>LPNX010437326.1:1292613-1304339 GCA_001517045.1 Pseudotsuga menziesii | reverse complement strand
TTTATATGAAAAAAATTATGTTAGTTATGCATATAAATTAAATTCATTTTTGTTTAATTTTATTTAGAAGTTCAAGACAAATAAATGTTAGAGGACAATAAATTTTTGGAAATTTACAATGAATCTTAGTCATATCATTCTAGAGTTATTTTATTAACTTTTTTTATAGTCAATTTAGAAAAGTAACTCAACCATGGTAATTTATATTGTGCATAAAAAGTAGTGTAGGAGGTGAGTTGTCATGTATACCTACCCCATAAAACCCCTAACTCATAATATTTTAATATATCTTATATTTTTGTAGTACATCTCTTAGGAGGCCCATTTTTGACCTCAAATTCTCTCTAATGCAAGACCATGTATATTACAAAGGTGGATTGAAGGCACAATATACAATGATGAGTCTTCAAAATATGGAAGTGGTGTAGGTGAACACAACGCAATCTTGCACAACTTAGGTTATATATGTGAACCTAAGGTCTTAATAAAAATCCAAAGGAACCAGTACAATCCAGGCCATGTGAATAGATGTGTTGAAGTCAAACATGGAAAGGATTCAACAGTTTGTCAATCAAATAGGTGAAAACTGACAACTAAAGCAAAGGAATTCACAAATGATGAAAGAGAATCCTAAGGTACCATCTTCAAAACTCTATGTCTTCATCTTCAGGAAGTGCTAATGAGAAACTGTGCTATGATGAGGAAGGAAATAGATCCTCCAACGGATTACAAGAGTAACTAGGAACTAGATAAGGGAAGGTAGACACAAACGATATCAGATAGGATAGTGATGGAATCAGGATAATAATCAGATGTAGGGATAAATCCTTGAACAATGAGCATGACATAGAGATGACCCAAGGCAGCTTTTAACTTTATAGATATGACAACTAGACTTATCTTTCATGTTGGAGACATGATCAGATTCCCTAGGTATAAATGACAAGTGGAGGAGTAAGAAACTCGAAGTAATAGTTGAGATGAAAGTGTACACTGAAACATGAGTATCGAAAAATTCAGAGAGTGCTATGTTCAAGGAGGACATGCTCCCACCATCTGTAACCCAAAAAGAATACTTCTCCCTCATCTTTGCTCTTAAATTTTAACAAGTCTAGGAAAGTCAACTTTGGTCTCTCCTCATTTTTAACAATATTGAAGAGGGGAGAGAATATGCTTGATAATGTCACTGATTCATGCATTTTACGAGCCCGAACTAGTACATGCTCATTGGTGTTTTCATGTTTAGAGAGTCTGAAAACTCGAAGAAGACTGCAGGGTGTTCCTTTTTCGTCCAATTTAGTCTCTTGAGGCCGAAAATGTATAAAACATACCAAAGAAGAATTCTCTTTTCTTTTGAAGAAGAAAAGGCGCACGTTTTTCGTACTTAGTCAAAGAGTTCCGAAAAAGGTTAAATTGCCACCTACCCAATGCTCCTTCAAGAGAAACTTATAGCTTGAGTTTTACGAGTGTGAAGGAAAGCAAGATCACTCGGAAAGATCCATCTGGTTATGAGGAATGGGGCTTACAACAGTAAACTCGATGCTTTGTGGTTAGTGTTTAACGAGCATGACAAAGACATAAATTACACTCGAAAGTTTTTTCATGTTTAGGTCCAGAGCATGAAAAAGAGAAAACTAAGCTCATGCTGGGCACTCCTTTTCCATAAGTTTAGTCCCTCATGTCCGAAAAATTGATAAACCTATGCCTAAGAATACTCTTCTCAATTCCATAGAAAAGGGAGTGATCCTTTCTCGTATTATTCCACATGGTTTGAGAAAGTGATAACCTACCACCAATGTGGATTGCCATTCACATATTCTTAATGATCCTAAATGAACAAGTTTACTTGGTAGTCAAGTCTATCTTGAAGAGTTATACCTGGGCCTAAAGAAACTCCATAAGGGTGGGGAGCCTTATAAAGGGGATATCTTGTAAAAAGAGACCAAAATGAGGCTCAATTTGGCATGAAAAATAGTTAATAAGGCTTCCCTAAACCTATGACAAATGCGGCATGAGTACCAAAAGACAAGAAATGTGTTCTAAACTAGGGTACTAACAGAAGGAAGGCCCTATACACAGAAGAAAAATGGTTAAAAACCATAGTCTGTGGTCAAAGTAGTGATCCTAGGGTTAAGTTGGATTAGGCATAAATGCAAAAATGCACATAAATGACCAAAATCCTATCCTATATGAGTGAAAAACAACTTTGAATAATTGTGGACCTGTTGCATTAGGAAAACATGACATGGAACCATTTCATATTTTTACCCAATATAGGCAATTTTTAACTCTGACTTCAATCACTCGGTGTGGACAAACTAGTGGACCATTTTTAGAACCACAAGTGCCAGGTAAGTCAGCTCTTCATACTCTTCCATTTCATCCATTTAAATTTTCAATTTGATGCAAAATTTTAATGTTTTAAGTGAATTTAAAGGAGGTCACGCTATATACATGGGTATGTGACTTACATAGTCATGTACGTGCATTTTATACGTGAATTTCCTGAAGGGAACCCGCGTGTGATACACGACATATCTAAAGGACAGTCGCGTATACTGCGCGACATAGAAAAAGTATACCTAGGGGGAAAAATAAAAGTTTTTTAATGAGTTTAATGTTTGATGGTGGCTTTATGGACATGCTAAAACATTGTGTTGGAGTGGAGGGAAAGGGAACATGAAACTATGGACCAAGATGCACTCTGAAGTTCCCCTGCGGTGCAAGCATGGTGGCAAAGTGGGTTGCTAAAGTTCTTTTGTACCTCACCTATGTGATCCAATGCCCATTTGATGGAGTTTTTTTATTAACTACTAGGATCATGATCTAGGTGCATTTGACCTAAAAGGTGAGATTCTAGAAATTGCACTCGAAGACATCTATTTCATTGCGGGTTTGTCATGACGAGGAACACTTGTCAACCTAGAGGGTACCAGCAGAGGTGGTGACCTTATAAGTGTTCAGGACTATATCAACACTTACTACATGCCCAGTACTTAAAAAATGGGTACTTACATCCCTATTGCACATATCCGTAGCTTGCCATTACAAGTGTTGGTAAGCATAGTAGTGAGGGTTGCAAGATCATCATCACTCCATCTTGAAACTCGGAACCAGATGAGGATTGTTGTGGAATTCATACATGGAGATGTATTTGAATAGTGCTTGGGAGTAATCCTGATAATATGACTGCAAGAGAGGCCAATGGAAGAACTTTTTATATTCTATAATATTGGTGGCCTTTTTATTTAAGAGAGTTCCCGCTCTTAGCCCTGCAGTACCTATACTAGTTTTCTCTCCCCATCATCCTAGACTGAGTATGTGGGGAGAAATTTTCCTTTAGCAGGGCGGAAGCGGCTTGGTTCAGAGTGTTTATGATGATGATTTCTACCTATGGTGGGAACGACAACTACCAGCACTAAAGCAGTTTCCATATGCTGGGATGGATTTTCGAGGTGACAACGACCTTGTCCTTCCTCCTGGAGGAGCATGAGGAGCATTAGGTATTTTGGTTTTTTCAATTTTTTAAATTTTTATGAATTTTTCATCATAAAGGTATACACATATGTATAAGATTTTTAATCCTTTTAACATTTAAAATGCAGATATTGGACCAGTTTTCCCTGATGGGCATCCTCGTATGTATTTATGTCCAGTGGAAGGAGAGGATCACGGTTTGATCAGGGTACTTGAGGGGAAGCTGTCCAGGATGACCTAAAGAGTCCCAACTATTTGTATTGAGCAGATCCCTGTCGTTATGTAGGAACTAGTTGTCGGTATTCCACCCACCTAGATACACCTTATAAGGAGGGTAGCCAAGGCAGTACTTGTCTACATAGATGTCATTGAAGCTGCTACAGCTGAGGAATTTGAAGAAGCCTGAGACCAGGATGACCAGGATGACCAAGGTGACCAGGGTGGTCAGAGTGATTAGGGTGACCAGGGTGGTCAAGATTAGACCTATTATCATTTTATGGACTACGATCCAATTTTTGTACATTTTTGTATATTTATATATCTATGACTAGATCTGAGGATCAAGAACTTGAACTATCTATATGGACAGATATTCACACACACACACACACACACACACACATATTTCCAGTTTATTTACATGTGTTGTATAATGTATCTACTGTGTACTTTTATGAAATATGTGTGAAGTTCCAGTCCAAGATATAATTTGCATATGCATCGGTTAATGAATTTTGATTTCCTGGAATATGATTAAATGGGATAAAATCAATGTTTCTTTCCAATAACCTAACTTTCATGAACTGGCGTAATAAAATAGGATTTCACGATTGAGCTAGGAAACCACCAGTTGAGAGTCAAGTATGAATTCCGGCTAGGTGATATCACATGACATGGAATCCCATAAAATCTTAATGATGACCCTGTATTTGACCACATTATTGGTAGAATGACCTAGTCAAGCGCCTCCAGAGGTAACTAGTTGTCCCGAGGGTGACTAAATAACCCATGTGACTGAAGCTAGGTTGCAAGTGGGACGACTAGCACCATCTGCAAAACCTATGCACCACTCGGAAGACATTTGTAACAACCAACACATCGTATAATAACATGAACCAGTGAGCTATTGTACATAAAGTTACATACAATAAAAATACAAGAAAAAGTGTTAAGCCTAAGCATAGTACTTCTTTAGGTAGATCCCATTTCTAGGCTCAAGCAGCTTATTCCCCTCGAAATTAGTTAATTCATATGCAACTTTCTTCAAAATTTTTGACAAGACATAGGTCCCTAACCACATAGAACTAAATTTCCCTTCCCTAAGGGGTTCCAACTCCCCTTAAGAAAAAATCCTAGGTTTGACTGACTTCTCATATTGATTTTTCACCATATTTTTATGATCCTCATTTGCAGTCAACACATCTCTATGTTTCTCGTCTAGATGTTCTAAGTGTAACAAAGGTTCCTCTAGCTCAGTCCTATCAGGTAACACATGAATGGAAATTTTCAAAGATGGGATTTCGCATTCTATTGGGGTTACTGCTTCCACCCCATGAATGAGTTGGAAAGGAGAGACCACCGTGGCAGTTTTTACGTTGGTTCAATAATCCAAGAGTGTAGGATACAACATGATGTGCTAATTTGACCGGGCTTCATTAATAGTACGCTTGAGAATAGTATTCAAGGTCTTATTTACTACCTCGAATTGAGAATTCCCTTACGGGTAGAAATATGATGAATGCTATTTTTTAAACCCTAGCATAGTGGTCAATTCGGTCATCATGCTATTTTGGATGTGACAGCCATGCTTAGTGACAATCTCTTTAGGAATACTGAAACGTATGATAATTTGGTTTAAAATGAAAAAATATATAGTTTCCCCATCAGCCTTATAGGTGGGCATTTCCTTTGCCCACTTCGTGAAATAATCCATAGTGACAATGATGTATTTGTGCCCCCTAGCCGAAACTAGGTTTCACATCATGTAACTTATTCCCCCACTTGGTGAAGGGCCCCACTACAATGACAGGAAATAATGGAGCAGGATGCGACCGCATCTTTCTGGTGTAAAGCTAACAAGGATGACATCGCTCCATGGCTTCCACACAATCTTTAAATATCATGGGCCAGAAATAACTGGCACATAATATCTTCTGGGTCATTGCTAACTGTTATAGCTGATTTTACCACTCTAGGAGAATCACACTTTGTATGGCCTTCCCTTGTTCCTCTGCAGACTCCTTAGACCCCGTGGACATTTTTTTGTCCTTTGATGTTTCCTGGACCATCCCTAAAAACATGTGAAAAATGATAGATGCGACTTTTAAACCCTTAATCATGTATATACACGGGTTTGACCACTAAAACCATGTACATTGGGATGTGTACAAAATCCAAATCCTTTTGGAGTTTTCCTTGACATGGATCCGACTCACTTGACTTCTGGCCTTCCTTATGCCTTGAGATCGCTCCAATTCGACCTTTCATTACCCCTTTGAAAAGCTATATAACGAACTCTATGGTACATTGAAGGCATATGAGAGAATTGAGAGAAAAGAAAATATAGTCCATTGTTGCCAGAACTTATGCTTGAATCTGCATCCCTTTGTCCCTTGGAGCACTTTGGTGTTCTTCCTAGGCTTACCTTTTTCTTGTGAGCTTGCTATCGAGAGATGGAGGATTGAGGTGGTGGAGGCCCAAGTGGGGGATTCAGTTTCTTCGATTCACAGACATGCTGAAAGAGGTTGTATCCATTGTAATCTCTAAGTTTATATTAATAGAAATATCTTTTTCTGTCCAATAATCTATGTTTGAATGAATATTTTATCCATGGGATGTTTTCAAATGCTTATACATTGTTGATTATATATGCTATAATAGATCTAACACCATGATATATAGTATGCTTGTATTGTTTACTTGTTGTCGAGGAAGTAATTTATCAATTCAAGATGAAGTTGGAAAGCTCAATGGGGATCTACTTCGACCATTTGGAATAAGTTACGAGGTCTGATCCTTTAGTGTTAGACATTTACTTTCTATTGTATATTGTAAAGTATTGATTTCTAGAGTCAAGCTGTCTGTTGTGGTACCCCAAGCCATAGGAATTTCTCTTTGTAACGGAATTGGAAACTCTATTGGCGAGTTCCTAGTGGTTGTCCTTTGGGGGGTTTTTCTATCGGCATTCAATGACTTTGAATTTCTCTTTCTCTCTTGTTTCTGTGTTGGGTCTGGGGTCATGTTTTCCTAGTAGTGTCTGACTGGTGTGAAGCTTGTCTCAGCTTGTCTGTTTGCCTTGATTTTTATGCACCTTTCTTCCTGTACATGATTTTTTAACTCACAGTCGCGTATACATGCGGGTTTCTCTGCAATTCCCACGTATACATGCATGTTTACTGTGCACAGTTGTGTATGTCCTTAGTTTTTCATTTTAGTGTAAGTTAAATGGTTGTTGGTGTTGTATAGGAATAAACACCTTATAACCAAAGGTCTGGGGTTACCAACATACTCATGAAACTTGCAAAAAATTGACTCTAGAGTACAGAAAAGGAAATAGGAGGATAGAAAAGACTCACCCGATACACGACGGTTGATCCTAGCTTTGTCCTCTTCCACTCTGGTTCTCCTCCAAAGCCTTATGGGATGCTTCTCCTTCACCTGTCAAGAACAAATACTCCAAATGCAAGATGATACATGTATATAAAATAGGTTAGATAAATCATATACAGAGTGCTTTATCATAACTATTCATCAAACCATGATACATGAAAGACATTCAATACACATATGGAAGAAGGATTCTCTTTATTAACAATAACGAATGAGTTCATATTACAACCCAATTCTTGAGACAAGGAATCCTCTACAACCAAAGGATTCTGAGTTCCACTGCTCCAAAGACTTCTGAATAAACTCCACCAGCATAACTTTGCTCTCAAGTGTATGTGATTAATACCCTCCCCAAGGCCTTTATTTATACTTGGTTAAATAAGGCAGTTTCAAGGGTTGAGGAGGTTGAGACAGTTAAGTTGATTATGGTTAATGGCTTAACAAATCTCAAATAATCATGATTTATTATTTTTAATGTCGAAGGAAGGTGTACGTGGGTATTAATACTGGTAAATCGCGTATGGCATGCTAGTTGCTCTAAGGTTAACCCGCGTACAAATCTATACGTGAGATGCAATAACCAATACTCATGTACAACACACGAGTTGCATATGAGAAGAGTCGTGTACAGGACTTGACATATCAAAAGTAAAAATAACCAGCTGGATGGATGATAAATGTAGTTCATAATATGCCCATCTATAGTGATTTAGGCAACCCTCAATCCATAAATGTCCTTTTGTGTGCCAACATAAGGAATGTTGGCACTCGGATGTAGAGGCGCCTTTCAGGTGGATAACATATGCCCCCTAATGTGTGAGGTCACAGGGAAATGATGGTCAAAAGACATTATAATCGTTATCTTTGGAGAAATCAGAAATCCAATGGAGCAGAGAGAGTACCTGAAATAATTACATAGTAATGTCATATACAAAATCATATCTGAGGATGCTATGTTCAATTTACTAGAACACTAGCTCCTTTACAATATTTGAGTACATCATATGATATAGGTATGAAACCACATATATTACAAAGGTGGATCGAAGCCACAATATACAAAAATGATAAGTCTTCAAAGATATGGAAGCTGTGTATATGAATGGAACATAATCTCGCGCAACTTAGTCCATAGGTGAGGAACTAAGGTCTTCATAAACTATCCCAAAGAACCAGTACAATCCCAACCATGTGAATAAAAGTAGGTTGAAGTCAAACATGGAAAGGATTCAACAGTTTGTCAATCAATAAGTAATAATTAACAACTGAAGCAAAGGAATTCAGTAATGAGGGAAGTGAATCCTAAGGTACAATCGTCAAAACTCTAGGTCTTCATCGTCAGGAAGTACTGAAACAGAACCATGGTGTGATGAGGAAGGAAATAGATCCTCCAACGGATCACAAGAGTGACTAGGAACTGGGTAACATAAGGGATACACAATAGATAACAGATATAACAATGATGGGATCAGGATATAGATCAAACATTGGGTGAAATCCTTGAACAATGAGCACAACACAAAGATGACCCAAGGCAGCGGTTAAATTATAGATAGAACAACTAGACTTATCTGTCATGTAGGAGACATGATCGGATTCCCCAGGTATAATGAACAAGAGGAGGAGTAGGAAACTCAAAGTAATAGCTGAACAAAAAGTGATCACTGAAACATGGACATCGAAAAGGCAAAGAGTGCTATGTTCAAGGAGGACATGCTGCCACTACTGAAAACAAGAGAAAACTTCTTCCTTACCTTCCCTATTAAATTTTAACGAGTCCAAGAAAATTAACTCGGATCCCTCTTCATTTTTTAACAAGCTTGAAGAGACGAGAAAATAATGCTTGATAGTGTCACTGATTCATGGATTTAGTGAGCCGAACTAGTACATGCTCAGTTGGTGTTTTCCCATTTAGAGAGTCTAAAAACTCCAAAGAAGACTCCAGGGGGGTCCTTTTTCATCCAATTTAGTCTCCTGAGGCTGAAAAAGTATAAAACTTACCACAGAAGAACTCTCTTAACTTCCATAGAAGAGAAGGTGAACCTTTTTTGTACTTAGTCAGGGAGGTCCAAAAAAGGTTAAATTACCACCTACCCAATGCTCCTTCCAAAACACCATAAAATAGCTTGCATTTTACGAGTGTGAAGGAAAGCAAGATCACTTGAAAAGATCCATTTGATTACGAGAAATGGGACTTACAACAATAAACTCGTTGCATTGTTCTTAAGTGTTTAATGAGCATGACAAAGACACAAAGTACACTCGGAATCTTTTTCATGTTTAGGTCCAGAGCATGAAAAATAGAAAACTAAGCTCATATCGGGTGTTCCTTTTCCGTAAATTTAGTCCCTCGGGTCTGGAAAAGTGATAAACCTTTACCTGAGAATACTCTTCTCAATTCAAAAAGAAAAGAGAGCGATCCTTTCTCATATTATTTCAATTATTTTTCATGGTCCGAGAAAGAGATACCCTACCACCAATGTGGATGCCCGTTCACATATTCTTAATGAGCTTGAACGGACGAGTTAACTTAGGAGTCAAGTTTTTTTTGAAGGAGTCAAACCTGGGCCTAAAGAAACTCCATAAGGGCAGGGAGTCCTATAAAGGGATAGCTTGTAAAAAGAGATTCAAAATAAGCTCTATTTGGCGTGAAAAATAGCTAAGAGGATACCCCTATACCTGAAACAATTGTGGAATGAGTACCAAAGAACAACATAGGCTTGAAAGGAAGATACTCATGAAAAAAGGGTCCTATCCACGGAAGAACAATGGTAAAAATAGGGAACTAATGGTTTATAATACCATAGTCTGTGGAAAAATGTTGAATGCTAAGGTTAATGTGGATTGAATAAAGATGCCAAAATATATTGGAAATGACAAAACCACCCTATTGGAGCAACGACACTTGATAATGGTGGAAAACCTGTTTCAAAGCAAAAAGAAATATGGTATTAGTTGAAAGGATTTTCAAACTATAGAAAAAACCCCACTTAGAGAAATAAAATTTCTATAAATAGTTGAAAATCAAAACAAAACTCACCATTTGAAAATTTTAGCCATAAAAAGAAAGTTCTTCCCTCTACCTTTGTTCGATCATTATGGAAAATCCAACCGACGAAATCAAATTCCGCAAGTTGCAGGTAATCCTACACCCTAAGCTCTTCATTTTGATCCTAGCAATTATTAATTTAGGGTCCGAACTTCATGTTTAAAAGTATCCTGAAGCATGTCACGGTGCGTACATGGCAATGTGAAGACTCACGTACATGTGTTCTGTACGCGAGTTCCCTATATAGACAGTCGCATACAGTACACGACATGTCTAACTAGATAGTCGCGTGTACTGCGTGAAGGATAAAAAGCTAAATATAATAAAAAAAATTAGAATTTTTCTCTGAAATTACTGAATCAAATTAATTGTTTTGCTAGGTGAAAAGATGGTTCTGTAATGGAGGGAATGGGAGCATGAAATAATGGACCAAGCAACGCTCCAAAGTGCACCCACTATACATGCATTGTGAACAAGTGGGCTACTAAAATGTTTTTGTACATCACCCATGTGGGCCAATGTCCACATACTTGAGTTCATGATAAATTATTGGGACCATGATTTGGGGATGTTCAACCTACAGGGTGAAACCTTGGAGATTACTACTGAGGACATATATTTCATAACCGGTCTGTCACGCCGAGGAGCACCGGTTAACTTAGAGGGCACTGGCAGGGGCGGTGACCCTTTAAGTGTCCAAAACTACATAGATGTGTTTTGCACACCGGGTACTCAAAAGAGAGGGAGATGTGTCCCTATTGTACATATCTGTGACTTTACTCTACAGGCACTTGCAAGCACCATTGTGAGGATTTTAGGATCCTCCTCTTTACATTTGGCTACACGGAACCAAATGAGGATGGCAGTGGACTATTTTCATCATGCTCTCGATGATTAGTGTTCGGGAGTTGTCCCTATCATGAAAAGACAACTGTCCGATTGCAAAAGAGGAAGGCGAAAGAATTTTGGTTATGCAAGCATATTAGTTCCCTTCTTCTTTGAGAGAGTACCAGGGTTGAGCCCTACCATACCTCTACCAGTTCGATCTCCACGTCAGCCGAGGCTGAGCAGGTGGGGAGACATCTGAGGAGGAGACACAGTACATAGTGTATATGATGATGATTTCTATACCTGGTGGGAATGATAGCTACTGGCACTGGAGCAGTTTCCAAATGCAAGCATGGACTTTCGAGGTGACCTAGACATTGTCCTCCCTCCAGGAGGAGCATGGGGAGAGCTAGGTAAATAATTTTTAGTTTTTTATCATTTTTCAAATTTTTGTGAATTTTAAAATGATAGATATATACATATGTACAAGTCTTAATCCTATAAATATATCAAAATGCAGATATTGGACCGGTCCGCCCTGAGGGGCATCCATGCATGTTTGCTCATTGTTGGAGTTCCACTGTTCTAGTTATGTCTTTTCAGGCAATTGGTCAGAGCGGTGCTTGTATATATAGAGGCTTTGGAAGCTGCCAAAGCTGAAGAGGCTGAGGAAGCCAGAGTATAGAGGGACCATGGGGACCAAGGTGGTCCTGCGTAGATCTAGGACATTTTGATGGACTACAATCCACATTTTTGTATATTT
>LPNX010437326.1:1266907-1292308 GCA_001517045.1 Pseudotsuga menziesii | reverse complement strand
TATATATATATATATATATATATATATATATATATATTTGTTGTTGTTGGCGGTTTATTTACAAATGTTTTTATATGTATGTTGTATATCTTTATGAAATGTGTGTTAGATGCCAATCTAAAATGTAATTAGCATATGCATCAGTCAATTGATTCTGATTTTGTGGATTGTGATTGAATATAATAACTTCAAAATTTCTTTCCAGTAACTGAATTTGCATGAACTGACGTAATAGAATAGGATTTCATACTTGATAAGCTCGATTGAGCTGGGAGACCACTGGCTGAGAGTCTAGATGAACTTCAAGTTGGGCGATACCACATGACAAAGCATCCCATAGGAGCTCAATTACATCCCTATACTCAGCAACATTGTTAGAAGTAGGACCTAAACAAGCGCCTCCAGTGGAAACAAGCTGTCCTGAGGGAGAGTAAATAACCCATGCTGCCGAAGCTAGGTTACAAGTGTGACGGCTGGCACCATCAGCGAAACCTATATACCTTTCAGAAGACATCTGCAACAACCAGTAGACAATATAAAAAACAAAACCAACAACCTAATGTACATAAAAATACATACAATAAAAATACAAGAAAAAGTGCTAATCCTAAGCATAGTACTTCTTCATGTAAAGCCCATTTCTAGGCTCAGGTAGCTTATTCCCATCAAAATTAACTAAATCATAGGCACCCTTCTTTAAAAATTTCGACATGACATAAGGTCCCAACCACATGGCCTTGAATTTTCCTGCCCCCAGGGGTTCTTTGTCTTGGTCCCAAAGCAAGACAAGTTCCCCTTCAGAGAAAACTCAAGGTTTGACCGATTTATCATACTGAGTTTTGACCCTATTTTTATGAGCTTGATTAGTGGTCAGCACATCTCTACACTATTCATCCAAGTGTTCTAAATGTACCAGACATTCCTCAAGCTCTGTCGTATCAGGTAGCACATGAATAGCGATCTTTAAAGATATAATTTTGCACTCAATTGGAGTAACTGCTTCCACTCCATGAACGAGTTGGAAAGGAGAGAAACACGTAGCAGTTTTTACTTTGGTTCGGTAGGACCAAAGAGCAGGATATAGCATGTTGTGCCAGTTAGAATGGGCTGCGTCAATTGTATGTTTAAGGATATTTTTTAAAGTTTTGTTGACAGCCTCAACCTAACCGTTTTCTTGCGGATAGTGCGAAGATGAATGTTCTTGTCTAAATCCGAGCATAGTAGTCAGCTCCTTCATCATGTTATTTTGAAAATGACTTCCATGGTCAGTAACAATCACTTTGGGTATACCAAATCGTGCTATAATCTGATTGAATACAACGAAAGTTGTTGTTTCCCCATCAGCTTTAAAATTAGGCATTGCCTCTACCCATTTCGTAAAATAGTCAACAGCGACAATGATGTATTAATGCCCCCTAGCCGAGGCTGGGTTGGATGTCATGTAATCAATCCCCCATTTCATGAAGGGGCCTACTGAGACAACGGGAAATAACAGAGCAGGATGTGACCGTATTTTCCTGGTGTAAAGTTGACACGGATGACAGTGCTTCACTGCTTCTACACAATCTTTAAAGATCGTGGGCCAAAAATAACCAACACGTAATATCTTCTGGGTCGTTGCTAACCCAGATAAATGACCCCCACATGCTCCACTATGGGAATCATTCAGGACAATTTTCGCTTCCTCATGGGTAAGGTATCGACTCAAAATGGAATCTACCCCTCTTCGATATAATGTATCTCCTATGATGAGGTAGTTCTTTGCATGAAGGCGTAATTTATGTCGTTCCTCCCTTGAGAAAGTTGCAGGATACTTCAAAGTCTAGAGATATATAAGAATATCTCCATACCAAGGATCAGAGGTGGATATCAAGAAGATGTGCTCATCTGGGAATGATTCATATTCAATAGCTACATCTTCTTCAGTAGGAAATTCTGCTATAAGTTCAGCAAAAACTAAGGACTTCTTAGACTTAGTGGATTGGAAATCCAAGTCAAACTCTTGGAGAATGACTATCCATTTGTTAAATTTCCCCCCAACAACCTGTCAGGATAAAACATATTGAAACGGATTCACATCCGCCACTACTGTGGTGGTCCTCAGTAAAATGTAGTGACGTAACCTCTGAATAGCATAAGCGGCTGCTAAGGCTAATTTCTCAATGTGGGAGTATCTAAGTTCAGGTCCGGCCAAAGCACGACTAAGATAATAAATGACATGCTATACAAGCTTATCATCTTCCTGGACTAGTACTACCCCAATGGTCGACTCAGACACAGCTAGATATAATATAAAATCCCTAGAATAGTCTGGCGAACGGAATAAGGGTGCCGACCACAAAGCTTTTTTCAATGCCTTGAAAGCAAGTTGTGCAGTTTCATCCCATAGAAATGGGGTGTCCTGTTTGAGCAGGTGCATGAAACCCTTAGTAATCTTGGCATAGTTAACAATAAAACATCGAATAAAATTAGACTTTCCTTGTAGGCTTTGAAGTTTCCTGATAGAACGAGGAGGAGGCAGATTTACAATGGCCTCAACTTTCAATGGATCCACCTGGATGCCTCTACTAGAGACAATGAACCTGAGCAATCTTCCTGACTTGACATAGAATACACACTTGTGGGGATTCAAGGGGATTTTATAATGTCTGCATCTCTCAAATATCAACCGTAAATGATCTGGATGTTGAATCCTCTTACGAGAATGTGCAGAAAAATCATCAAGGTATGGTTTGACAATGGATTTAATATCATGGAAATCAAAGTTCATAGCCCGTTGAAAGGTTTCCCCAGCATTTTTCAATCCAAAGGGAATTTTATTGTACACAAAGGTACCCCAAGGGAAAATGAAAATAGTTTTATGTTGGTCTTCCGGTTTTATTTGAATTTGATTCTATCCGGAGAAACCATCCATAAACGAAAACCCTTCACTTCCCACACAAGCATCTATAATCTGGTCTATAAATGGCATGGGATAGTTGTCCTTAGGACAAGATTTATTGAGGTCTCTAAAGTCTGTACAAACACAGATAGTCCCTTGCTTTTTATCAATAGGAACAGGGTTGGATACCCATTTTTTCAAAGCTATGGGATAGATAAAACCAACCTTCAACAACTTTTCAACTTCCACCTTCACAGCCGCTACTTTGCGTGGGTTAACAGGTCTTAACTTTTGTTGAACTATTTTGGCATCAGGATATGTTTTGATTTCATGTTCAACAATTGATGGATATATGCCTGGCATCTCCTCATATGACCAGGCAAAGACATCATAGAATTCCTTAAACAGGGAAGTATAGATGGCAATCTCTTCAGGAGAGAAATTTGCACCTATATATATGTTTTCCACAACATCAGGGTTTACAGAGATGTTAATAGGTATAGTGGCAGAAATATTTGCCATATTCCCCTCAGCAAACATTCCTTCCCTAGGCAAGGGATTGATAGGTATATCAACATCTTCTGACAGTCTCAACCGAAACTCTTGATTTTCTATTCTGGTTAGTTCTGGAAGAAAATAGGAACGATGATGAAGATCCTCACAAATCTCACCATGCCCGCTCATGGCTTCTAAAATGGCTTCATCAGAAGGTAAAACCATGTCTAAAAAATCTATAGAGTGCAAAGATTTTTCCACCCATGTGGGAAAATAGACTTCTTCCAGATCTTCTGAGACTGTTAGAGGATCTGGAATGGGATCAACAATGGCTTGCGTAATAGCTTGATAAGCTACCTCCACTGCTGATAAGGGCACTTTCGGTTCATGGGGGGATGGGAAAACCCAAGGATCAGTCCTATCGAAAACTGTAGCTGTGGACTTCCCCACACTAGTATAACCAATATAATTAACTAGGGTTGGAAGATCAAACGTGCCCATTAGTGATGTGTACATTCCAACCCCCAAGCTCTGTGCAGCAGCTTTGACCTGATCAACCAATGTCACAATGGACTCATTAGACTCTAAACGACCTTTTAGAGTATAATCAAGTTGATCAATAGTAACCAACTTGCCCTCATGTGGAAAAACCACAACACGAAAAACGGCCAATGCAATAGCAGACATTGCATAAGTCCAGTTCCTTCCCAGAAGCAGATTGTAGTCCAAAGGAGCATCAATCACTTCTACCTCAATAGACACTGCTTTGCCTTCCAACTTAATTTCAAAATTTGGCAGGATACCATGCGGATGGAAGGACCTTCCATCAAAATCAGCAAGCAGAGTGTTTGATGGGACTAGCTCTGGGGATCCAAGAGCTTTCCAATAGGTCAAGGACATAACACATGTAGAAGCACCCTCATCAACAACTACCCTTCCAATGGTATTTACACCATGGATGACATCTATTGATAAGGATACATGGTAACGTAGGAGAATTTTAACATCTGACAAATGAAATTTCTCCATGAGACTCGATGAATCCATGCTGCCTAAAGTTGTTAAGAGGGCATCCCGCTGGGCAGGACAACTCTGTAACACCTCTAGAGATGACATTGCACATGAGGTTTGAGCTAAATCTTCAACCACAGAGTAGTTTGAAATATCCCTAGCGTTAGGGTTACGCAAGTTCTTCTTGAAGACACCTTTTGGTATCTTCGACATAGTTTCAGCAGGTTTCTCTATTGTGAGAGGGTTAGAAGTTTCACCTATAGCTTTACCCTTCTCAGGAGTCTCTTTCTCATAATTTCTATTCCTTGTCTACAACAAAGTCGAATATCGAACCATGTTGATATAGTTTGGGCCAGGGGCACTTTGAGTGCCCCCTGCTACATTAGAAGCTGAAGCAGAGTTCTGTCCTTGAAGAAAAGGATCCTTCAGGACAACCGGTTGTTGAGCTTTAAGCAGATTCTGGGCTTGATATATAAGGGGACAAAGGTGAGTAAGGTGGTCCTCATGGCACAAATTACATGGGAAATTGACCTTCTTCTTTTATTTCTTCCCCCCATCAGCAATGTTCACGATCTTTTGCTTGTTTTGGTTTCCCTCTCCCTTCTTTCCTTTGTTTTTCTTCCCGATGGGCTGCTGATTTCCATTCTGAGAGGTTTGTGCAAAAAAATTTGCACTCTGGGGGGAGGGGGCAGCCTTTGCTGCCTCCGTTGTAGACTACTTTATGGACAATTGATGAATTTTCTTAGCCAAATATTCTACAGTGGGAGAGTTAACGGACCCAACCACACCATTGGCACGGGGTCCAGGCTTAGGCTTCTCCGCATCATGCGTAGGCCTCGGTGCCTCAAGGATAATCTCATACAAGATCCCAGATTGTGAATAATTTAAATCCAGTTGTTGGGCCCTGAGAATGGATTCTTATTCATTTGTCACTCCTGAGGTGCATGCGTCCTTAGATATGTAGGGTAACAGTGATTTAAGGAACTACTCTAGAAGGAACTCAGGAGGGATAGTGGCTTTTATAAGGCTCTTCTGCCTCCTCCACTCTTGGATGTGATCCGAGATGTGGGTAGCCTTGTTCTACCTAAAGGTAGACAACAAGTCCGTTCCAAAATCATATCAGACCAAAAGCTGAAAGCGGCTAAGAAATGCACTAGCCAAGTCCCAGAAACTACTGAAAGCAGCAAAATGCAATTCAATATACCATTTTTCCACGGTACCTGTTAAGGTTTTCTGGAATAGCCTCAAGCTAACTGAATCTTCATTCAACGAATTCGAAGAACACCATAAATGGAATGTGGTGGCATGAGCCCCAGGATCTTCACCGACTTTGCCCTCGAATTTAGGGATGTTCGATGGCAATTTGGTGGGAACAGGTGGCCACAGAGGGTCATGCCTTACCGGGTCATTCATCAATTTTGACAAATCTGGAAAATTTAAGGTTGTTAGGAATGGAATTTTGGGTCGAACTGGGGTAGTAAATGTGCCAGCCTGGGGATTAGAGGGACCTGCCCCTGAATGCCCATAGGTAAAATTGGGGTTGTCCCCTTCCACCAGTTGCGAAGTGGGTAGAATACTCTGAAACGGATTCCATCCGTAAGCCACATGATTGTGTGTGGGAGGTGCAGTATAAGAAGTTTGGGCCGTCCCCATAGAAATAGGGGTCTGAAAGATAGGAGCTGGTATCCCTTTGCTAAACAACGAAGAGGGAGAGCTCATAAACAGAACTAAAATTGGAGTTTGGAAACTTTTCCCATAAGAGGTATTGCTCCCAAACTACACTCCTACATAGGACGGTGATAGCCCTATGTATGGAGTGGATGGGGGAATGTGCCCCCCATTCCAAGGAAATCCTTGGACGAACGTCGAGGATCCTACCGGACCACTCTGGGTAGTATATGGAAAGGAAAAAGGCACAGTAGGTATATTAGGGATCCTAGTAACCAATTCACCAGAAGTACCTACTAGGTTTGAGGGAACCAGTGGTTGAACCACCCCACTCACTAGAGTCAAAGGTGTAGAAGGTATACTAGATCTAGGGACACTTACCGGGGGAGGTAGCACCAATTCAACTGGAATGGCTGAGGTGAACACAAAATAACTTTCTCCCATAGAAGACATAATCCTACCCACAGGGACACCTAAAAAAGGTGAATCAAAGGGTCTAAGCTGAACGATCATAGGATCGTTTAAATCAATCAAGGGTGTGTAAAAATTTCTCGCAAAATCTTCAGTCTGCAAGTCTTCTATCTCAAATGTATCAATATCAAAATTGTTAGCTATAAGTTTTGGTTCACCTAGAACTTCACTTATCCCTACCGGTTCAAATGAACCGTCCGTGTCCAATCTCTGCCTTTGGGGTGGAGGTAGAGGCTCCAATGTGATGAGAGGAGGAAGGTTTCTCAACCTTCTTGACCTTATAATAGGTTGGTCCTCCACAATTGAAAATTTAACAAATCAAACCCTAAGGCCAACTAAACACAGGCAAAACCACATAGCATACACTATAAAAATCCTAAAGCCTCAAACAATCAATCAAGGGTGAAAGATGTACTTTCCCAAAGAAAGCTGAAGAATGATTACTTGGAGTCCTTGAAGTGGTTCTTAGGCACAAGCTGAGGAATCACCCAACCGCCCTCCTACACTTACAACAAGGGTTACCCTCCAAGCCCGTCCAAGGTGAACCAGAAATAACCTTCTGGTTTACCTAGGTATGAACCCTAAATGTCAAGAGACTAAAGGATACCTTAGCTATACCAACAGTCTGGGGGGACAGTCGCAAGCCTGGATCGTACACATGGGAAGGGTAGCTAATCCCAAAACTCTGTCTAGGACAGAATCCCCATATGCGTAAAAGTCATGATTTATGTTTCGACAAGGAATTGGAGGGTTATCTCCTCGGTCCAATGCCTCCACGCGGCCTTGTGCTTGACTCCCATTTGAGAGGAGCTTCCCAGATACAATTGATAAAGTCAAGGATTTACCTAAAGAAAGGTCCACTACGTCTAAATTTTAAAACTTATGGGAAGTTTACACTTCCTATCCCACAAGTCTAGCCTAACCTAGTAGGTGAAAGGCCCCTAAAAACAAAAATTACTAGTAAATTTTAATTATTGCATTCATTTTGAAGGGTTGTTTCTTACTCAGAAGGAAATGGAGTGATGGACTATGGTGTTTTTGACTCAATAAGAAATAAAAAAGTAAAGGTGTATTTTTTCAAAGAAAATTACCACTATTAAAGCAAACTTCTTTTTATTTTTGTAAATATATATTGATGAACAAATGCAAACGATAAAAAGAAACTAAGCCTATGTTTTTTGTAGTTTTTGAGATTATATTTTAAAACTGAAATAAGAACTACTTATGCAAAAGCAAATGCAAAAGCTTAACAATATTTTTCTTTTCACTTTTAAAATGCTCAAACTCTACCATGCACCTAAAATGCGCTAAACTTGAGTATACCTGGATCTAATCAACTGTATAAAATAAATAAACTAAAGTAAATAGGTCAAAAGAACCAAGAATCAACCAACAAAGGTAGACCAGGAACCCTAGCTTGGGTGTACACAATGACAAAAGATCACTATAAACTCATAAAGGTAAGTGAGAAACTAGCTACTATCACAAAGATAGACTAGAAAACAATGCCCAAAACCCTGATCACTGATCCGGATCACAGAGACACTTCACCTTATAACCCAAATAGGCCAAGCTACTTCAACATGCAAATAGAAGACAATCCAAACAAAAGAAACCCAAGGGATTTATGAAAAATCACAAAGTGTGGTCACCAAGGTCTTCAGACAAATAACACAGTATCCATAAAGAAAGCCAACTAACAAACAAGAATTACACAATAAGAGGGACAAGAAAACCCTATCCTAAAAATTCCTATTTCCAGGCTTGTACGCGACTGTGTAGAAGGGCAACTCGCATATTGTACGTGACTATCCAAGAGAGCAACCCACATATGCAGGCCTCTGTATGCGACTGTGTAGCAGAGAAACCCATGTATAGGTACAAAATGTTTCTCAAAAAAAAGGAAAATCCACAATGATTTCAAACACTATGATAAGAATGAACCAAGATAAAATACCACACACAAACTTCAAGGCAAAGACTGATCAGGGGTGACAAAAACAACCTACAGCAGTCTGGGTTCCCCAACAGAGTTGCCAGTTCTGTTGTACAGGAATAAACACCTTATAATTGAAGGTCTGGGGTTACCAACATACTCATGAAACTTGCAGGAAATCGACTCTAGAGTATAGAAAAGGAAATAGGAATATAGAAAAGACTCACCCGATACACGACGGTTGATCCTAGCTTTGTCCTCTTCCACTCTGCTTCTCCTCCAAAGCCTTTTGGGATGCTTCTCCTTCACCTGTCAAGAACAAATCCTCCAAATGCAAGATGATACATGTATATAAAACATGTTAGATAAATCATATACAGAGTGCTTAATCATAAGTATTCATCAAACCATGATACATGAAAGAAGAGGAGAGAACAGAAGTAGTAAAAAAAAACCTGCGCGATGTAACTACTTCAGGTCACCAAACGATCAGGTCACTAATGATACGCGGAAACATAGTTACTACAGAAACACATAGAGCTACCAAAGGGGCCTAATTGAATCTATTCCACATAGGTTACTCACAAGTAGGGGCTTAATCCACAGATCACGGGTAGGGGCTACTCAATGAGAAAGGACGAAATGGAGCAAGGGAAGAAGGATTCTCTTTATTAACAATAATGAATGAGTTCAGATTACAACCCAATTCCTGAGACAAGGACTCCTCTGCAACCAAAGGATTCTAAGTTCCACTGCTCCAAAGACTTCTGAATAAAATCCACCAGCATAACTTTGCTCTCAAGTGTATGAGATTAATACCCTCCCCAAGGCCTTTATTTATACTTGGTGAAATAAGGCAGTTTCGAAGGTTGAGGAAGTTGAGATAGTTAAGGTGATTATGGTTAATGGCTTAACAAATCTCACATAATCGTGATTTATTATTTTTAATGTCGAAGGAAGGTGTACGCAGGTATTAATACTGGCAACTCGTGTATGACACATGAGTTTCTCTAAGGGTAACCCGCATACAAATCTGTACACGAGATGCAATAACCGATAATCACGTACAACACGCGAGTTGCATATGAGAAGAGTCGCGTACACGACTTGACATATTAAAATTAAAAATAACCAGTTGGATGGATGATAAATGTAGTTCATATTATGCCCATCTATAGTGTTTTAGGTAACCCTAAATCCATAAATGTCCTTTTGTGTGCCAACATAAGGAATGTCGGCACTTGGATGGAGAGGTGCCATTTAGGTGGATAACAACTGGGTGAAGTTTGATGATTGTTGAGTCTCCTTTGACACTACCTGAGTCTATTTATACCTCTGTTTCTGACCAAAGACGTTCTTTTTAGGGTAATTTTTTTTTTTTAAGAAGGTTCTTGTCATGGCATTTTCAATTTTTTGTTTGGGATTAGTGCATTAGATTTCTTTTGCCTTAGTGCTTTGCTTGAGTGCCGTTGGAGTGTGCTTGCAGTGTCCAGGGGTTGTAGAATCATTCTTTTGCTTTTTGTATCTCATTTTATTTCAAAAAATCCAAAAATATTTGCTTATCATCATGCATTGCATTTTGCATTTTGTATTGTACTTGCACTATATTTGCTTTGGAATATTAGTCGGGATTTCATATAGGAAAGCTTGCATTCATCATTTGAAGAAAAATTGTGCATTTCACGTAGTAGCATACCCTATTTTCATGGACACAATGAATTTGCATTGATTGTTAGGTGTGCATTTTACTTCATGTTGTGTCATAACACCATCAGTTGCACGGTCACATCCCTCTTTTGAGTAATAAATCCAAGTAAAATAAACGCTTAATTAAAATGAACTACACTCTTTTCTTTTATAGGGTGCACCAACAAGATTAGGTTTTAGGGTCTTGGAATAGTTCATTGTGAGTAAATTCTCCAAGACCACTAAACAACAACATGTATGTGTCTGTCTAGGTGAGTGTGTGAAATCCTTGGTATAACCAGTGTTTCTTAGGATCCTCCTCTCAAAAGGGAGTTAAGCATGAGGCAATGTGAGTGGTTATTGATTGGGATGACCCCTAATCATAACTGAGTAGTAGCGGACATATTTCTAGGATTGTATTCGTATCTGGGGGCTCTTTTGAGAGTTTCAGGATTTGCTACCTTACCCATACGGTCAATCCCACCTACGACTGTCCACCTATGCATTGATTATATTGAGGTGACCTTAGTGGCATTACCTAGGATATCGAGGGGGTACTTTGTAGGGGTTATTCTGTGGGTGTCTCAGCTAGGTTGGGGTCGGACAGCACAATCACTTTACGCATTGAAGCTGAGGGACATAATAATTGGTTACGTACCTCCACTTTTTGTGTATGGGATTCTCAAGCCTCTCCTAGCTGAGACATACCTGCTTCATTTGGGAGCTCACTTATCCTACCGTTGATTTCTTGCATTTGGCTTTAGATTTTATTGGTGATTGCTCTGTGCATGATAGCTTGCCTAGGGTTTGCGTAAATAGAGAATCTTTGCTATTTTTTGAGTCATTTTGGATTCGGGTGTGGCTCCTTGCTATTCTCTTCGTTTAGCAGGGCTTCCACCTTCTACATATCCTCCTCCTTTGGGAGAGAGACATAGATAGTCCAGGTGGACTACTTCGCACATTGATTCACACACCATGGGAGACCATAGAGAAGGTATTCCTGAACCACCTTCTCCCATTCAAGTGGAAGATGGGGAGTTTACTCCTACCTACAATCCTTCACCCGACATGGCTGAGTTAGGGCCTGTGATTTTTGAGATAGGAACCTTTCATGATAGACCTACTCACTCTAGGGTTTATTCCCCATTGACGCATTACTGGTATGGAATGTCGGAGGATGTCGAGACTCATTTTGAACCCGCGAGCACTAGTTATGGTAGTTATGGTATGTCTGGTTTTCCCACACATGATTTGGCATTTCATGTTGAATTTGAGTTTGAGCCTAACACTATGCCTAGGGGCACCCTCATTCCTTACCATGTGAAGAGGTTTGGGAGCACTAGTCACATTGCACCTTCCATCCTGACAGTGGAAGTTACATCACATATTCCTCCTAGGTGTAGGTTTAGTGATCCTATTAGGATACAAGATCCGAGATGAGTGACTATAGGGAATAGTACATACATGATTACATAGATCCCTCCATCCTTTATCCCTAGTTCTTCAAATATTCACCCTCCACCTCATTCACGTGGTCCTTCGGGATGAAACGTTGCTATGAGTTATGTCCGTGCTGCGGTTACTAGACCTGTTGTGTCTCAGCCTCATGTACCGCCCATTGTTTTAGGAGGTCATGCTCATACTTCTATAGGTCACATTCCTACTTTCCGAGTGTATGTTACCACCTAAGCTGTACTTAGTGGTTTTTTATCAAGTGATCCTAGTGAACCAGACAGGGATAACTTGTTCGGACTTCAGAAGACCTTTGGAAGTACTCCTGGGAAGTGCTTGTTGTACTATATCACATGTTCATACCCCATAGGGGGGATTTTAATAAATGTTCTAGCATGATAGTGTCTATAAAAGACTCAGTCTCTTACACTTTATTTTTCAATCTGATCAGCCTAGGTTTTTTTTTCCCTTGGTTATTATTGGTTGTTGAATAAACGATTGATAATTTCTGAGTTTTTCACTCCATACCTCCAAAGTTGGGGTGTTCAGCTTGGCATTTAGGCCTATTGAGGTTATTAGAGTCTATGTGTCAATGTATAAACATGGTAGACATCATGGTCGAGTCATATGAACATGTCTAAGTCCCCCCTAGGTTTTTTCAATTTTTCAATTTTTTATTTTTTTCAGTGTTTTTTATTAAAAATTAATTGTTCCAAAACTTAGGCTATTTTTTAATAGTTTAATTGGAAAAACTGATTTTGTAATAAAAGTGGGCCAAATAATCAGTTTCACTCATGTAGGTGCTCATTTTTAAGCTAAGAGCACCATGTAAACCCATGGACCCACTATTTCCTAGTTTTGAGTGATTTTCCATCACTCGGGTCAGAAAGCCCCAAAAAATCAATTATTGATTATTTTAATTAATAAATTGATGAATAATGGAGCAAATCCAAAATCATAAATCAGTGGATTCTCAGTCGATTTGATTGAAATCAGTCAGATTTGAAGCAGATTGACTGGATCTGACAAATCCTTGACTGAAGGAGGCGATCAAATCAGATCCAGAGTTGATCTTCAACATCCTTTATGGGGAATTTTTCCCTCCCTCTCTCCTCAACATGTTTTGGCTCATCTGGATGAGTTTTGGTGAATGCTTCAGTCAACAGGTTGAGGTGTCAGTCAAATTAGCTCTTTGATTGAAAATTGCACTTAGTGAGACTCAGATTTGGCTCAGTTAGACATAGATCAGGCATTGATGGACTCTCCATCAGCATATTTGGTTTATCTCCTTGGGATTTACGCCTCCCCTGGGCTGGATCTCCTGGTTTTTATATATATCCAAGCACAACAGCATCTTCCAAGCTAGTTAGAGTTGGATTGAAGGGCTTGCCATTGTAATTGTGTATTGATCATCATTTGTGGATAAAGAAGCTTTGGAGGCTATACTGTGTAGTGCATGTGATTGTGTGTATTCTCAGTGTTATGCTACTAATGTGGTAACTTCAATTTCTTTCCAAGTTCTGTGTTGCTTTCATGTTCTGGCTTCAAGGATTTGGTTGAATCAAGTAAGGGTGTAAACTAGGTAAGTTAGATTTCTTGATCTTGTTTATCCATATAATGTATGCTCAAGAATTTCAGTTACATGCTTAAATAAGATTATTTTTGCATGATCTTCCATTTTTGTTCCTTTATACATCTATATCCAGATCTCACGAGGTGGTGTGCAAGCTTGTGTTGTCTAGTTGCAGGTTCCTGATTAGATGAAGGTGTAGATCAAGATTGATGCCATTCCTTATCCAATAAGCTCAAGAATCTATCCCTCAGCACACCACAAAAGGGACTCCTTTCAGATTGCTCCATTCAAGCAATGAGCCAACCTTCTCTCCTCTTCTTCTCATTTTTTAAAAAATTCAATCTTTATGTTACCTGTCTCTCCCTCTTATAATCAGATCTAGTTCTAGGAATTGAATATATGTTTTTAGATATACTTCATAAGAGTCTTGCTTCCTGTATCTGCAATTTCATAAAGAATATCATTTCATAAAGATAGATCTAGGTGTAGGAATTGACCTTTTTGCAAGTAGCTAAGTCATATATCTAAAACTTGCTCATAAGGTAGTTTATTTTTTTCATCCTTTCCTGTATGTTAAAATTTCATATTCTGAAACAAAATTTCACATCTTATTGTCTGCCCAAAAGGAAATCCAAGATCCCAAGGAAAGCCTGCTTTCCTTGGTTCCTTTTTACCTTTTTAGCTAGTTTTAACTTAGTTTTTTGGTTAAAAGTAAGCTGACCCAAAGGTACTTTCAGAGTGATTTTGGGAATATTTTAGTCTGATATGATTTCTGGTTTTTAGCAGGTTTGACAGAAAATAAAGGAAGCTACTGTTCGAAAGTGGCCTCAGGAGCATTCAAATCCCCCCAGGGGTCTCCCATTTGACTAAAACCTTTAATTTTTGCACTTTGTAAGCTCTTGATTTCACTCTATATAAATATCAAGAGGAATTATATCATTTATTTGATATTGTAAACATTTTTAATAAAAATATTTTTTGAATAGGCTCTTTCGAGCCCATTCCCCATCCCCCCTGGGGGGATTTGCGTCGGTGTATTTTTTTTACCTTTTTGTTCATCACTTTTCAAACTAGCGTAGATCTAATCTGTAGGGTAGTATACTTTAATTCATTATCAATTTCATCTTCCATATTTTATATTTCAAAGTAATCTTAATACTTACCCCACGACTTCCCGATTGACTCGAAAGGGGAAAAAGATTTGTGGTAGGACTAATTAGAAAACCAGAATTGTGTATATGTGTTTTCCTTTTCATCATTTATTTTTCAGCTATTATAAAATTAACTCCTCCTTGATTCCCTGATTGAGATCCACTTGGATCGAAAGAGGTTCCTGGAGGGTTTTCTTTTTAACAAGAACACCAAGTTTAAAATTTACTAAAATTGAAAAGACTCCGGTGTGTATGCTATGTACTTGGCTGTGGTTTGTCCAGTCAGTCAAGTTGTATCAAAATCACTTGAGTGACTAGAATAATTAGGACTCACTCTCCCAAACTTACAAACCATCAAGTGAAAATCCAACACCTAGATCAAACCTTTACGGTGGCAAAATACCCAAAGGAAGTCGGAACTTCTGAAAAGTGACCTCGAGGCGTCGATCTCTGTCACACCCTAATGGGTGCATTATGAACAATAGCCCCAGAGACTCCATTCAGCCAACATATTCCTTGTGGGTAGCTGTGAAGGTTTAGTTTTTGACATACTCCAAGTACTCTTGAGTATATATGGAGTTCCCCCGCTTCGCCTAATTGTAATCAACTCACACATCAAATTTAACTTAAAACGTACCAAGAGGAAATTGCAAAACATTCACTTCAAGCACATGCAAGTACATTGATCTTATTTTTTGACTCCATTCTAAGGAACTGGTTATTTTCTTGCTTTATATATATATTGTGTCTCAACATTGTGCTTTCGTGTGTTCATTTTTGTATCTTGCCATCTTTGATTGTCTATAGTTAAATCTCAAAATCCTAAGTAACTCATTCAGTTTAACATCACTATACTAAGTAATTATCCTTAATAACTTAATAGGGTCTACCCCCCTTGGCTTTGTTAGGAGTTGAGCCTAAACGAAGGAGTCAAGAACAAGGTGACAACCTTGACTCGAGACTTGCCCCCAAGGACACACCTAGTGGCTTGAAGATTTCTGCCACGTGACCCAGGTGTGTGAAAGGTGGCAACAATGTATATTCCTACTTCTGGAGCATATGTTCCTACTAATGAAGTGTCTCACACGACATCTCATGCAATGACTTATGGACCCTATTATGGGACGCAGTATGGACATGGTTCTTCACCTTATGGGGGTGGGTATCAACAACTTGCTTACTCTCCAAATTACGGCTTTGTAGCTCCTAATAGTCAATTTCAACCACAATATGGTGCTTCGATGCCACCCTATATGGATCAAATGGGAGGAGGGCACAACGACCAAGGCCATGGTGGTAATCAGACCTTTGTGAATCAGAACTATCAGGGAGTGGTCCATCAAGCTCATCATCCTAGGCTCCCTTTCCTAGCGACGCTGAATCTTCCTAACTTGTTGAGATTGACGAACGATCCTGTAGCTCATGACCCAGCTTGGCTGGCTATCCCTACTAAGCTTCCCTCAGAGATACCTAAGTTTGAGGGCAAACCGGGAGAGGAATCGATCGAACATGTTGCTACCTTTCACTTATGGTGCTCTTTGAATTCCTTACACTAGGACTCCATCCATTTAAGGCTATTTCAAGGCACCCTTACAGGGCCTGCCACAACATGGTATATAGAGCTACCTATGGGGGCATTTGCTTTGTTTGATGACCTAGCGATGACTTTTCTTAACCACTTCTAGCTACCAGTGTGTTATGACATTGGTACTAAACTCATGTCGACATTTCGGCAGGATAAAGCCACACATATCTCGGATCATATCCAAGAGTGGCGTAGATGGAAGAGATTAATTAAATCCTTTATACCACCGGAGTTCCTTCTTGAATGGTTCCTTAATTCATTATTGCCATATATAGTGAAGGATGTTTCTACATTCGGAGTGTAGAATAAGGAAAAAGCAATTTTTAGGGCGCAGGAACTGGACTTGATTTATGCTCAGTCCGGTTTTTTATATGAGATTATTCCCAATGCTCCAGGTTCTAGTTTCAACCCCAAAGTCAAACTTGGACCACATGCCGACAAAATTGTTAGTTGTGCAAGTGCAAAACCTGTAGATTCAGTTGCAAAACAAGTTATTCAATTGTCAATCAACCAATCTACTTTGGGACAAGCTACGACTTCGTCTCAACCCACCCAAACGGTGAGTGTACTTTCAGTGCAATCGTCAGACCAGAAGGGTAACCAGCAGCCCGGATGGAATAGAAAGAAGGGTAAGAATAATTGTAAGGGTGGGAATAAGAATGAGAATGCTAATAGTAATGACAAGAATGACCGTAATGCCAGGGGGGACAAGAAAGCTAAATGTAAGGTTAGGTTCCCTTGCAAGTTATGTAAGGATGATCACCTCACTTACTTGTGCCCTCGTATCGATGAAGCCTCAAGATTCTTAGCACAGGGCCCAGCTATGCTAACTAACCCTTTACCTCACAATCAAAATATGAACTCGAGGACCCATGATCAGTCTGGTGGTGATCAAGATCCACCGGAGGTTAGTGGTCGTGGTTGCATTAACCTGGTCCATGCTGCGAAAGTTGTGACCCATACGAAAGAATATGGCTCATCACAACCCAGCCCAGGAAAAGAACCTGATCCACCAGGGTCACCTTTTCATATTGAGAAACCAATGGATAAACCCGAAGCTGTACCTCGCATTTCTAAGGGAGTCCTTAAGCATTTGGGGCACAATCCTAATTCCCGAGCCACCCAGAACTATATAGTTGTCGAGGATTTGGGCCACACTCTTTGTGCGATGTCTGCTTGGAAGTGCTTTAGAATTCTCCTTTGCAAAGGAAGGCGTTGCTTTCTACCCTTGGTGTGAATGATGATGATTCTTCCTCGATGATTAAATTTGAAACCGCAGGACTTCAGCCTTGCTTGCCTTACTATGAGTCTCTTTTGATTCATGTAGAATGTCTTAATATGATCATCAAGCACACTGTGATTGACAAATGCACTACCACTTCTGTGATGTCTTTATTGTGTTGGAAGGGTTTAGGTTCCCCTGAGCTGTCTAAATCAGCGACCATGTTGTTCGATGGGAGATCGTTTAGGCCGCACGTAATCCTTCCTTCCCTTAAAGTCTGTTTAGGAGGGAAGACCATTGTGATAGAGGTCGAGGTGGTTGATGTGCCCCTTGACTACAATCTCTTGCTGGGTAGGAATTGGATGTACATTATGCAAGCCATTGCTTATTCCCTATTTTGTGTTGTATGCTTTCCATTTAATGGGAAGATAGTCACAATTGATCAAACGACATTCAAGAATCTGTCTATTACTGCATCTTTGGGAGCTTTGATCTCGATCATTGAGCACTCGACTGGAAACTAGGGGTGCGGTTGTAGGCATGCATCCATCCCTCATGGGAAGCTTTAGTTGTTCTGCACCAATTCTTATGATAGGATCTAGTTCCGGTAAGGCTTCGAAATCTATGAGATTTGTGTCTTTTCACACGAGTCATATGGAAGATCCTTGGATTCTTCCTACACCGAGTACTTCAAGTGATCCCATCGTGATGGACGTGTCGTTTCCTACAACTATGATAGCTTATAAAGCTAATCTCAAGTGTGTTGCAGAGCCTATTCCTTCCTCTTCGTGGATAGAGGAGGAGGACCCTTATGTGCTGTCAGCATGGGCAGTACAGTCTTCTCATGTGCATGACTGCCTTGATACAATTTTCACTTCAAATGAAGCGATTATTGAGGCTATGTCAGGAGTTGAGCCACCATGGGAGGAACTCCATCATAGATCTTACTTTCTTCCTGAGCTTGACCACTTGGAGTGTGAGGAATTTAGGGAAGTTCTTAGTGAGAGAGTTGGTAGTCCTATGGTTCCATTAAGCTCTCCTAGTCCGATGGCTGATGGAAACATGGAAAACATATATTCAACGATTCCTATCAATATCTCTTGTGATCCTGGCAGGATAGAGAATGTCTATATTGGGGAAAAATGTTCCCATGCTGAGATTCAAGAATACACCGAGCTATTTAAGGAATTCAGTGATATCTTTGCTTCATCTTATGATGAGATGCAAGGTATCGACCCTCGTATTGTCGAGCATGAGATTAAGACTTATCCCAATGCTAAGCCTATTCGACAACACTTGCATGCGGTGAATCCTAGGAAAGCATCCGCAATTAAGGCAGAGACAGAAAAACTATTGAAATCCAGTTTTATCTATCCCATTCCCTTAACGAAGTGGGTTTCAAACCCTGTTCTGGTGGATAAGAAGCAGGGATCGATCTGCATACACTACTACATTTTGACCAAAAATCCGACGGCCGTCATGTCGGATTTTCAACACTTCCCTGTCGCATGTACGACACTTTGATTTTTTGTTAAGCGTCGGAAACTTGTCATCGGGTTTCCGACACCTAAATAACCGTCGGTTAAGCGAAACCTAAGTAACCATCGGTTAAGCGACGGAATATTCTCGACAGTGGTGAAAGTTTTTAATAAAAACGACAGCAAGAACCGTCGGATTGGCGACGGATATCTACAAACGACGTCGGAAAAGCGACAGTTTAGAGCGTCGGATTTGCGATGGATATCTACAAAAGACATCGGAAAAGCGACAGTTTAAAGCGTCGTATTTGCGATGGATATTTACAAAAGACGTTGAAAAAGTGACAGGTGAAAGCGTCGCTTAAGCGACGCCTGCTGAAATTTTTTTTTTTTAAATATTTTGAAAATATTGTGCCAGTACCTAATTCGATTCCGAAGGATGGACTTAGTACAGAATGGATGGATGCTTTCTTTTAACATATGTATTCGACTTTAAATTTTCAAAAAGTGAGGCGTGGGAGATGGGTTTTCTGGTTATATCTCTGGAAAACTAAAGTTAACAGCCCTGAGATGATATTTGGATATATGTTGAGTTCTCCGAATAAGTATAAGGGGCTTGTCAAGTTCTTCACAATGCAGCTTGGAAGTAAGAGCTTACACCTAGTTTGATGTCGAAAGATATAACATATCATTATATAGAGCCATTCAGAGAGATCAAGAGACAGGCTAAAATGAGTCTAGTGTTTAACTCGTTGGAGCTGGCGAAGCTCACGGCTTCAACGTAACTCATGCTTATTATGCAGTCTACTAAAAATTAGGCAAATAAATGGTAATTGCAAGCCATGTAGGCCCGATAGGTAATGGAAATATTAAACTACCTCTCAAGTCTCCTCTCATTTACTTTCACTCATTCTCTCTCATGGAGCCGCTTTCCCTCCCACATTGTTTGTTTGTTGTTCCCAAGACAGAATAAATGCCCATCAGAAGAACGCAACAACTCCAAATTATCTCATTACTTCTCACTCCGAATACACAGTCTCTCCAGATTACAAGGCTAGCACACAGGCCTCAGTGCCTCACAATGGATTCCAGCCAATAAACTAACCCACAGGTCCGCTATCTCCCCAACCAGCACCTCCTCTTTTTCCCAAAAGAAACCTCCTTTCCCTTAGCAACTCTACTCACTAAAAAACCCCTTGCTTCCCTCGCAGAGAGCATTTACAATTTATTATTAGCAACCAGCAAATCTTGTATTTTTCTTAATTGATTCTAACTCCCAGAACAACTGGCTAAGCTTTAGCTTAAGCTAACAACTACCAAGACTCCGTACTGGAGGATCCATGCATTTATGGAGCTGTAACCCATGGGAATACAAAGTTGGAACTCTTTAATCATAAATTCACTAGCCAATAAATATTCTCTGAAAAGCTCTTTTTCTGCGTTTCCTGAACTGTTGAAAGCCTTAATGACAATAGTTCAGTTGAAGCAAGGGTCAGTAGCATATTCCTCCTTCATTTCTTCAAACCTTACAACCTCATTGGTCATTGTGACAAGTAGGTGACACCATGACACTTCCTACTTAAAGCATGGGCTACAACATTAGTTTTTCCACTTATATGCTGCATTACAAAGGTATAACTGAGCAGAAACTAGACCCATTTAGCATTCTTATGGGACAACTTAGCCTGAGAACTTATATATTTTAGGCCTTTAGCAGTTGATTGTCAGTTAACAGGATAAATTATTAAATTCGCTATGCAAAAGGTGGACAATTAGCTCTTTATTGTAAGTGGCATACTTTTTCTTGGCATCATCTAGTTTTTCATTGGAAAAGGCAAGGCTCAAGCAATCTGAAGGTAAAACTTGGCCTTAAACTCTTTAGCATCTTGGGCCGTAACCTGATATTTTTTTTTCCTTGTTTAATCCAGGTATTCTGAAGGTTATCCCACCACAAGGCAGTGTGTGACTTCATTCTTGTCACACCAAACTTCACTCTCCTTGGGTCTTCTTTATCCATGTTCTCCATGTTGAAATATCTTTCTAGTTCTTGCAGTCAATCCATCAACAACTCAAGGTTTAGGTCATCCTTGAGGTGTGATACATGGGCCTTAACCTTGGTTCATTTTTTTCCAATTTTATCAATCTTTCCATGGGATCTGCTGCTCCAACTGGGGCTGTCACATCCTCTTGTTCATCTTCTAGCTCCTCTAGCCGGAATTCTGCTTCAATTGATGTTAATCTCCTAAGCAATTATGCTCATTAATTCCATCTTGGCCCAGCATATTCCTTCCATTCATTCCCCAGTTAAAATGGATTCCCATCAGGGCCATTTCAGGTTTGCTCTGATACCAAAATTGATGGAAATCAACCACCTAATACAGTCCAAATCTGAAAAAGACCTCTGGCACCTAAAGCCTGCAAACAATGTTTAGCACAGCAGAAACAAATTTGCTGGGGGTGCACAGGTACTCTGTTCCTGATGCACCTGTAAAAACAATGGACATAGTCAGTAAACAGTGACACTAAGGACATAAGACACCTAAGACAGAGGATAAATGGCCGTCAACAGAACATAAAAATTCCTTACTGATTATTTCTCACGCCAAATAAAAACACCCAAGACAGAGGATAAAATGGCCATCAACAGAAAATAAAAATTCTAATTTTACTCATTATTTCTCACACCAAATATAGTCTCTCCAGATTACAAGGCTAGCACACAGGCCTGACAAGGCTTCTAGCCAATAACCTAACCTAGATCTCCACTATCATTCTACTCAGCGCTAGTAACCTCCTTTCCTTTACCAGCTCTAATCATAAAATCCACCCTACTTCCCTCCCACAGGAGCAATTATTGTTTATTTTTATCAACTGGAAAATCCCCTAATTTTCCTAATTAATTCTAACTGCCAGAACGTCTGACTAAGATCAGTAGTGGAGGATCTATACATTTATGGAGCTCCAGTGGCATCACAGTCGGTTGTCAAATAGTATCTTGGTATAAACTGATAGCTGTCTCTGATGTTGGGTGTTTTTCCGCAGGGAGTCTAAGAGTGGAAGGTGACAAGGAAGAAGATGATGTTGATGATTTGGAGAATGAATTCAACTACACTCATAGCGGAAGAGCTGACAGGCGACAAAGGGTAGAAGCAATGATGCAGTGGCAGATGCATGGGTGAGGGGAGGAGATTGATTCAGCTACCTCTTTGAGAGAGGATCTTCAGACTCAAGTTCCTCTTCTCAAAAAAGATCAATCGGTATAGTTTCTAGTAACTTGGGAGAACACTGTGCTAACATTCTCTATTTCTTGCATCTGCTATTGGCAATGGAACCTGATTTGTGACTGCATGGGCGACTATTGGTTAATAGTTATAATCAATTTGGCTTTGTATGGATTGTAATTGTAATGTCTTTGGAAGGTCTCTGGGGAGTTGACAGATTTTTCCCCTGAGCATGTTAAATTTACTGGTAGTGGAGATGGAAAGCTTGTTCATTCTGTACCTTATGCTGATCCCAATCAACCAGGTATTTGAATTATTTATACAATATCAGTTACCTTTCCTAATTCGATTCCGAAGGATGGACTTAGGTGAGACCAACCTTGTTGTTGGGATTGATGATGTTGGCACTATATTACATTGGCCTTTGTTAGAAATCTATGTGGACCCTGGTATGCAATTCCAGCCAACAAGTGTTTGGAAAAATCCGGGTATATTGTTGGTTTAATCCATGGTATGAATCTCTCCAGATATTCCTTGGTGAGAGCTCTTCAAATCTACACTACTGTTGTAGTATATCTATGCAATTGGCTTGTAGAATCTGTTGTAATAGAGGTTATGAGGAAAGTATCAGGACTGTGCCCTAAATGGAAAAATGAAAAAAAAATTGATGAAGAACTTGAGCAATAAGGTGTTACCTGCATCATGTCAATGACCCTAAAATGGTATGGAAGGCATCTGTGAGCTGCAAGTCACTAGAGGAACCTTCAAATTTTGCTTGAAGATAAGATTTTGAACAGAATTCTGAGTACAGGAAAACCTTGATGGAGCCAGAATTGTAGAACTCATAAAAGCCCTAATCGCAGGCTCTGTACTAACTGATATGAGGACAATTAGATGATAATGCAAATAATCAGACACAAACAGAGAAATGCAAGTGCAAAGGAGATTGCCACAGCTCTAAATGTTGTGCACTCTATATTGTATTAGGATATATCGAAGTTTAGAATTGATGGAGAGTGATCATCTTTGACCAAGTTATGAAATATCAAATATTTTTACAATGAGGTAGGTGAGATACAAAATATAAAATACAAGATTAAAATATAATACATATTTGGACTAAATTCAATAGGAATTAGGACTGGCTCTTTTCATTCATAACTATTTCCATCATGATAAGCTAGCTTCTTTAATTACTTAGGACAGAAGGTTAATGTACCATCTGTTTTGTATCTTGACTAATACTTATCTTTTCTTGATTAGTTTAGAATTAAAGTGACAGTTATTTCCAAACCAAGACTCCTTGTTTTTTCTTTCCAGCCTGTGAAGGCAAGGCACTCTTAACGAGAGGCATCAATTAGTTAAACCTGCAATTCTAAGTTGTAGATTTAGATCATAAACATATTCTTGCAATGTTTCTTGTGTGTTTAACACCAGGAAATCACAAAAGGGCTTTCATTGCCTACGCAGAACCCCCTTACACCTATGAACATGATTTATTTCAGTCCAGCAGTAAAGAATGAAGGCTTCTATCTCTCATAAAATTCCCATGTTATGAAATTGTCTTCTCAAGTGAGTATTTTGCACAAGAAGAAATTTTAGACAGAAATTTAAAAAATTAACATAGGCCCTAAACAATTGCTGAGCAAGGCCATTTTTTTAACTCGTGCACTTTACTATAATGAGAAGCACAAATACATGCCTGGAAAAGATTATTGGATGTTCTGAGTCCCAGAAATTTCCCATCCAATTAATTTCTTGCTGTAGCAGTCACTCCACATAATACTGATAATGCCCAGAATGTATATGCTGCCCAGATTAACACCAGAATACTAGTTGACTTTACAGAACACAAACTGTATAACAGGAAAACAAAGGTGGTGTGAAGAGAAAAAAATTCTCAAGAACAATGATTCATCAGTCTCACCACCCAAGCAATCAAATAGCAGTTGGATTTCAAACAACATATGTCGTAAGCATACATGACCAAAACTCGGCCCACAACTTGAAGGAAATCCTTCCTATTATAGAGATAACAGTAACTGAAGCAAGACTCATTGAAAATGTTCTGCAAGATTCATTAACCAAAAACCACTATGATCACCGAGTCTTTGAATCATTTCCTTTGCTTCTGAATGTCGAAAGTGAGAAGAAAGAGCGAGGTGTTGCACAAAAATAGTTTAGAGTTATATTGTTGTTGTGAAACAGGCAAAACTAAAAACAGAAAATGTTCCAAATAAGCAATACAAAATGAACATGCTCTAAAACTAATCAATGACATGGTATTCACCTTTGAGAGAGGTGACTCCTGATAAGTGATCTTCTCTTAACCTAAAATTTGCAGGTGGAGCTGGGGTTGAGCTTCAAAGTGATTGAACTGCAACATAACATCAAACCACCATTCAATCTGTGTACCAAAAATATGTTTTAGTATTTAATCAAGCAATTTCAGCATTCTGTAATGTGTGGGATACTCTTTAGGAACAATATGTTTCAGTCTGTGTACCAACAAACATGATTAGCGACATGGAACAACCCAAAGTCACTCCAATTGTGCCCCTGATGAAATCAAAAAGTCCTTGAGTGCAATTCTGCAAATAATAGTCTCATAGAGCTTCATGACAGACATGATCAGAGAATTAAGGATGCCAATGTCACAAAGTCTCTGAAACAAACAGTCCTTTGGCACAAAGACAAAAACCTTCCAAAAGTCCATTAAAATACAACAGACTATGGAAGAGAGCTGCCTAACTTCCTCAAGGATGGAATAATAACAGAATCAATAAAATAGCAGATACAATGATCCAGAATAAAACACATCTGTCCATTCAAGATTTATGTTTGCAGAGGCCATTGATGACCCAAAAAAAATCACAATATATGTCTATGTAAGGTTTATGTTTGCAGTTGCTATTAGCTCCAACTTAAGCAGGGAAATAACAAACACATCAGTGGATAGAGCCTTATGAATACCCTGTCTATATAAGGTCATTAGCTGCTATTTTTTTCTAGAGGTCACATGCTATCAATAATGATTGAGGAACAAAGGTGAACTCAAACTCCAATACACCTATCATGTTAACGATCCCCGATAACTAGGATTACAAGGCAAACTAACTTTGTGCAAATAAAATTCAACCAACGGCATTTGCACATAAACAGAAGCCTCAATACTTCAATAAATAGTAAATTAAGCTCAACGACTAAAAAATACATTTTAACCATGAATACATTGTCTACAATACTTACAGGTAATGATGAAGATTTATGTAAATCATCTTTGTCTGTGTTTTTGCTTGATGAAGCTTTAATGACTGATTCAACACCAGGCCTGCTAGGACACCATTTAAAGTACATGAAAATGTTAATTAGCAACTAGACCTTTTGAGATTTTGTAAACACTCTTATTGACAGAATTCTATAAGAATCATTTGGCTATGCATGCCCAAGCAGATTGTAGATAGAAGGCAATTCATAAAAAAATATGACGAAGCTAGGGTTTGTGTTCACAGATAATTCACAAGGGTATATTTTATGAATATATCTCATGAGTCATGACATATTCTTTTAC
>LPNX010437326.1:1199542-1265850 GCA_001517045.1 Pseudotsuga menziesii | reverse complement strand
TGGACCCTAATTTTGGATATTTCCCTGCAATTTCTTTGTCTCAAGGTGAACGTTGTGATTTAAATTTTGGTTCAAGGACTTTCAAGTACCCTATTGAGGACTTCCTTCCTGTCCAAGCACCCCCCAAAACAAAGGATGGAGAGCATGTTGCGCTTGTATCAGAATTGACTACCTACTTGCTAAAATGTTTAACAAGGCTAGTCAAACTGTATAGCCAGGATCCTAGTACTTCAACCTCAGTAGAGAAGTTGAGAAGATTGGAGAGAGCTACTCCACGTGTAGAATTACTTAATCCTATTGGCAACGAAATTTCCAAACAATTTTTCTCTCTGTTGGATGGTGATATAGGCAAACAATTTTGCTTGTTTTTGGTATCCATCTACTCTCATTGGTGTGTTCAACTGCTTTTACTTCAATTTTCTGAGTTGTTTGACCTCAAGAATCAACTGCTCAATCAATTATTAACTATATCAACTCCATAACCCGCAGAATTCAAGGCACTAGGGTCATAAATCATTTTTCAGAGTTATACTTCGTTGTTTTTAAGGTTCTTTACACACAGATCTGCACTTTTCTAGCAAAGATTTGAGGTATTTTTCGGAGATTTGCATAGTAGTTCCATTTTATTAGCAATCAGGGAAGTACACCAGATCCCTGAGAATTATAAACAGCGATACTCCACAATATATCTCTAAGACACAGGTAAACGGAGAAGGGGGCATAGCCACAAAATGTCTTCAATATAATGTATCAAATAACAGAGGGATACATCAACAAGAGGCAGAGCTGCAAAAATTACTTTAAGTGAACCTCAGACATGGTTACAATCTCGGAGACTCGAGAAGAGGAATATGTAAAACAGGAGGAGGTTTGACAGAACTAAGAAAACATACTCATAGCCTATGTGTCGATCCTCTGTTACAGCCTTTTGGATAAATGATCTAAGCTCCTTGATCTCTCTATTCTCTCAGATCTGTGGAAGCCAAGAAGCTCTCTAAAACTGTTGATGCCTTGTTAACTTCTTCCCTCTTTTCATAGTCCTCTGGATGTTGTTGTAGTAGTGGCCCAGTAAATGCAAATCATGTTCTATTAGGAATTGATCTTTTAACTTCACTGTCATAATAACACCAAGCCAATAACAGTTCTCAGTTTGAAAGTGAAGGATTGATCTAACCAAAAATGTCAGCAAATGCTGAAAAACAATTGAATTGACTTATAGTAGGGAATCAATGTATCACATCTGTGCATAAGTGAGTGAGATGATATTAGCTTTGTAAACTCTGCAGCCTTTTGACTTTCTAGTATAAATATACTATTCTTGTCACCTAAAAAAATCTTTAAGGTACTAAAATCATTAAGGGACCAAATAAGCTGGATTTGTATATTTTGATGCCGATTGTGTGGTGGCCTGGTTCTCGTGAAGATTTGTCTTCAGAAAGTAATATGAGACAGACAACTTTTGCATTATCAAGGGCAATCGGCAAGGTGGCTATTGTTCATTCTGCACATTGTAAGGATATATTATGGGTTAATAATTAAAGTAATGATTGTTTTGAATTCATAATATACTTTGAGTTTGCATACAAAATCTTATTCATAGTTTGACAGAAACAAGAAACTTATATGTACCAAAGAGCACTAATCTTGAGCTGCAGACATTTTGCCACAGCCACAGCTTCAACAGCAACAACGATCGGCAATTCTTCTTTTCCTTTTTTCTTCTTTTCAATATTAACTTTGTGACTAAATGTATGTCTTCCTTTGCGTAGCTCCTGAAACACATGAAACTTGTCAAAATTCCTTTATTAAAATTACGTATTCAACTTTCATTTACAACCATTTACAACCATTTACAACATTTCAACTTTACCACTTCCTCTGCCCCCCCACGGGCAATTGAAAATTGACAATTGACAAGGCATCTTAGTGTTGCAAACGTCATAGAATTTAAAACACAAAGAACAATGCTTCCCTATTTGAATGAAAAATATGAGTATATGAATGTTCAAATGTGTCAGATATGCCGGGATAATTAAAGATGATCTCACCAACATTTAAACCGGAAGCAGATTTACAGCAAATTGTGAGCTTGTCATTAAAAAGGTGTTTAAAAGTAGACAGACAGTGATATAAATTTTCACCTTCTATACTTCATTCAAATCAATGTACGCATAATTCTAGTATTTACACCCATCTGAGGTTGTAATTTCCTAGAAACACAGTAACCTAAGCAAATAGTTTTGTGCTCATATCAGATAATAAGCTACAATATTCTTACTTGAGGAAGATTCCAGCTGGCAGAGGCTTTTTCACGTGCATTTCCAAATACCATCTCTTGTGAAGCATCTTCCCAGTTCCAAATACTAAAGAATGTGCTCCAAAGAAATAAATAATTCAGAACATACCACAATAATCACATAAAATTTCTTTGAGATAGCTAAACATTAATCACTTCTTATGTTAAACAAAGAAAAGGTCTCTAGCCATCTTAAATGAAAAGAAGATGTTAATGTTAATCTGTAAATTAAGACCAAGCTAATGCGTAAAGCATAATGAACCACAACAAATATAATGTGCTAGAAAAAATAGTGAAGTGTATGATCATTTTATTGGAAATTATAATACTGGTGAACAAGATCCAAAAAAGCTGTTGATAGTGGAAGAACCAAATCGATTGAGGAAACCAATACATAAAGATGCGAACTTATTTAAATTCTAACCAGTGTTCTGCATACCAGCTGCTATGCCCTTCATGGTTAGAATCAATTAATCGTCCAGACCTGGAAGCATACTCACTCATTGGATTCAATTTGACCAAATCAGCTCGGCATACTCACTCATTGGATTCAATTTGACCAATTCAGCTACTGGTTTGGTTGAAATTTCCTTCGACAAAAGAGGGCTTCATATGGAAATGTGTCTAGTTATCCCAATGCTCTTACTCCCTTACTTTGGCTGTCAAAATATAAGAAAATCAACAGCTAGAAGATTAAATGTGGGAAAGGAAGCGACTACAATGCAATGCAACAGCAGTGACCCTCATCTCACATAGAGAGTGAGAGGGAAATTTAGGGGAAGAGAAGTTCAAATTTTAAACTATATTATGAACATAGTCTTTTCACCTTTTCCATACCAGTATAATACATGCTAAATAAAGATTTCTTCTGCATAGAGAACTTGTTTTTTATAATTCCAAATCAAAATTATTTAAGCAAACATAGATTACTCACCGATTTGGGGCATTCTATCGGCCTTAGCATGACCTCTGCAAACCCTCCTCTGCCTCTGTAAACCCTCCTCTGTGTGACCTATGTAAACCCTCATCTGCCTCTGGAAACCTTCATCTACGTGACCTCTTCAAATCCTCGTACGCCTCTACAAATCCTCCTCTACATGACCTCTGTGGCCCTCTGCTCTACGAGCTCTATCCCATGTGGCCCTCTCCTCTTCGGGCCCTCCTCTACCGCCCTCTCCTCTGCGAGCTCTATCCCTTACGGCCCTATCCTCTTCGACCCTCTCCTCTTCGGCCCCTCCTCTACAGCTGTAATGGGTTAAAGGTTTCTTTCCATCTATCCACTGCGACCCATCTCTTATGTGCCTTCTATCCACTGTCTAATAGTCCCCTGTGTGCCATCTATCCACTGTGACCCCTCTCCTCTCTTTCTTTCACTGGTGTTACCTCCAGGATGAGAGACCAATCGTTGTAACGTTGGCCATAAGGAGAAAATAAAGACTCAACTGGGCTGGTTGAATAGAGAACAGGTAGCTCCCCAGAGGAGTGAATACTCAAGGTTTAAGTGCCAGAGCCAGCAGCTCAAGAAAGCCCGTCTCTTTCACTGGTGTTACCTCCAGATTTGTTTGTGGCGGGGTTGTAATTTGTGAATTTGTTCTTGTTTTTTGTTTTTTATTTAGTTTATTTTAGTTTTATTATATTATATTTTTTTATTTTTTAATAACACAACAATAATTTACATTGGCATCTCTCACATAGCGATTATCAACAAATGTATATCATGTGAAAATAACTTGCCGTCGCTTAAGCGACGCTTACTATCCATAGTCGCTACAATGAAAAAATAACATTGTTTTATCATGTGATATAAATAACGCGCCGTCGGTTTAACGACGGTTATGAGAATATCCGTCGCTTAACCGACGTGTGTGGCCACATTTAAAAAAAAAATATGTATCCTTGTGATTTTTGGTAAGCTTAAACAGAGAAATCCACACGCCGTTGGAAGTAACCGTCGGATTTTGGATCGAAATGTAGTACTGATATGTACTGATTTCCATGATTTGAATCATGCCTATCCCAAGGACAATTTCCCCACACCATTTATTGATCATATTTTGGATGATTGTGCGGGTAGCAAGGTATTTTCCTTTATGGACAGCTTTTTCGGATATAATCAGATACAAATTAAACCTGAGGACCAACATAAGACTACATTTATTTGTCCTTGGGAAACTTTTTCATATCAAAAAATTCCTTTCAGCCTTAAAAATGTCGGATCTACATTTCAGCGGGCAATGACCTTGATCTTCCACGATCTCAAGTCAATTATCGAAGTATTTTTGGATGACCTTGCTACTCATTCTCGTATGAGAATGTGTCATCCCTATCACTTGAGATTGATATTCTAGAGATGTTGGCATTATTTGGTTAGGTTAAATCCTCATAAGTGCATCTTTTTTGTGAATTCATGTCGTTTGTTAGGATTCATCGTTTCTAAAGAGGGTATAAGAGTCGACCCTTTGAAGGTTGAGGCAATACTTCAGTTGTCTCCCCCAAAGAATATTCGTCATCTTCAATGTTTGAAAGGCATGGCAAACTTCTTACGAAGATTTGTTGTCAACTTTTCCATTTTGACTTCATGCATCTATTGAAGAAGGACACCACCTTTTGTTGGGATGAGTGAGCCCAGGCGTCCTTTGATGCACTCAAGCAAGCCCTAGCATCGGCCTCAGTGATTAGTCCCCCAGACTATAGCCATGATTTTCTACTTTATGTGGCTATGTCCATGGAGATGATTGGTATGGTTTTGGTTCAAGAGCATGAGGAGCTCCAAGAGCATGCCATATACTATCTGAGTTGAAACCTTATTGATGTAGAGATTCATTATTCTCATATTCATAAGCTTTCTTTAGCTACCATACATGCAGTTCAACATTTGAGACATTATATTCTCCTTCACCAGACCTTGGTTGTAGCCCATGTCAATCTATTTCACTTCGTCCTCACTCGAAGGATGATTGGGGGAAAATATAATAAATGGATTGTCTTTCTGCAAGAATTCGATCTCTAATTTGTTTCGGCAAAATCGAAGAAGTCTTTAATTTTTGTAGATCTTATATCATATTTCCTTGTAGGCTCTGAAGTTTCCTGATGGAAAGAGGAGGCATATTTACAATGTCCTCACCTTTCAAAGGATCCACCTGAATACCTTTTTTAGAAACAATGAACCCAAGAAGCCTATCTAACTCAACTCAGAAAACACACTTGTGTGGATTCAAGCATATTTTGTAATTACTGCATCTTTCAAAAATTAAACGCAAGTGATATGGATGGTCGATCCTCTTACAAGAATGCACTAGTAGATCATCTAGTTATATTTCAACAATAGACTTGATGTCATGAAAGGAAAAATTCATTGCCCGCTAAAAGGTAGCCCCTGCAATTTTTCAATCCAAAAGGAATTTTCTTATACGCAAGTGTACCCCAAGGACAAATGAAATCCATTTTATGTTGGTCTTCCACCTTGATTTGAATCTAATTATACCCATAGAAACCATCCATAAACTAAAATACCTTACTCCCCACACAAGAATCAATGATTTGATCTATGAATGGTGTGGGGTAGTTATCCTTGGGATATGATTTGTTTAAATCATGAAATTTTGTATAGACACGTATCATTCCTTTCTTCTTATTGACAGAAACAGGATTAGATACCCATTCCTTCAAAGCAATCGGGTAAATAAAACCAACTTTTAACAACTTTTCAACTTCATCTTTAATGGTTTTCGTTTTACACGGATTGTTAGATCTAAGTTTTTTTCGAACTGGTTTGGAATTAGGATAGGTTCGGATTTCATTTTCAACTATCGATGGATCTATGCTTGGAATCTCCTCATATGACCACGAAAAACACTTCGCGGAACTCCTTAAACAAGGATGTATAGATAGCAATCTCCTTCGGAGAGCATTTTGTGCCAATATATACATTTTCCACAATTTTTGGGTTCATAGAGATGTTGATAGGAATAGTAACGGAAACATTTTCCATAATCCCCTTGGCAAATATCCCTCCCTTGGTAAAGGATTAATTGGTATATTAGCATCACCTACCATTCTCATATGGAATTCTTGATTTTCAATCCTACTTAACTCTGGAAGAAAATTAGATCTATGATGAAGATCTTCGTAGATATTATCTCATCCACTCATAGCTTCCAAAATGGCATCGTTAGATAGCAAAACCATGTCTAAGAAATATTTAGTATGCAAAGAGTTCTCTGCCCAAGCATACATATAGGTTTCTTCAGGCTCCTCTGAGACTATAGGAGGGACCGAAATGGAATCAACCGTGGTATTAATGATAGCTTGATAAGCTACTTCTACTTCCAATAAGGGCACTTCATATTCATGACAAGAAGAAAGAACCCAAGGGTCCTTTCTATTGACAATTGTTGTGATAGACTTCCCTACACTAGTAGAAACTAAGTAATTAATCAGGGTTGGGATATCGAATCTACCCATTAACAATGAATACATTCCATCACCTAAGCTCTCTAAAACAAGTTTGACCTGATCAACCAATGGCATGGTGGACTCATTACTTTCGATGTGGCCATTCTGAGTGAAACTAAGGTGGTCAACTATAACCAAATTCTCTTCTTGTGGAAACACCACCACTTGAAGAACGGTCGATGCAATTGCAGACATGGCATAAGTCCAACTTTTTCCTAGAAGCAAGTTGTAATCCACCAGCGCATCTATTACCTCTATTTCAACAGACACTACCTTCCCTGCCAAATTTATCTCGAAAGCTCATAGGATACCATGTGGAAGAAATGACCTTCCGTCGAAAGTAGTAAGTAGGGTGTTCGATGGAACTAGCTCTGGAGATCCAAGAGCCTTCCAGAAAGATAAGGACATGACACATGTGGAATCACCCTCATTGAAAACTAACCTTCCAATGGTTTTCCTTCCATGGATGACATGTATTGACAAGGCCACATGATATGGTAGGCGAATTTTGACATCAAACGAATTAAATTTTTCCATGAGGCTCGATGAATCCATACTAACTGAGGCTGCGAAGAGTGCATCTTGATGGGCAGGACAACTCTGTAACAAAGCGGACATTGCATAAGGGGTTTGAGTTAAATCTTAAACTACAGATTAATTGGCTACAGCCCTAGCATTAGGATTATGCAATGATTTAAGACACCTTTTGGTATCTTAGGCATAGTTTCAACAAGATTTTCAATTGTGAGAGGGTTAGAGGTTTCACCTATAGACTTACCCTTCTCAGGAGCCTCCATCTCATAATTCTTGTTTCTAGTCTGGAGTAATGTCTTGGATCAAACCATGTTGATATAATTTTTTCCAGGGGCATAAGCAATGCCCCCTGCTGCATTAGAAGCTGAAGCTAAATTCTTCCCTTGGGGAAAAGGATCCTTCAGGACAGTTGGTTGTTGACTTTTGAGCTTGATCCATAAGGGTACATTGATGGTTTAGGTGATCTTCTTGGCACAACTTACAGGAAAATTTAACCTTGTTCTTCTCTTCCACCCCCCCCCCCATCAGCATTATTTGTGGGTTTTGGCTTGTTTTGGTTTCCCTCACCTTTCTTCCCCTTTTTATTTTTCCCACCGGGCTATTGATTTCCCTTTTGGGAGGATTGAGAAAAAAATGTTTGCATTTTGGGATGAGGGGGAATCATTTGTTTCCTCCACTGTAGAGTGTTTAATGAACAACTCATGGATTTTTTTTTCCAAATATTCTATAATGGGAGATTTAATTGAACCAACCACACCATTGGCATCAGGTCTAGGCTTAGGTTTCTCGACACTATGTGTTGGCCTCGGTGCATTAGGGATGATTTCATATGGAATGCTAAACTGAGAGTATTTCAGATCCATCTGCTGGGCCCTGAGGATAGCCTCTTCCTCATTAGTTACTCCCGAAGTGGATACATCCTTATATATATACGGCAATAAGGACTTAAGGAACCATTCTAATAAAAACTCGGGAGGGATGGTGGCCTTAATGAGCCTCTTCCACCTTTGCCACTCTTGGATCTAATCCAAAATATGAGTGGCTTTGTCCTACCAAAAAGTGGATAGTAAGTCTATGTCGGCATCATACTGGACAGGAAGTTGGAAATGGTTAAGGAACACATTAGCTAAGTCCAAAAAACTTCCAAACACAGCAGAGGGAAGTTCAATGTACCACTTTTTTGCACCACTACTCAAAGTTCTTTGGAACAATCTCAACCGAACGGTGTCATCGTTCAGTGAGTTGGAAGAGCACCACAACTGAATAGTGGTGATATGAGCTCCTGGGTATTGACCAAAATTTCCTTCAAATTTTGGAATATACAAGGGTTACTTGGTAGGGACAGGTGTCTAGGTGGCATCATGTCTCACCGAGTTATTCATTAACTTATACAAATCTTGAAAGTTCAAAGTTTCCAGGAAAGGAAGTTTGGGCCTAACCGGAGCTTGAAAAGTACCAAATTGGGAAGTAGAAGGACTTGCCCCTTGGTTCCCAAATGTAAAGGTAGGGTTTCCCCCATCTACCGATTGCAAAGTAGTTGGACTAATTTGAAAAGGATTCCACCCATAAGCCAGCGGATTATTCATGTGTGGTGCAGTGTATGTGGTTTGAGCTGCTCCAGTTGAAAGTGGAGTTTAGAAAACAGGAACATGTATCCCTCCCCTAAAAATAAAGAAAGGAGAGCTTGTGAAAGGAGCTGAAATCGACGTTTGAAAACCTTAACCATAAGGGTTAGTGTTTCCAAACTACACCCTTACATAAGCAAGCATGGGGCCTACATATGGAGTTGATGGAGGAATGTGCCCCCCATTCCAAGGGAAACCATGGGAAAATGAAGAGGATCCAATAGGACCACTCTGAGCAATGTGTTCAAAAGAAACTGAATCAGAAGGTACACTAGGAATCCCAGTGACCAACCCACCAAAAGTTCCTACTACATTCGTGGAAGCCATTGTTTGAACGACCTGACTAGCTGGAGTTAAGGGATTAGTAGGTATATTTGTTCTAGGAGTACCCACTGGGGTAGGTGGCACTCCTTCAGCCGAAATAGCTGAAATGGGGGTAGAAGGACTTTCTCCTACACTAGACATTAGTCTTCTCACAAGAACACTAATCACAGGTGAATTGAAAGGATGAACCTAGATGATCAAAAGATCGTTTAGGTCGGTAAGAGGTGAATTAAAGTTTATTATAAGCTCATCATCCTACAAGTCTTCTATCTCTTCTGTCATTGTATTAACCTAGTTTGTCCCTAAGTTCTGGTTCACCTTGAACTTCACTAATTCCTACAGGTTCAAAAGAACCATCTGTGTATAATCTCCACCTTTGAGGGGGTGGTGGAGGCTCCATTGTAGTAAATGGAGGAAGGTTTTGCAACCTTCTTGAACTTCTGATAGGTTGGTCCTTCATGATTGAAAATTTGACTCAATAAAATTCACACACCCTAAGGTCGGCTAAACACAAACAAACCACACAGTAATCACTACAAAATTCCCTAAAGTCATAGCAGACACAAGGGGTAAATATATGCTTTCCAGAATAAATCCGTGAGACAGTTACTTAGCATCCTTGTATATGTTCTTAGGCACAAGTGGAGGAATCACCCACTACCCTCCCTCACCTTCTACCAGGGTTACCTTCCAAGCTCGTCAAAGGTCAAGCAGAAATGGCCTTCCAGTGTCCCTGGGTATGAACCCTAGATGTCAAAGAGAATAAAGGCTAACTCAACTATATTGACAGTCTTGGGGGGAAATCGTAATCCTGGTTCGTATGCATGGGCAGGGTAGCAAAGCCAGAAAACCTATCAACACCAGGAATTGCAAAGGGCCGGGAGGCTGGTATTGACAGAAGTCCCCAGATGCTCAAAAACCTTGGTCTACGCTTTGACAAGGAATCAGAGGGTTATCTCCTCAGTCCAAGCTTCCACACATCCTCTTTCTTAACTCCTATTTGAGAGGATCTTCCCAGAGACAATCAACACAGAAGAGGATTTACCTATCAATTGGTGAACTACGTCTAAATTTAAACACTTGTGGAGAGTTTAAAATCCCTATTCCACAAGTCTAGCCTAAGCTAGTTGGTGTATGAGCCTATAAAATAAAACTTACTAATAATTTTTAAATTATATCGTTCATTTTAAGGGTTTTTCTTAGCACATTCTTAGTCAGAAGGTAAATGTCATGAAATACTATGATTTTATATAGTCGATAAGAAAAAGCAAAAAATGATGTATAAAGCAAATTTCAAAGTAAATTGCAACTACTTAAATGAAATTTCTTTTCTTTTTGCAAATATAAGCTAATGAAATTGAAATTAAGTGCAAGAAACTAAGACTTCTTTTTATAATTTTTGAAATTTTATTTGAAAAATACTAAAAAGAAAACCACTAAATGCAACTAAAGGCAAAAGTATAAAATGTTTTTTCTTCACTTTTTCAAATTCTTCAAAAACTATAATGCAACTAAGTGCAAATTTTTGAGAAAGTTTGAATAATCAGAGCATATAATAAGCAAAATGAAGTATAAAGGACCCAAAATAACAAACTTCAACCAATCAAGAAGAATACTTGGAAAGAACCTAACTTGGAGAAACTATTGAACCCAAACAGTCCACTATATTCATAAAAGAACAACTGACAAACTGACACTACAACATGCAGTATATAGTATAAAGTATCTGAATCCCTAATCATTGACCTAGACACAAATCACTGAACTTACAAACCAAGAAGGAGGGCCCACTTCAAATCACAAGATGAAAGAAAATTCAAAAAAAGAAGGATCAAAGGCTTGAAGGCAAGCAAACAGTGTGACACACAATACTTTAGACTCACAAAGTCATGCCATTAACATAAAACTTCCTAGCAAGAAAAAAACCAAATCAGACAGGGACAAGCAAACCCTACCCAAATTTTATGCTTCTATAGGATATACATGATTATGTATGCATGCTACCTGCATACCATGCATGACTATCTTATAGAGAAACCCACATATACAAGGTCTTATACGTGACTGTGTATAACGAAAACCTGTGTATACAACTAATATTTTTCAAAGAAAAAATAATAGTAAAGGTTTTTGGACAAACTACACTGTGAATCAAAGGCAAGATAAAAATGACTACACACAAAATCAGAAAAATAACAAATACTGGTAAAGCACCTATAGGATAAACCCACACTAGGTTGGACTACTCCCCAATGGAGTTGCCAGTTCTATTTTTTAGGACATTACACCCTTGTCACCGAGGGTTTGGGGTTACCAACTTACTATTAGACTTGCATACAATTAGCTTTTACAGAAAATGGAATAAGAATAGCAAGATATCTTGGCTTACCTATTTTATGACGGTTGATCCAAGCTTAATCTTCTCTCACTCCAATGTCCTCCAAAGCTTCTAAGGATGCTTCTGATCTTCACCTGCAAAGAGCCAATTCTTCAAGAAATATCTCATATATATATATATATATATATATATATATCAGAGGTTAGATGAAAAGCATATTATTAATATAATTGAACATATTCATTAAGCCAATATACATGAGACAATAACAATACAAGATTGGAAGAAGAATCCTCTTTATTAACAAACAATGAATAGGTAAGAATACAACCCAACTTCTAACACAAGGACTCCTCTACAACCAAGGACTCTGAGTTATGCTACACCAAGACTATGAAGGTATACCACCAGCATAACTTTTCTCTTCCAAAATTGATTGATTAGCCCCATCCCAAGGCCTCTATTTATACTTTGGAAATAGAGAGGTTTCGAAGGTTAGGATGGTTGAGATGGTTGGGATAGTTATTTATTAGGGCCCCATTAATCTCATCTAATCATGATTTATATTTTTTAAGGTAGAATTAAGGTATACACAAGTATTAATATAGGAAATTCGTGTATGATACGTGTGTTTCTCAAAGGGAACTTGCATATGAAAGGAATACGTGGGTTGCAATGAATATACTTGCGTATGATATGCGAGTTGCAATGCACATAGTCACGTATGCAACCCAAAAGTCAAAATAAAATTATATAAGGCTGGTTTGAGGATAATGCATCAAATTTCATGCACATCTATAGTTTTTTTGTCACTTCAATCCAAATTGTCCTTTTGTTTACTAACATGATGAATGTCAGCACTCAAATGGAGAAGTACCATTTTGGCTGATAACACCATGTCCGGTTGTGACATACCATAATCCTTAGAAAATCTCACAAAATTTTAGACATACATCATATTAATGAAACCATGGCCACTAACAGCATCCGGCGGGTTTGGAGTCCCACCAGAAGCACTACCAGGGTCCACGATCCTCGAGTTCATATTCTGCTTTTGTGGTAAAGGATTTGTCAACACAGCTGGGATCTGTGTGATGAAATTCGAGGCGTATTCTATCTAAGGGTACAAGCTAGTAAGGTGATCATCCCCACAAATATTACAAGGAAATTTAACCTTAAGCTTAGGTTTCTTATCCCCCCAGCATTATTTTTGTTCCTGTCATTATTATCATTTTCATTCCTATTCTCATCCTTTCGATTGTTTTTACCTTTCTTCTTATTTCATCTAGGTTGTTGGTTACCTTTCTAGTTCGACGATTGCACTAAAAGTACATCAGCCATTTGGGTAGGATGAGATGAAGCTGTATCTTGTCCAGACGTAGGCTGGTTAATAGACAAGTTATTCATTTGGTTTGTAATCGATTTTGTAGGCTTAGCACTTGCGGATCCAAAAAAGCCATTGCCATGTGGCCCAGGTTTAAAATTAGGGTTGAAATTGGATTTAGGTGTGTTTTATACGATCTCATACAAGAGCCCAGACCGAGCATAAATCAAATCCAACTTCTGAGCTCTAAATATAGCTTGTTCCTCATTCTACACTCCGAATGTGGAAACATCCTTCACTATGTAAGGTAATAAAGACTTAAGGAACCATTCCAGAAGGATCTCTGGTGGTATACAGGCCTTAATCAATCTCTTACATCTATGCTACTCTTGAATGTGATCAGAGATATGGGTGTCTTTGTCCTACCAAAATGTCGATAAGAGTTTAATATCAGCATCGTAACACACACGTAGCTGAAAGTGATTGAGGAAGGTCATAGATAGGTCATTAAATGATGTAAAAGTCCCCCCAGGAAATTCTATGTACCACTTCTCCGCAGGCCCCGTGAGGGTGTGTTGAAATAGTCTTAAATAAACTAAATCATGATTCATGGAGTTCGAAGAGCACCACAGGTGGAACGTCATGACATGCTCACTAGGATATTGACCAAACTTACCTTCGAACTTTGGAATGTTTGAAGGAAGCTTGGAGGGAATGACCGACCATGATGGGTCATGAGAAACTAGATCATTTGTTAATCTCGACAAGTCAAGTAAATTTAATGTTGCAAGGAAAGGGAGCCTAAGCTGATCCATTTGGTTCCATGCTCCCTGATAAGGCTGGTTCACATAGGTTTGATTGTTATAGATGCCATGGACTTGGCCAGTGGGATAGTAACCTCCTCCCATTTGACCCATATAGGATTTCATATTGTAGTTTGGGGTACCTTGAAGCTGGGGTGCTATGGAGCCATAGTTAGGAGACTGATAAGCGAGTTGATAACCAGACCCATATGGTGTATAATTTTTTCCATAAGATGTTCCATAGGATGGTCCATAAGTTGGTCCATAAGAATATCCATAAGATGGTACATACCTAGATGACACATAAGGAGGCACATATCCTTGTGACACTATGGTGTGAGTAGACGTGGGATGAACATGGCTAATGGTAGAACTCCGGCCCAAAGGACCTTGTGAGTTGGGAGGAGAAGGTGCCTTCAAAAATTCATTTGAAGGAACTAGTGTTGAAGATGATGGAATATGGGAAGGGATGTAACTTGTGCCCCCAATATTCACATGTTTAGGATCATTCTCTCAAATGGGAATGATAGTACGAGGCCTAGGATGCGTGTGTGAAGGTCCTCCCATCATAGGGATGGAAGGTGCAATATGACTAGTACTACCAAACCTCTCCTCTTGAAAAGGAATGGAAGTGCTCGCAGGCGCAACACCAAGGTCAACACCTAATACAACATTGGATGTTGTATCCATCTCAGGAAGGTCTAAAATTCCATACCTAGCTATGCTAGTGCTAGTGGGTGCATGGTGAGTCTCACCGCTCGGAATTTGTGATAAATACCAATGGTTTGCACTAATGTAGTCTGAAAATTGTGATAAATATTCGTATGATGCTCCAGCCACATGGTGGATGGATCCTACCAGAGTCCCATATGGGTTCAAAGGTTCAACCTTCCACATGGGAGGTGGAGAAGTGAGACGCTCCGAGTTCTTAGACTCAGGGTGACTCATGGTGAAAACTGTGTGTGAATCAAAGTGAGGATTAGTCCTCCCAAACTATCTAGTTCCCTCTCACAAAGGAGGAGGATAAGTAGAAGGTTGAAGACCTGCTAAATGATGAGAATGGAAGGGTGCTACACCCGAATCCACTATGACTCAACAAAAGGAAAAGAATCAATCTAACGTACACAGAGCACACTCCTAAGAAAATATATAGCCACAAACAAGCAAACCAAGGGGAGGATATGTGAACTCCCAAATGCAGCAAGTATGGCTCGCCTAGAGGACTCTTGATATTCCCATACACTACAAGCAGAGGTTCGTAACCAATTATAGTGTATCTCAGCTTCAACATGTAAAGCAACTTTTATATTAAACCCCTGCCTTGCCAGGACACCTACATAATAACCTATTCAAGTAACCCCTACGATACTTAGGTAAGGAAACAAAGTTCACCCCAATATAATCAATGCTTAGGCAAATAGTCACAGGAGGGATTGACTGTATGGGAATGGTAGCAAATCCCAAATCTCGAAAGCACCAACCAGTAGCTCAAAATCCCCTAGATATGAATATAATCCTGGAAATATATTTGATTCTCACAAAAAGTGATCAAAGGCTATCCTAATCACAATCATGTGCATTGCCTCATGCTTGACTCCTATGTAAGAGGAGCTTCCTGAGAAACACTAATTATACCAAGGATTTCTCTCTCTCCTGGACAAACACCTAATTGTTGTGTTTAGTAGTCTTGGAGAATTGGCTCACAATGAACTATTCCAAGACTCTAAATCCTAATCTTGTTGGTGAACCTTATAAAATAAAAATGTGTAGTTCATTTTAATAAAGCATTTATTTTAATGGCCGTGATTACTTAAAGGGGAATGGTCGTGCAACTAATGATATTATGACTCAATAGTGAAATTAATGTGCACACCTAACAAACAATGCCAAGTGCAATTTTGTCAAATCCAAAATAGGGTATGCCACTACATGAGATTCAATTGTTTCCTTCATATGAACATGCAATCATTTGTAAATGAAAACCTAAGTATAATTTCAATAAGAAAAACCTAAATGCAAGTACCATGCGAGTGCAAAAACGCAAGAATGAAACAACAAAATATTTTTGTATTTTTTGAAATGAATGAGATATAAAAAGCAATAACATGCCCTACAACTCTCAGACCCTACAACCACTCACAGACAAAAACCAAGAAAGGCACCAAGATAAAAGAGATCTAATGCACTAATCACAAAACAAAAAAGGAAGAAATGAATGACAAGAACAAAACCTAATTAAAAATAAAACAAAAGGGGTCTCTGGTTAGAAATTGAGGTTGTATATAGACACCCATAGCACCCAAGAAAACTCATCAATCATCAAAACTCACCCAACAACACTTAATCCTCCAAATAAATCTCAAAATAAAATTATACGTGATTGTATGCTATAAACCTGTGTACATATGCAGGAATTCAAGAGAAAATGCCATGTATACATGACTGTAATGAAAATACTTGCGTACAGGAAAAAAAAGATGGAAAAATGATAAGCCAAGGTAAAATTACTCCTACGGCACACTACTCTGAAAACATACCACTAGACCCGACATAGAAATAGAGAAATAAAGATAAATTCAAGTACATTGTATACCCAATCCCCAAATAAAAAACAACTAGGAACCCCCCCAGTGGAGTTGCCAATTTTGTTACAGAGAGAAACTTCCTATGGCCTTGGGGTACCACAATAGAGAGTATGACAACAGAAATCAATCTTTCCCAACATACAAGAGCAGTAAGAAAATCTAACACTAAGGGATATAGAATCGTACCTTATTCCATACGGTTGAAGTAGATCCCTGTTGAGCTTTTCCAATGCAATTGCAATTATAATTTTCTCTCAACAACAACAAACAAAGCAAGAATGATATATATAAATGTGTTATAGATACTATAGCATATATAATCAATCATGTATAAGAAAGTAAATACATCCATGGATTCAATATTCATATTCAAATGCACATAAATTTGAAAGGAAAACATATTTCTATTAATAAATTAGAGATACAATAGTGACAAACCAAGTCCTCGACCTAGGACTCCATTGCTTAAATGCTCCATCCATCAATAGCAAGATCACAAATAAAAGGAAATCTTGGGAAGAACACTATGTGCTCCAAGGGATAAATGGATGCAGAAGCAAGTATAAGCAAAACTGAGGCAACAATGGACTATAGTTTCCTTACTCTTCAAATTCCCCCCCTCTTCAATGTATCCAAGAGGCTCAATATATAGCACTCCAAAGAGGTAATGGAGGGTTGAATCCAAGCATTCTCAAGGCATATGGAAAGCCAAGAGACAATATATTTGAACTCATATGAGAAAAAATCCAAAAATATTTGTCTTTATGCACACATCCCGATGTACGTGGGTTTGAGGTCAAAAGTTGCATATACACGTGAGTATGGATTTAAAAGTCGCGTATAGGTATAAATAGGTGATTTTTGGGGATGATCTTGGAAGATAAAAGTATAATATAAGTCCATGGGGTCCAAAGAGTATGCAGAGGGACAGGGAAGGACATAAATGTGTTTTCAACCAGGTGTGGTAAAATCAGCTATAACACTCTCTTATCTATGCACTCATTTGGAATTCTCTATTTTTCCATCTTTTGCACTGCACTTGATTAGTTGCAGGTTGTATTACTATTTATTTTTCATCTTGTGCATAGTGCTCCATCATTTTGCACATTTTGTTTAATGTAGTTTCAATCTTTACCACTTCTAGAAAACTCTTTAAGAAACCTTTCAAAGTACCTATTTGCACAAGCGACCTCTCTCCAATTGTGTAGGGATAGACTAAAGGAATATCATACAAATGTGGCTAGTCACATAAATGCCACAACATAAATTATTTGTACTTTGTTTCTAGTACCTCCTTCCTCACTATCTTATATCTATCCTTCTCCCTGAAAGGATCGAATTTTGAAGGGGGTTGTGATGCTTTCCTGACCCATTGTTTAGTTGAATTACCTTGTTATGTTGCATCAATTCTTGTTCTTACTCCTTTGCATGTGACTATTGCTATTCTTGGCTAATCATCATGCTATTATACTGATATCATATGCATATTCTGGTTCTAGTTTCTTTTGTCCTTCCACTTTGCAATTAATTGTGTACAATATTCCATCACATGATCCAACTATATTTAATATGTGCACATCATAGAAGGGTTTTGACAACCCCATGCAAAATTCCCATGTTCGTTATAGTTATAGAAAATAATTGGTCCTCTGCCTCTACTAAATTCTCCTCTTTCGTGATCTCTAAATCTGCCTCTTCCTTATTGATGTAGTTCCGTTTGAGTATTATTTTTTGGTACCCATCCTTCTGTTCTGACCTCCCCTTAGAATCTGTATGCATCAAAGGTGTGTTCCCTTATAAGATCGAGTGCGTAAAAAAAGATTTCATCATGTCCAACGGACTTGCAAAAATTACAAAAAAAAACCTAGCAATGTTATGGTACTTATAAAACAATAGGAAAGAAGTTAGGGGTTACTCCTCTTGTCCTAGATATACCGTACCATACCCCTCCTCCTGCGGGAAAGGGATTTGGAGCTCTTGTATCCAAATAATCCTTGAATGTTCAGAACTCATTTTTGTGGTGACCTTTTATTACGTAGGAAACGTACCATACCTCTTGTTCCATATTTATGTGAGAATGAAATGAAAGAGCATATATATGTTTACATACACAAATATAATTCAAACAACATAATGATAGAGTAAAGTTAAATTCTATTAAATGAATGAAACTGAAAAAGATGTAAAATAAAATCAGCTAGAATGGTGGTATCCATATCTTTGAGAAGAGATGTGGTGGATATGCTCATTACTCATAAGCTGAATACAAAGGGAGGTCAAAAGGACTTTTATCATAAATCATTGAATAGGCATAAACCCTAAACCTAACCCTAGAAGGTGATTTGTCAAAATATTTGTGGGTCTTGAGGTGGTTAGTTGATACATCAACTTATCGTGGGTGTAAATTTTACATACGATGTTCATTTTGGGAACTTGATATCCCATTGAAAAGAAATATCCGAGTGTTACAACTTTTAAATAAGAATAGGGTTTCCATTACAACATATGGCCCCTTAAATAACAAAAAAAAAATCATTTAGGGATTCAAAACAGCCCTAGAACTTTGGGACCTGAAAAACCATAAAGATGTTAAATTCAATGAAGCATAGGATCATCAACCTGTAGGATTCAAATGGAAAATTGTAGAAGAGAGAGAAACATTTATAAACTCAGATCAATAACTCATGGAAGATAAAAAAACTCATGAAACCAATAATTGGAAAAATAATCATAGTTCATTAATAAATATATAATTAATTAATACAATGGTAATGCATATAGGAGAATTTGAATACCAAATATAGGATTCGAATCTACCATCCTAAACTGACTTTGGGGATAACTTAGTGTAGGAAAATCACCACTAGAGCTCACTAATGCAGCTTCAGATCACTAAAATAGTTCACAATCAGTTAATTGATGAGGGTAGGTGAGAAAATGTGCACTACTCCCCCTTAATCATGGAAACTAGCGTGATAATGACTGAGATTGATATAATTGATTAGAATCAGAGCATAACTAGACTTGAATGAATACCTACTAGATTCAACTACTAGAAACTGATGGTGGCACTTAGATTGAGTTCCTAAATTATAGGTATTGGTCCTTGGGGAGCCTAAACTCATGCAATCAGGTTCAATAAGTGTCATATTTCCCATATGTGTGTCCCCCATGCACTAGAGTTATTAATATCTCATAAGCTAGGTAAATGGAAAAATAGAGTATGTGGTTAAAGGAAGGATTAATAATAATCCTGACAAAAGAATCTTCCACACTAGAAAGATTGTTTTGAGCCATTGGAATAGATGGGTTTCCACTGATATCCATATGAATCATGCCTTACCCATTAATAAGAAATGGTCTCCATTGCATTAATTTCTTGCATCGAATGGGAAAACTGCTACTAAATTTCACTCCTAGTGAGCCACTTCCCTTGGTGAAGAAACTACTATGCTTTGATGACTCGATACAACTAAACATGTTATCAGTGAGTTCCCTTCACATGTGTATCTATGATATGATCAATTGTATCCTGATCCAACCAGTCAAGGTTGATTTCTGTTGGTGCTAAATTTTCACCCATCTCTGAGGTGTCCATCAATGGTGTAAAATATGGGAAAAGGAGCTCGAGATTAAATACTAGGAGTAGGCCAAGAAATGGATGAAAGCTTAATTCATTGGAATTATCAAGTAAAAACATAGTGATGGTGTAAATTCCATATCAAAATGAATGAATATTGTGATAGGGTCCTGTGAGACTCTCTTTCCACAAATGAAACCAAAAGTTATCACCCACCTGAAACTTGTGCAGTACCCAATGTCATTCATGTCGCTACTTGTATGTAATACCGAGGATGTAAAAGCCTAGACATATGTTATTATTTTTTATTATTATTATGGAATAAGGTGCAAGGACTATGGACTAGGACACTATTATTATCACTATTATTATTTAATAAATAATTATATCAACCTGGACAACTAACGAGAATGGGGAGCCATGGATTCCATGTGAGAGGGTTGGGGATTAGGAGTTATTTCTCTCCATAACATTACTTGTTGGACTGTCTTTCATGTTTGGTGTCACCCTCTTGGATTTGTTCCCTCCTTGAATATTCCAAGTCCCTTGTGATTCTACTCATGATCCCATGCACACTCTCTAGCTATTTCAAGCCTACACTCCTTGAAAAATAGTAACTCCCCTCTTGTTTCACCCTTTTCTATTCTAGGAAAGGGAAATCTTATTGTAACCTCTCTATAATGAATTAAGTAACCCTTTGTTAATTCCAGTGACCTCTCTTGGAACTAGAGTCACTCTCTTGGGAATTCAAATGGATATAGAAGGATTCTAATTATCTCTCTTTCACTATAATTCTATCTTTATTAGCTCTCAATGATAGGATAATGCTCTATTGTTTGGGAAATAAATGCTCTTGGGTAGGGGATACATTGTATTGGAAAAATATTGAAGGTATTGTAATGAGGTTTGAAGACCCTATAATTGGGATTGAATATTGATCTATGCTTACACTCCCATTGCTTGTATCTGTCCAATATAGACCATAAATCCTGGGTGAGGGTGGTGATATCCTGAGGTCTTGTGTAGTAAGGTGATTCAAAACTCAGTAGTTAGTGTATATGGAAAGGAAAGTTGATATTGTGAAAGGTGTAGTTGTGGTATTTTGAGAAGGGCACAACCATATGTTCTGGTTCAGATATTTTTGAGAATTGTTGGGTTGTTAGACCTATCCCATTGTGCCCATAATATTGTTTCTAATAAGAAACATTTTTTTGTCATTCAAAAAGGTTTCCATTTGACTCAGATACAATTCTTTTTGTGTGACAATATTCACAGTGATAAGATGAGTGCAACATACCTTTTGGTTTAAGAGTACCTCTCCTGTGGATTTATGGCCTCGGCTTGTGCCCTTGGGGGTGATTGTCATGTTGAAAGATGCGTAAGTATGGAATGTCTATGGCTGGATGGAACATTGTCATGTTGAAGCTAGTTTCCTTTTATTAATATGAGTATTTTTTATATGTTTATCAACTACAATTTATGATATATATGTGCTCACAGATATGATTTTGTTGTCATTTACATGGTTGTAGGTGGAATTTAGTAGATCTTATTTTTAACATTGTTATTATAGTTAATTGTGGCAGCCTATAGATTTGTTTATTTACAATGTTTTATGGTGGTTTGCAGATATGATAATATTAAAGTTAGAATGGTTGTAATAGATATAGCATTTCATGTTTGAAAACATGTTAATGGATTTCTCATATCTAGGTATATTTCATGCATGCATTTACCTTACATAGCATGTGTATTGGAGAATGATCTGCACTTGTATTTGTGCATTTCCTTTTAAAAGTTTCAATTTTTTATTTTATTTTAGTGGCACTTTAGCATGATTATATATCCTTAGCTACCATTATTCCACTATTAATTACCTTGATTTATCCCTCCCCTTGGTTTTCCAAGTGTCCTTGGCCTAGGATTCAGGGTTGAGGACATCACTAAGTGGTATTACAGTGAAGGTTTCAACTCTGCGTCGACTATTGGGCCTTCTATATATTTTTAACAATGTGTTATGTATTTGGAATCTTAATGTGTGTATTGTGAAAGAAATGTGTATTTTTCTAACAATGTTTGATAATGAACACATTGCATCCCTGATTATGTTAGTTAATGATTAACCATGTAGTTTAGGTATTGAAATACAATTTTAAAACTCAATCGAAGAAATGAAGACCAAAGACCCACTAAGTGCACTGAAGAGGAATATACAATAGCAAGAGATTAGAGATCAAATATCAGATGTTAGCTACATAGATCAGAGATGGATTTTGAAGAAGGGAAGATACCATACAAACCCGAAGAAGAGTTTGGAAGAAAACAAGTTAGGACAAATCGAAAGAAGCAGTGAACCCTTAACTCTGTAATATTTAGTAAGAAAGCGTAGAGAATATAATTAAAGGATCATTCACATTTTAAAAAAATCATGCATGATTTCAAAAATTGCAAAGAAGCCAAAGAAAAATTCCAAGAAACAATTAGGATGCCAGAAGACATGTTCCAAGAAGATATTATGAAATATCTAGATCATCCTCAAGAATACCTCATAATGTTCCCTCTACAGTGAAGAATAATAGGTATTCATCAAGTGTCTCAAAAAGAATCTCTGAAAGATCCCCGGTACAATATAAGAAGAGAAGGTTTGCACTAATTGAACTGGTGGGATAACTAAGAAGAATAAAACCCCCAAACTTTGATGTAGAAGCAAAGCAAGGTGAAGATGCAGAGGCTTCATTTTTCAAAATTATAAACTTATTCCAAATGCATTAGTACACATCAAATATGTAAGCAAGAGTACCTATCTCTGATTTTCAAGGTAAAGCATATATTTGGTGGGATGAACTAGTTAAGTTGAAAGATATTGATGAGGATAAAATATCTTAGAGAAAGTTCAAGAAATACTTCCATAAGGATTATCTATTAGACCATTATTATGACAAGAATATGGAGGAGTTATTTTAACTCAAGCTGGGTAGCATGACCATGGAATCTCATGAGAAAAGGTTCTTATAAATTTTGAAGTATGCATATTTCATAAAGTATGAGAATGTGAATATTCATAGGTTCCTCATTGGTCTACCAAATTCCTATAAATACATAATCCAGTATGATAGACCAAAGAACCTTAAAGATTCCATTTGGAACGAAAAGAATCTATATGATTAGAATAAGAACAAATATCCATATCAGAAGGAATAGAAAGTTAATAATAAAAAATACAAGAAAGAATAGAGAGAGAAAGGATCCAAGCCTCCATCATTCAGAAACATAATAATTCATATCAATAAGAGAAACACAAAACCGAAGGGGAAGAACATTCAAACAAAAAGTCAAAACCACCTATTAAATGTTGGATATGTAAGGAGAATCACTATGCCAAGAAGTATCCACACAATGGAAGTACCATTAACAGCATTCAAGAATCCTCCATTGTTGGTGATGTTGGAAAAGGTATTCCAAGAATCTACATCCCTGGATGGTAAACAAGTTGATCATTAGTCCAGAATGATTAAGGTAGTAGGTAAGATTGATAATGTACCTATATCTATTCTGATTGATTATGGAGCTATCCATAGTTACAATGCACCTAACATAGTCGACAAAATATTACTTGAAGAAAATAAATCTAGAGACAACGGGTCTAGTGTAGTTGGCTATAGGTACGAAGAGGAAGGTCACACATGTAGTAAGAAAGCATCCTTTGGAAATGAATGGTATAAATACCTTTAGGTTCGTATGATATATTTATTGGCATGGATTGGTTGGATGCACATCATGTCATACTTGATTGCTACAAAAAAACTTATACTTGTATGGATGAACAAGGAAATAAAGTGATAATGAGAGGTATACCTAGACCCATATCTCTAAGACAGATCATAGCTCTGCAATTCAGAAAGTGTTTCAGTAAATGTTTCCATCTATACGTATCTCATGTGGAGAAGACAAAAGAAGGAAAAGAACTAGAGTTCCAAGACTACCCAGTATTACAAGAGTTTTCATATGTATTTCAAGAATTGTCGGGGATACCTGAGAGAGAGATTGATTTCATTATTCATTTGGTGCAAGTGAAATTCCTTCATCTAAATCACCTTACAGAATGAGCACTCAGAATTGAAAGAGTTACAAATGAAGTTAGAAGACTTATTAAATAAAGGTTACATAAGACCTACTGTCTCACCTTGGGGATATCCTATGTTGTTTGTAAAGAAGAAAGATGGAACTCTATGACTATGTATATATTACATACAATTGAACACATGAAAAAATAGAAACAAGTATCCCTTGACAAGGATTGATGAATTATAATTTGATCAGCTAAGAGGAGCCAAAGTATTCTCAAATATAGATCTAAGATCAATATATTAACAAGTTAGAATTAGAAATGAGGACAGCAGTAAGAAAACATTTAGGACTAGGTATGGTCATTATGAGTTTACAGTGGTACCTTTTGGATTGACAATTACAAATGAACCGGTTAGATTCATGTGTCTAATGAATGGAATTTTAAGAAAGTATTTGGATAAGTTTATAAGTATATTATTAGATGACATCCTTATCTATTCCAAGTGAGAAGAATAACATGAAGAGCATCGCATACCGGTGATGCAAGTAATTAGAAAACATCAATTATATGCCAAGATAATAAAGTGTTCATTCTATCGTAGTAGAATCAACTACTCGGGGCACATCATATCAAAAGAAGGCATCTCAGGGGATATTGAAAATATTAGAGCTATAATAGAATGGTAGGAAACAAAGAATGTATAAAAACTAAGATATTTTATGGGGTTGGTAGGTTACTACCAAAGATTCAGTGAAGGCTTCTCAAAGTTAGATCATCCCATTACATCTTTGGAAAAGAAGGGTGTGCATTTTTAATGGAGTTCCAAGTGCGAAGATAGTTTTCAGATACTCAAGGAAATGCATACCAATGCAACAGTTATAAATATTGCAGATCCCAATGAAAGCTTCATAGTATGCACCAATGCATATAAACAATAAATTGGAAGAGTGTTGACTCATAATGTCCACGTAATTAGTTATGAATTCAGAAAGCTAAAAGAACATGAATAAAAATATGATATTCATGATCTCAGGCTTGTAGTCATCGTTCATGCCTTGAAGATGTGGAGACACTACTTGATGGGTAAGAAGTTTGAATTAAGGACTAATCATGATGGTTTGAAGTATTTGTTTGAGAAACCTACATTGAATGAAAGGAAAAGAAGGTAGATGGAATTTCTATGTGAATATGATTTTGATATCAAGCACATCAAATGAAAGGAGAATAAGGTAGTTTATGCACTCAGTAGGAAGATACATGTGATGTAAGTAGTAGCTATCAGTACCAGTACATCAGATTTGGAAGATAAGATCATTGAATCCAATGCTACAAATGAACATTACTAGCAGGTAAGAGATGGATTGCAACAACATAATGTACCACCAAAGTTTGATAATTATAGGTTGGAAGAGAATGGAATTATCATGCATAAGGAAAAATTTTATGTGTCAAACTATGGAGATATAAGGAATATGGTTCTAAAAGAGATTAATAATGTTTCTTATGTTGGGAATTTTGGTTATCATAAGACAATAACAATAGTGAGGAAGTTGTACTATTGGATAAGAATAAAGAATTATGTTGTAGAGTACATGTCTAGATGCATGGAATTACACAAGTTTAAAGTGGAGCATCAACATATAGTTGGTTTGTTGCAACCATTCCTAATACCCAAATGGAAGTGGGATGTAGTGATGATAGATTTCATCACAAAGTTGCATAGTGGCAATACTATAGAATGATGACATTATGGTGGTGGTGGACAAGTTGACTAAATATGAACACTTTAGCCGAATAAAAACAAGTAATAGGACATTTAACATTGCATAGATATATATGAAATAGGTCTCCAGACTGCATGGAATTCTGAAATCTATAGTGTTAGCCAAAGATGAAAATTTTACTTCTAAATTTTGGAATGGATTGTCTGAAGGATTTGGCACAAATATGAACATGAGTACAAAATACTATCCTCAGATAGATGGTAAATAAAATACTCAATGAGGTGATTGAGGATATGTTGTCAATGTATCTGATGGATCAACCATCCAAGTGGGAGGATTATTTACATTGGTAGAGTTTTCCTAAAATAATAGTATTGTTGAAATATTGTAAATTTGAAGAATATTCTATATGTATATTTTGTGGTCCCCGATGGTCCTACCGGGAGAACCACTTGTATTAAATTGTACCCCGATGCTCCTAATTGAAAGAAGTAATAAGAGTCATGAGGTAGTCCCCTCTAATTGTAAAGGTGGGTCATCAGCACCCTAGTGTGGTTACTTGAGCCTACATGTGTAACTCGAGCCTACATGATTTAACCCGAGGCTACATATCAAATGAGTTAACTTAAGTGAACGGATGAATATAAATAGAGGTGTATTGCTCCTCATTTGAGACACACACACTCTCACTTGTATAGAGCATTAGTGGAGAAGAGAAGTAGCTGGAGAAGGAGGAGGATCAGGCTTTGATCTCCTTGTTGGTTTTATCTTTTATCTTTTTGGGGCATCTATATTGAGGAAGCTTTTGCTGGGTTTTTCCCTTTAGGGTTTTCTGAGGATAAATATTTGTGTTCCTTTTGTATGGTTGTGCTTGTCTATCTCTCAGTGATCCTGTTTATATGCTTTTGTTATGAAAATGAAATGAAATACTAATGTCTTAGCTAAGCATATGAAAATTTAACATGGTATCAGAGCTAACCTGAGAAGAAGACATTATGCAGCTACAGAAGCTAGGGCTTCTTAATTTTTGGGTCTCTATCCACAATCGATCAGCAAAAGTATGCTAGGATGACTCTCAATTGAAGGGCGCATCTTTCTGTCGAAGCAGAATTCGATTCCGAGCATTTTTAGTTTTCGATGTGGAAATTAGGGCTTTCTACAGAAGAGGAATTTTTGAGTGATACCAGCATAGGATTTTTCTCCTCATAAAAACTGAAGTTTAGAGACCTGGATCAATAAATTTGGTTGGGTGAAATTCTGGGAAAGTCAAACCCTAGTTTGACCCCGAGCTATAAAAACCCTAAATACTAAAAATGCAACGTTTTGGTACATTCACTATATTCTGAGATTGGGGAAGGATCGGGAGCTGAAAATAGCAGGGGATGAAGATAAAATCCTAATGAACACTGTGTCCAAAATGAATCCTCATATTCGTTGTATTCCAGGAGATATGTTCTCTCCAAGTTAGGGTTCCAGCCTCTTCCAGAATTCATCCCTAAACAGGACACCTGGGGAGAATTGCAATATCTTGGGCTATATAGGTCCAAATGGAATTCCTAAAGATATTCCAAAAAGGGCATGGAATTTCATTTCGGTGGTCCAAATATCATACTTAGAAGATTAACCAGTGACACGTGGAATGGTGTACAACGTCGCTATTCTGAACAGTCCTATAACAGGTCACCTTGGGAAACGGATCATAAATACCAAATGGTGAAACCAATTCTGATGAAACCTGCATTTTTGGATCAGGGACATGCGAGGTTACCTCTGTACAAAATTTCAGACACATAGGTGCATACATTTCGGAGATATCACAGAAACAGTAACAAGAATTTCTGCTGAAGAAATTGGAAAATTAGGGATTCCTGTTCCGGGAGCTTCCCTCCACTGTTTTTAGAAATGGAGTACATTGGACAGCTCCATTTGAATATATCTATCTTTCTATCCAATAAGATCTAAAAGATTCCAAGTTTTGAAATTAGGGTTTCTGTGAGAAACCCTAGATCAGCCAGCTCCGGAACCAGGATGGACACCTCAAATCGGTAAGATCTAATCCTTTGCTATGTTCATTTGAGGTTCTCATTTAAAAGTGATCTATCACATCAGCTTGATGATAATCTTGGTGAAGTTGACAAATTCCAAGCCTAGAAGTATATGATCTCTCTGAAGAAAATGGATTGGACACCTACATGAGCATAGAGTTTCCAGTTTCAGAGGGAGATGAGGCTAGAAGCCTTTCTCAAGAAGAACTTGGTCAAAGCACAGAATATCATTGATGATTTAGTTACAAATCAACTTGTACTACAAGTTTCTTCCCTAAAGACATCGATGAGGTTTGATAACTTGACCAAGCTATTTGAAGGGAAGAACATAGATCAGAATATGAACTTAAGAAACCAGCTATGAATGCAGAGACCATGCAGTAATAAGGATCTCTCAAATCAAAGAACAACTTCAAGCGGGGAAAGAAGAAGTGAAGAATGCAGAAGTGGTGATGGCCACCTTGAATGGCCTCCCAGGATCATGGAATTCATTCATTTAAGAAATGTGTTCCAGAAGGAATTGATTACTTTCAGCAGACTTTGGGAAGAAGAAGAAGCTCATCTCTGAATATCAAGCTCTCATCTTCCAAAGAAGATCCCTCAATCAATGAGGAATATGAAGATCTCAACTCTTGAAGAACTACTTATCCACCTCAGCATTTGGATAAGAAATAATGCTATCATGAATGAAGAATATGATGAAGCTGAAGACTCAAGAAGGAGTATACCCATGAAACAAATAAATATAAGTATTCAGTTTTCATTTCATCCAACCTTCAAGGTTGAATGCAGAAGACTAGGATATGTTGATGACCTAAGAAGACAAACTCATAGAAGATGTTGTGATACTAGAATGATGTTTGGGATATAGTACTCAAACCAGAAAGCAAGAATGTGGTATCTTCCAAATGGATTTGCAAGATAAGATATGTTGCTGGTAGAAGTAAGGTAAGAATTGTGGCTAAAGTTTTCTATAAAAAAGAGGGAATTAATTATGAAGAGACACTTACTCTAGGAAGCAAGGTACACTTCCTTCAAAACTATCATGGTATTTTCTTCCATGATGAAGTAAAGACAAGCCTTCCTTAACGGTATGATTGAGGAAGAGTTTTACATCGAATAGTCACAAGGATTTGAAGTTGAAGATAGAAGGAGTCAAGTATGCAAGTTGAAGAAGGCCCTCTATGGCCTGAAGCAAGCTCCCAGAGCTTGGTATGGAAGAATAGATAGTTTCCTGATGAGCATGGGATTTTCCAAGAGTAAAGTCGATCCTAACCTTTCCTACAAGGTTGTAGAAGATGTACCTGTCATTCTATTACTATATGTGGATGACTTATTCTTGACAGGGAATGAGAAATAGATCATGGAAAGCAAGAAGAAAATAGCAGAAGAATTTGAGATGAAAGACCTTGGGTCAATGCATTATTTCCTAGGTCTGGAAGTATGGAAAAGTTCAGAAGGAATCTTTCTCAACCAGGGAAAGTATGTGGTAGAGATATTGAAGAGATTCGATATGTTGAAATCCAAAGTCATGGCCACACCCATGGACTCCAACCTGAAGCTGTTAGTTGATGACTCATTAGAGTTAGTGGATGTGACTCACTACAAACAAATCATTGGGTCATTGATGTACTTAAAAAATACCAGACCAGACATTTGTTTTGCTGTGAACACCTTAAGTCAATATCTTGTTCAACCAAGACGGGTTCACCTAGTAGTTGCAAAACATGTGATGAGATATTTGAAAGGGAATATAGACTTTGGTCTATACTATGATGGTAGCCATGAGTATAGATTGTATGGCTACACAGATGCAGATTTGGTTGGAAGTATCTTAGACAGGAAAAGCACATTAGGTATATGCTTTTGTTTGAGGTCTGCTATGAGTTCATGGTTTAGAAGGAAACAGTCCAGTGTTTCTCTTAGCACAGTTGAAGTAGAATACATAGCAGATTGCTCTACTAAGTTATGAAGCCATATGGCTTCAGAAGCTGATATCAGGTCTCTTTGACCTGAAGATGGACACAACAATGATTCTATGCGATAACCACAGTTGTGATGAAAAAGAACCCTATGTTCCACGTAACACGTAGAAATCCGGTATTTATACATACAAGATAAGATGAAGATAATGATACTATAGATGCAGATGATGGTGATTTAGTATTTCTATACTGAATATAGAGATGATGATGTTTCAGTATTCCCATATTGAATATATATATGATGATGATTTCAGTATTCCCATACTGAAGATATAGATGATATTTCAGTATTTACATACTGTAGATATAGATGATGGTGATTCCGTATTTCTATACTAAATATAGAGACGATGATGATTTCAGTATTTCTATATTGAAGATATAGATGATGATGCTTTTAGTATTCACATACTGGAGATATAGATGATGATAGACAAGTATTCAGATATTGAAGATGTAGATAATGATGGTTTGGATGATGATGTACTGACGAAGGCTCTGCCTCGAGTAGAGTTCGAACACTTTCGAGACAAGCTTGGTGTTGTTCAGAAAGACCTTCCTTGAAAGGGGGAGTAGTGATTTTGCAGTGGGATTGTATCATCCCTGGGAATTTTCCCTAAAGTGATCCGGAGACCTCGGTCCTCGAGAATGAATAGGGATTGTATCATCCTGGGACATCTATCCACAATAGATCCAGTGACCTCGGTACTCGAGAACTTGGTGGGATTGTATCATCCCTGGGCACTTTCCCTAAAGTGATCCAGAGACCTCGGTCTTCAAGAATGAATAGGGATTGTATCATCCTAGGACATCTATCCATAATAGATCCGGTGACCTCGGTCCTGGAGAATGTGGTAGGATTGCATCATCCTTAGACATCATCATAAAGTGATAGGGTCTAATTCTTTCGTAATCAATTTGGTGGCTTTGGTCCTCGAGAATGTGGTAGGATTGCATCATCCTTCGACGTAAGTCCTAAAGTGATAGGGAGTGATTATCCTGTAATTGTATCTAGTGACTTCGGTCGTCGAGAATGTGGTAGGATTGCATCATCCTTGGACTCAAGTCCTAAAGTGATAGTGAGTGATTATCCCATAATTGTATCCGGTGACTTTGGTCGTCGAGAATGTGGTAGGATTGCATCATCCTTGGACTCAAGTCCTAAAGTGATAGGGAGTGATTATCCTGTAATTGTATCTAGTGACTTCGGTCGTCGAGAATGTGGTAGGATTGCATCATCCTTGGACTCAAGTCCTAAAGTGATAGGGAGTGATTATCCTGTAATTGTATACGGTGACTTCAGTCGTCGAGAATGTGGTAGGATTGCATCATCCTTGGACTAGAGTCCTAAAGTGATAGGGAGTGATTATCCCGTAATTGTATCCGATGACTTCAGTCGTCGAGAATGTGGTAGGATTGCATCTTCCTTGGACTTAGTCCTAAATTGATAGGGACTGATTCTCCCGTAATCAATCCAGTAACTTAGGTTGTTGAGAATGTGGTGGGATTGCATCATCCCTGGACTTTAAGTCCAAAAATGATCCAAATACTTCTTGTCTTTGAGTTGTGGATTGCAGGTTGCTGCTGATGATGATGATGTTGTACTGATCGAAAGATCAGAATATGATGATGATGATGTACTGATCGAAATATCAGAGTATGATGATGACGTACTGATCAAAAGATCAGAGTATGATGATGATGACATACTGATCGAAAGATCAGAGTATGATGATGATGACGTACTAATCTAAAGATCAGAGTATGATGATGACGCACTATGATAATGATGTTTCTGATTGAAAGATCAGAATGTGATGATGATTATGATCGACAAATCAGAATATGATGATGATGATGTTGTTGTTCATCGAAAGGGAAAAGTGTTGATAATGATATTTCTGATCAAGAGATCAAAGTACTGAAGATGTTGCTGCTGATCCAAAGGTCAAGGTACTGAAGATGTTGTTGTTGATCGAAAAGTCAAAATGTTGAAGATGTTGCTGATCAAAATGACAAAATGCTGAAGATGTTGTTGCTGATCAAAAAAGTCAAAGTGTTGAATATGTTGCTGATCAAAAGGTCAAAATGCTGAAGATGTTGTTGCTGATCGAATAGTCAAAGTGCTGAAGATGTTGCTGATTGAAAGGTCCAAGTGCTGAAGATGTCGTTGAAAGATCAAAATGATGAAGATGTTGCTGATCAAAGACTGAAGATGTTGTTGATGATGAAGAATAAGGATTGAAGATGAAGACTACATGATGTTGAAAAGTTTCCAATGATTTATAGATGTGTTACCCTGCTGATGTTGATGATGTCCCCTATATCTACTCTTGTTGTTGTTGATGTTGCTGTAGAATACCCTTCTCATTAAGGGGGAGTGTTGAAATATTTTAACTTCGAAGAATATTCTATATGTATCTTTTGTGGTCCCTGATGGTCCTACCAGGAGAACCACTTGTATTACATTGTACCCCAATGCTCCTAATCGGAAGAACTAATAAGATTCATGAGGTAGTCCCCTCTAATTGTAAAGGTGGGTCATCAGCACCCCAGTGTGGTTACTTGAGCCTACATGTGTAACTTGAGCCTACATGATTTAACTCGAGCCTACATGTCAAATGAGTTAACTTAAGTGAATGGATGAATATAAATAGAGGTGTAGTGCTCCTCATTTGAGACACACACACTCTCACTTGTATAGTGCATTAGTGGAGAAGAGAAGTAGCTGAAGAAGGAGGAGGATCAGGCTTTGATCTCCTTGATGGTCTTATCTTTTATCTTTTTGGGGCATCTATATTGAGGAAGCTTTTGCTCATTTTTTCCCTTTAGGGTTTTCCCAAGATAAATATTTGTGTTCCTTTTGTATGGTTGTGCTTGTCTATCTCTCAGTGATCCTGTTTATATGCTTTTGTTATGAAAATGAAATTAAATACTAATGTCTTAGCTAAGAATATGAAAATTTAACAAGTATTAGTACTCATATTTTCATAGGCTCTCACAAATCCCAAAAATAAATTAAATAAAGACTATAGGAAGTTAAAGGGGGATAAAATTTGAAACCTAAAGGTTCAATATGTATAGAAAATGATCAAAATATGAGAACCTGGAATTAATGTTTGGACAAGGAGATATTCGTTGATCCTTAATTGATTGAAAACATGAGAGGAACAATTCTAGGGTAATTAGAAAGAAGTTTAAGTTGAACAAGTAATCAAGCACATCCATCAATAAATCGATTTCATTGATGGACAACAATAAGTGTGTATGCGATAATGCAATAGGAAGTTAGGAAAAAAGGTGTCGGCCACTTTTTTATAAATGAATATTTAATATGGTAGTGGAGGTTTATCACACATCCAAAATGTTAACTTTTCATATGCTTAGCTAAGACATCAGTATTTCATTTCATTTTCATAACAAAAGCATATAAACAAGATCACTGAAAGATAGACAAGCACAACCATACAAAAGGAACACAAAGATTTATCCTGGGAAAACCCTAAAGGGAAAAACCCAGCAAAAGATTCCTCAATATAGATGCCCCAAAAGATAAAAGATAAAACTAGCAAGGAGATCAAAGCTTGATCCTCCTCCTTCTCCAGCTACTTCTCTTCTCCACTAATGCACTACACAAGTGAGAGTGTGTGTTTCAAATGAGGAGAGATACACCTCTATTTATATTCATCCGTTCACTTCAATTAACTCATCTGACATGTAGGCTCAAGTTAATCATGTAGGCTCGAGTAACCACACTGGGGTGCTAATGACCAACCTTTACAATTAGAGGGGACAACCTTATGACTCTTATTAGTTCTTCCAATTAGAAGCATCAGGGTACAAGATAATACAAGTGGTTCTCCCAGTAGGACCATCGGGGACCACAAAAGATACATATAGAATATTCTTTGAAGTTACAATATTTCAACACTCCCCCTTAACGAGAAGGGTATTCTACAACAACAACAACAACAATATTGGGAGAGGACGTCATCAACATCATCAGGGTAACACATGTATAAATCATTGGAAGCTTTTCAACATCATATAGTCTTCGTCTTCAATATTCGACGACGGCAACTCTTTAATCAACATCAACATATTTTGACCTTTTGATTAGCAACATCTTCAACACTTTGACTTTTCAATCAGCAACATCTTTAGCAACATCTTCAGCACTTTGACCTTTCTATCAGCAACATCTTTAGCACTTAGACCTTTCGATCAGTAACATCATCTTTAGCACTTTGAACTTTCGATCAGCAACATCATCTTCAGTGCTTTGACCTTTCAATCAGCAACATCATATTCAACACTTTGACCTTTCGATCAGAAACATCATCTTCAGCACTTTGACCTTTGGATCAACAACATCATCTTCAACACTTTGACCTTTTGATCAGCAACATCATCTTCAGCACTTTGGCTTTTCGATCAGCAACAACATCATCATCATGCTATGATATTTTGATCAGAAACATCATCATTAAAATGTCATCATCATCAAAAAATCATTATCATCAAAACATCAACATCATCAAAACATCAACATCATCATCATCAAAATATCAACATGATCCTTCCTTTCAGAATTATGGGATCAACATGTCTGTGGTACTCAGACTATCCTTCCTATCGAAATTATGGGATTTAGGTCTTTACGGAGTTACTAATGATCCTTCCTTTCAAAATTACGGGATCAACACATCTATGGAGCTCAAACGATCCTTCCTTTCATAATTACGGGATCAAGTCTTTACGGAGCTACTTACGATCCTTCCTTTCGAAATTACGGATTTAGGTCTTTACAGAGTTGCTAACGATCCTTCCTTTCAAATTACAGGATCAACACATTTGTGGAACTCAGACAATCCTTCCTATTAGAATTACGAGATCAACACATCTGTGGAACTGAGACAATCCTTCCTGTCGGAATTACGAGATCAAGTCTTTATGGAGCTACCAATGATCCTTCCTTTCAGAATTATGGGATTTAGGTCTTTACGAAGTTACTAATGATCCTTCCTTTAGTAATTACGGGATCAACACATCTGTGGAACTCAGACAACCCTTTCTATTGGAATTACGGGATCAAGTCAATGATCCTTCCTTTTGGAATTACGGGATCAACACAGTTATGGAACTCAGACAATCCTTCCTATTGGAATTATGGGATCAACACACGTTCTCGAGTACCAAAGTCACTGGATCTATTATGAACTGAGGTTCAAGGATGATACAATCTTACCACCTTCTCGATGACCGAAGTTCACTAGATCCGTTGTGAACCAAATTTCAAGGATGATACAATCCTGCCACCTTCTCGATGACCGAAGTTCACCGGATCTGTTCTGAACCGATGTCCAAGGATGATACAATCCTGCCACCTTCTTGATGACTGAAGTTCACTGGATCCATTCTAAACCGAAGTCCAAGGATGATACAATCCTGCCACCTTCTCGATGACCAAAGTTCATCGGATGCGTTCTGAATCTAATTTAAAGGATGATACAATCCTGGCACATTCTTGATGACCAAAGTCAATGGATCACTTCTGGACATATGTCCCGGGATGATACAATCCCTCTTCATTCTCAAATACCAAGGTCTCCGAATCACTTTAGGGAAAGTGCCCAGGGATGATACAATCCCACTACATTCTCAAGGACCAAGGTCACCGGATAATTTTAGGGAAAGTGCCCAGGGATGATACAATCCCACCACATTCTCGAGGACCAAAGTCACCGGATTTATTATAGACATATGTCCCGGGATGATACAATCCCTATTCATTCTTGAGGATAGAGGTCAGTAGCTCAATTTAGGGAAAGTGCCCAGGGATGATACAATCCCACTTCATTCTCGAGGACCAAGGTCTCTGGATCACTTTAAAGAAAGGGCCCAGGGATGATACAATCCCACTTCAACATCACTACTCCCTCTTTCAGGGAAGGTCTTTTCGAACAACACCAAGCTTGTCCCGAAGGTGTTCGAACTTTACTTGAGACAGAGGCTTCGTTAGCACATCATCATCTAAATAATAATCATCTACATATTCAGTATAGAAATATGGAATCACCATCATCTGCATCTATAGTATGTAAATACTGAAACATCATCATCTGCATCTTATCTTGTATGTAGAAATATCGGATTATGTGTTACAACAGAACACAAGGTTCTCTGTCATCACAGCTTTGGTTATCACATAGAATCATTGTAGTATCCATATTCAGGTCAAAGAGACCTGATATCATCTTTTTAATTCATATGAATTCACAACTTAGCAGAGCAATCTGCTATGTATTCTGCTTCAGCTGTGCTACGAGCAACACTAGATTGCTTTCTGCTAAACCATGAAATCATAGTAGCTCCTAGACTATAACATCCACCTGATGTGCTTTTTCTATCTGAGATACTTCCAGCCCAATCTACATCTGTGTAGTTGTACAATCTATACTCATGGCTACCATCATAGTATAGACCAAAGTCTATAGTCCCTTTTAGATATCTCATCATATGTTTTGCAGCTACTAGGTGAACTCGCCTTGGTTGAGCTAGAAATTGACTCAAGGTGTTCACAGCAAAACAAATGTCTGGTCTGGTATTTGTTAAGTACAACAATGACCTAATGATATATCTATAATGAGTCACATCCACTAAGTATGATGAGTCATCAGCTAACCGCTTCAGGTTGGAGTCCATGGGTGTGGCCATGGCTTTGCATTCCAACATATTGAATCTCTTCAATATCTCTACCGCATACGTTTCCTGGTTGAGAAAGATTCCTTCTGAACTTTTCCATACTTCTAGACCTAGGAAATAATACATTAACCCAAGGTCTTTCATCTCAAATTATTCTGCTAGTTTCTTCTTGCTTTCCATGATCTATTTCTCATTCCCTGTCAAGAATAAGTCATCCACATATAATAACAGGATGACAGGTTCATCTTCTACAATCTTGAGATAAATGTTAGGATCAGTTTTACCCATAATTGATAGGAAACTATCTATTCTTCCATACCAAGCTCTGGGAGCTTGCTTCAGGCCATAGAGGTCCTTCTTCATCTTGCATATGTGAGTCCATCTGTCTTCAACTTCAAATTCTTGTGACTATTTGATGTAAAATTCTTCCCTAATCATACCATTAAAGAAGGCTTGTCTTTACTTCATCATGGAAGCAACTACCATCATAATTCTGAAGGAAGTGTACCTTGCTTCCTGGAGTAAGTGTCTCTTCAGAATTAATTCCCTCTTTCTTATAGAAACCTATAGCCACAAGTCTTTCCTTACTTCTATCAACAACATATTTTATCTTGCAAATCCATTCGTAAGATACCACATTCTTGCTTTCTGGTTTGAGTACTATATCCCAAACATCATTCTAGTATTCTTTCATCATAACATCTTCCATGAGTTTGTCTTGTCATATCATGAACATATCCTAGTCTTCTGCATTCAACTTTGAAGGTTGGAACCCACTTTACTCTTGGTAAAGTCTCGATCCATCAGGAATTTGTCCATCATGTCGTACCATGTCGAACTCAGATATCTTCTGTAGTCACTCCCCCTAAAGTGGAGTATTATCTTCCTTCTTCATTCCGTACAGGTGGTTCTATTCTTGATATATACTGGCCAATAGAGTATGTCATGTCATAGTCTATTCTTTCTGAGGAAAATCACGAACCTTGCTTTGTACACTTGTTCTTGTAGGTCCATATGGAGGATACTACGCACTTTCCTTTATGTATCGAAATCATATCGTATACATCATTCCCCATGATCAACTATTATTCTTTGATCATAGCTTCTTTCATAGAAATATTTTCTTCATATTGAGTTATCTCTCTTACACATGGTGGTATTCATCCTTCGAGGTGGATCAACCGCTTTCCGAAGCTCTTTCTTCCGTCATGGTTTCTCTGACCCTGGGAGCTTCATATTGAATTGTCATCACTTGTTCTTTGGAACAAGTCTCATCCTTCTTTTCTTGTAGGAGGTTGTACAAGACCTTTCCTACAATTCAAATGCACCAGTTGCATGGTTAGAGATATTTCATAAAACATATGCATAACGATAAATTCTTATGCATCATGCAACTACTTATTCAATACAACATTCATCCATATCTAACAAAAAAATTTCTAGATGCCTTCCATCTCTACGATGATATCATTGATATTTGTGCACTAATCCAATATGTCAGCAAAGAGGTTTCATTCTAGATAAGTAGCAATGGAGAGATGTATAGCACCATGAGCTACTTACCGATCACATGCATATAAGTAGTATACTGTCATTAATGCAAACAGTCTATCATGCATAACACATCAACTAAATATAATCAAATTCATAACAAAACAATATCATGCAATGACAATTGAATACTTATCTTTTATTCGTTTCATGGGTAGAGTCCTTCTTGATCCTTCTACTTCATCATCTTCTTCATTCATCACATCATCATTTCTTATCCAAATGATAAGATGGATAGGAGCTTCTTCAAGAATTGAGTTCTTCACATTCCTCATCGCTTGAGGGATCTTCTTTGAATGGTGAGAGCTTGATCTTCAATTGCTCCCATATTCTTCTTCTCTTCTTATGAGTTGAGCTTCTTCTTCTTCCCAAAGTCTGTTGAAAGTAATTACTTCCTTTTGGAACACATTTCTTGAATGAATGAATTCTATGATCTTGGGAGACCATTCAAGGTGGCTATCACCACTTCTGCATTCTCCACTTCTTCTTCTACCGCTTCAAGATATTCTGCATTCTGGATCTTCACATTCTTCAATTATTTTCTCAAAGTCGTCTTCTAATTTATGTTCTTATCTTCAAATAGATTGATTAAGGAATCAAACATCTTCGGTGTCTTTATGGAATACACTTGTGGTCCAAGTTGATCAATTATCTTCTTGGCCTTGATCAAGTTCTTCTTGTTTAAGGCTTTGAGCCTCATCTTCTGGAACTAGAACCTCTCTACTCATGAAGGTGTCCAATTCATTTTCTTCAGAGAGATCAAATACTTACATGCTTAGAATTTTTCAACTTCACCAAGCTTATCATTAATCTAATGTGATAGATCACTTTGAAATGAAAACCTCAAATGCAAATATCAAAAGATTAGATCTTACTGATTTGAGGTGTCCGTCCTACTTCCGGAGCTAGCTGATCTAGGGTTTGTCAGAGAAAACCTAATTTTCAAAACTTGGAATCTTTCAAATATGATAGTATATAAATATGTATCTCTTCAAATGGAGCTTTCCAATGTACTCCTTTTCTGAAAACAATGGAGGGAAGCTCCTGAAACAGGAAGCCCTAGATTTCCAATTTCTTCTGCAGAAATGCCTGTCACTGTTTCTGTGATATCTCTGAAATTACTGCTCCTCTATATCTGAAATTTCGCATTGAGGTAACCTCGCATTTCACTGATCCAACACCATAGTTTTAATTACAATTGGTTTTACCAATTGGGATTTATGATCATTTTCCCAAGGTGACCTGTTATAAGGTTGTTCATAACAACAAAGTTGTACGACCTTCCACGTGTCACTGTTTCATTTTCGGGTTCTGAAATTTAGACCACACTAATTATAGTCCGTTATATTTTTTGGAACATCTTCCAGAATTTCATTTGGACCTCTGTATCCCAATATATTGCAATTCTCCGTAGGTGTCCTGTTTAGGGATGAATTCTGGAAGAGGCTGGAACCCTAACGTGGAGGGAGCGTATCTCCCAGAAGATAGCGAATATGAGCTTGAATTTTGGATACAATGCACATAATTATTTTATATTTGGACTTTGAAATTTTTAGCTCCTAAGCCATCGCCAATCTCAAGATATAGCAAATGTACCAAAACTTAGCAGTTTTAGTATTTAGGGTTTTTCTAGCTCGGGGTCAAACTAGGGTTTGACTTTCTTGGAGTTTCACCCAACCAAAAATCCCGATCCAGGTCTCTAAAATTCAATTTTTATGAGGAGATAAATCCTATTCTAGGCTCACTCAAAAAATATTCTTCTATAAGAAGCCCTAATTTCTCACACCGAAAACTTAAAATGCTCGAAATCGAATTCTGCTTTGACAGAAAGATGTGCCCTTCAATGGAGAGTCATCCTAGCATTATTTTGCTGATTGATTGTGGAGAGAGAAAAAAAATGAAGAATCCCTAGATTCTGTAGTTGCACAATGTCTTCTTTCAGGTTGGGTCTGATACCATGTTAAATTTTCATATGCTTAGCTAAGACATCAATATTTCATTTCATTTTCATAACAAAATCATCTAAACAATATCACTGAAAGATAGACAAGCACAACCATACAAAAGGAACAAAAATATTTATCCTGGGAAAACCCTAAAAGGAAAAAACCAGTAAAAGCTTCCTCAATATAGATGCCCCAAAAGATAAAAGATAAAACCAGCAAGGAGATCAAAGCTTGATCCTCCTCCTTCTCCAGCTACTTCTCTTCTCCACTAATGTGCTACACAAGTGAGAGTGTGTGTTTCAAATGAGGGGAGCTACACCTCTATTTATATTCATCCATTCACTTCAATTAACTCATCCAACATGTAGGCTCGAGTTAATCATGTAGGCTTGAGTTACACATGTAGGCTCAAGGAACCACACTGGGGTGCTAATGACCCACCTTTACAATTAGAGGGGACAACCTCATGACTCTTATTAGTTCTTCCGATTAGAAGCATCGGGGTACAAGATAATACAAGTGGTTCTCCCGGTAGGACCATCAGGGACCACGAAATATACATATAGAATATTCTTTGAAGTTACAATATTTCAACACAAAAGATACACATATTCCATTGGGCCCCAACCATGTGCAAATGTAAAACCACTTTTTACATGTGGTAGCATGGTATGGATTGTGCATGCTCAAGGGGATTTTTAAAACTACATAAGCGAGTATATGTTACCGCCCTAGGAAACTAGGGTGTTTTCCACATATGAAAAAGTGAGCCATACCTTTTAGCCAAGTGGGAATATCATCCCAAAGGGCCTTCTATAATAGGTCACATCAATATTTCCCTCAACCAATTGTATTCTTCCAAGTGTTTATCTTGTTGGCTACTTTTCCTCACATTCATGACCCAGGCTCAGTTTTTCCTTGAATGCAATAAAACACCCAAAGACATTGGCCTGACAAGAAATATCAATCAGAAACACCTGCGATGCAGATGGAGTCTCACCTAAGATATCTTATTGGGTAACTACCAAAACCATGTTTCCATAGTTAGGCGATGGATTACAGTCCCCTAGCACACAACCAAGGTACTCAATAGAGTCAGAGGATTGGATTCCTTTTTCTAACTTGAAAGTGGCAAAACCATGCGACACATATTACTCCTTCACAACTTAGCAGTAAATGAATGTGAAATAGTACAAAATGCTTCAACAAGGTTAGTCATTCATTCATTCACCTTCTTACACCACTATTGCAACATTCACTTAAGTAATAAATATAAAAAATATTAAATTACCCACAAACGTTCAACATGCACATTCAAGTGACCCAAGATGTAACATGGAAACCCAACCGGGGAAAACCACAAAGGTGATCTTCATATAGCATGAGAAATATATGCACCTTTTAGGCTGCGACTTGACTGCAAACTGTTTGAGATATATCTTTTTGTCTCACAGACTCTTTCTCACTCTCATCATGGGGTGTTCACTTAGTGAAACCATGTTATAGCACATTCGTTAATGGCATATGAAACAATACCCCTAATTTCAACAAATATTGGAAAATACCTCCCAAAGTTGGTTTTTTTAACCCCCTACCAATATGCCTTCCCAATTTAAATAAACCCCTATTTTCACTATATATTGCATGTATCCATTTTTTCATTTACATTTTTTATACCCCTTTATATTTCTACCTAGTATATTTACATGATACCCCGGTTATGACCCCACATTCATTCTACAATGCACTTTGCTTATTTCGATGTATATTGCGGGTGCACATTACTTCACCCACAATGCAATTACTCAACCACATATCATTATGATTTGTGGCATCTAATGGTCTAATGAAGGGAGGGGAGATCACTTCTTGTATGTCACTAGAGCCAATGCACATAGTACCAAATTTAGATTCAATGTTGTAGGCCATCAATTACAGACTAAGCCTCTAGTGGGCTAGGTATACAAGCCCCCAGGGCTTGTAGAAAGCACTAGTAGGCTGACTAATCCTCCCATGGCTTGTAATAGGAACTAGAGAGATGAGAGTGGGTATTAAATGATATAAAAATGATATAGTAGACCTATGTTGTCTTCTAGTGCGATTGCAACAAAGTTTCAAACCTGGTGCAATTGTCAATCTCTAGAGCTAGCAACTAATTTTGACAATCAATGCAGTTTTTATTTTCATAATTACCAATAGTTTTATTTTTTGAGTTTTTTGAAAATGTGTTTTTACCAACCTCCAAGAATACCCACATAGTGGGTAGGGGGGGTAGTGAAAACAGAAAAACATGCAAAATGAGATCAAAATTAACTACACAAATGTTTTTTCTCCCTCAATTTTGGATTGGAGACAATGGACATTAAAAGGTCTTGCTACAGACCCTGAAGCTACTGAGCTTGCAAGGAAATTTTTGAGTGTCCTAGTTTCAAACACGTTTTGTGGCTTTATACAAAAAAAAAATTCAGAACATTTAATTAGATTCAAATTCAAGGAGACTACATTTACCAACTGACTCATGAATTAAGTAATACGAGACTCAAATCAATTAACTAGTGAAGAAAAAAAAAGGTAATTTTTAACAAATTATTGCAAGATCTAATTTTGATGTAAGATACGATATTCTTATTGAAGTCCAACAAACAACAATAGTAAGTTAATGGGACTAAGAAACTAGATGCTAAGTGTCTAGTTGAGATACAAAAGTTCTCTCAATCAAAACATAGATCAAATGTTGTACTCAAATTTCATAATTTTAACATAAAATAAAAGTGTTAAAACATTAACAAGTAGTTTCTTATTGAGCTAGTAGAAGTCAATAGCCAAAAATAAAACATATGGTTTAGTTAGCTAGAGATTTATTGTTGAATTTATAGGATTTTATGTTTGGAGTGAAAAAAATATAAATTTGAATTCTTGAAAATCTATGTTTGAAAGTGATTCATATTTCACTTAATCAGAGATTATTTGTTGATTTTTAGATTATTTCAAACAACGGTAAGAAAAATGTGAATACATAAATTTGAAAGTAGAGATTTTGGCTTTCATGTAGTGGAGAAAACATGATTACAATATCATGAAAAGAGATAGTCTTGGGACATCTTGGTTATCAATCGTCCAATACTCTCAAACCCTCTGTGAGAACCTTCCTAAAACAAATCAAAATTATCCATTTAACATCTAGGTGCTAGGTAGCACAATGAACATATTTCATAGAAGCTTCAATAATCTACACTAGGTTGATAAATTAGTGTGTTTGATCATCTATTTATTCCTACCATAGCTTCACACTATACTTATAAATTACATTTGAGAACAATATATAATATGTAGAAATTGAGAAACAAAAGATAGTCTGTAATATTTATTCAAAATTTGAATTTTATAACACTTGTCCTCCAAATAAAATGTTCATGCCACTTATTTATAGGTTAAACACACACTGAAAATACAAATTCAACTAGCCTTTAGCCTTTAAATATAGGTAAATATATTATTTGATCTAGCATAGCCTCCTCACTAATGCCTTGGAACAAATTAAATATATATGTGAACATTATCCTTTGACATAACCTCCCTTTTAGCTGTCAATAATATTTTTTAAGATCTTCTTTAATTCCCTTGTAATGTTTTAAATTTAGGACAAATATGTTGGTGGCATGTCAGAAAAAATTAGACTCAGAAATCTCATGAAAGACATTGTCAGAAATCTCATGGAAGACATTGTCATCTATGGCCAGTCTCCATGAGGGAGTAGCTGCTTGATTTGGATCATCCTTTTTTAGAGGGGAACATTGTGTTCTAAGCCACATGTAAGCCACAAACTTTCTCCAACAGTATGATTGTTTTTGTATGGCTCAAATTTGAGAAGAACACAACATTATCTCATATGGAATTCCCTTTCCACAAGGGAAACACCCTCTTCATACTACCCTTGCGTTGGCTGGAACAGAACCATTCTCATTTTGGGCTATATTAGAATTAGTGCCACAATGATAGGTGTCCTTAACTGTGATCAATCCCCAAACATCATTAATTGCATTAGGAGTCTTGGTGATCTGCTTCCATAGTTAGTGTTCATTGTCAATCATCGATCCAACTACCAATCCTTCACAGATTGATCTCAAGAGGCCGTCCCATACAACTTTCTAGAAATTTTCTTTAAGATATTACTTTGAGGCATCTTCCAGTGCCCAATGGTGCCAATTTAATCCAAATCTGCTGCTACAGGTCTGCAATTTTCCTGATCTACTTATTCATGAAGTTAGGTTATCTCCTTTGGTTATAATCATGACTTATAGTGGTTGTCCTCTCTCATTATTTCTCATGTTGGACACCCCATTTGGAGACATATATGATAGGGCCAACTTCATATGCAGGTGGCAGACATCCTAACAAATCCTTTAGCAAAAGGGAATGAGATCCTAAGGGAGAAGACTAGTGTTTGTGCAAATACTTTCCTCACAAAGGAGTGTTAGTTTTTGGCATTGCTCCAAAATAATTTACACCATACTTGAGGGTGCTTTAGACTAAGGTTAAAGTGCTCTCTTTGGTCATAAGAATACAAGGAAATCTAGGGTTTGGGAGTAGCCCCACAGGAGAAAAGAGAGAACTTGTTCTTTTAGACTACTTGGACTACTTGATAATATATATGGAGAAGATAGAGGGAGACTATCTTGTCTTCTCTTGTACACTTGTGCTATGTGAATGTAAGTACCAAGGAGGATTTGCTTGTTATGAATCTTTCGTGGAGCAACCTGATTTGGTTGAGAGTGATTCCTAGCTAGGAGTTGGTATTTAGGGTTTGTTATTTATGGTGGAAACCATGGCTAGGGTCTAGATAGCATGACTTGTACCAGCTTGTATTATGTTGTGGGTATGTACTTGTAACTTTATATTATGTATATATGGAGCGTTCCTTGCTGTCAAAATTTTGTGTACTTGCATATCTAATTTTCAGCTTATGTTATCATGATGATTGATTTCTTTCTAGTGCTGGTTATGCATTCTGATTTGACAATAGCGTTGATTTTGGTAGGTGAATTGACAAACACATAAAATCTAAATGGGCAGATTTATGGTAGTATTAAATCTGTTGTAATAAGTTATTTTCAAATATGGTTTATCTTGACAAATGTGCCCTAAGGGATGGAAATGTTATTCCCATGAAGTACATATGTTTAGTATTTATTTTATTTTGTTGTCTAATGTATTTTGATGGACAGAAGTGAAATATACATTGCTGCAATTTATATTTTAGATACAGCCCTAGAAGCCTAAAACCTCACAAGAAATAGATCCAGGGAACCTCAAGGTTGAGGTCAAATCTCTAAATTTGCATCAATTGTAACAAAGGGTAATTCAACAAATGTTTGGTAAAATGCACATGAAAACTATAATCAATATTGGATATTGAAAATATTGAGTTAACTGGAAATGTTATATTTCAAAAGTACACAGTAGACATTATATACAACCTTGCCCATGTAGACAGAGAGCACTACATATCGATGTATTTTCATTTTGTAGTTGGTGGTATCCAAGCATATGAAACCTCACACCACATAATTCATTAATCTACATAAAATAAGAGGTTCAATGGTGAGAAAAGAGTCATACCAATTCCCTCTTTCATATCACTACCCAATACACACCCCAAGCCAAATAAAGGGAAGGGCAATATTTAAGAGCTCAAATGACTAGTATTGACCTGATTCAAAAAATTGAAACAACTAAAGAATAAAAACAAGAGGTGTGGAAGCATTCTACACTGGAAATGTGGTAATTTGGGCTTCCATATCAAAAAGAATAATTCTATCTCTTACTGTGTTTGGATCATTTTCATCAAGTTTGATCAAAATATCATCATATTGGCAAGGTTGACTTTGTGTAGAATACAATTTTCTAATAGTGATATGAATCCAATGACCAAATGGCAATATTACTGGTGCATTCATCAAAGTTTCTCTATTGCGAAGAATGTACTCAATACGTGGTTCAAATGGAACACCAAGTACTACGTAGAAGTATCTAACAGACCCTTTCATTTAGAAGCTTCATTTTATTAAGATTTAATTCTAGTAATCCAACTCATCTCAATGGAGGAAATGAAAAATAACACTTATCTTGCATGTGGTTAGGAATCAGGTTATTGCAAGTAGCAATTTGATATGAAAAGCATATTGCCAATCTGCTTTTTTATCCTTTTGATTATACATAACTAACATCATGTCTAATTGCAATCTGATATATCCTAGATAAGATCTACACACTTCTTTCAAATCATCCTAAAAATGGTGACATATTAACAAAGTGAATTAAGATGAAAAGCATTGTACAATAACATCACTTTCTAGAAAAAATGAGAAAAGACAAATTGTCAACACAAACAAAATTCTTGAAACATGGTAGTCAACATTGAGCCTATTTTAAGAAACTCAATGTCAATGTATATATTGGCGTTGTATCACATACATTTATGATATACTCATGCAATAATGCTTAGCCAATATTTAGTTTCCTGATAACTTTCTAATATTCTTATTCTATGGTGCTTCTCTGATCTATTCAATATAGTGTAAAATGGATACAAAGATAAAAAAAGATGCATCAATAATAAAGTAAAAGAGAAAAAAATACTACTATATTCATGTTATTTAAGTAACGCTCCTCACCACCTGGATCTGAGTGTATATTAACATGATGACTGAAACAAAAGTGGAAATCCTATTGTTCTAATTCAATTTCAATAAAAGACATCATGTAAATATTGCAAATCTATTATAGAAAATGACACAAAGCTAGTAAACACAGAACTGGGCATCTCTGTTTGATGATTCCTGACTTTGCAATTGCAATGTTCTCTAGAGAACCTCCCAAGGCATTCATATGTTCTTTTCCAATCATTATGATAATATATGTAGCAAGATCTCTAGTGTGTATAACATTAGTGGCATCATGTGCTCCACCAAGACCATCCTGTCACAAAAAGAGCATGTCCACAAAAACTGATTCAATTTTTCCAAGCTAGAAAACCTTCAATTCTATGTTATTCACTTTCTACATGTTTCCTTTCCATGAAAATAGTGATAGTCAATGACCATTGTAGGTGGGATTAAACTGCTGGTCTCACAATTCGTAAATTGAATAACTTTCTACATTCCAATTTTTGGGTGTTTTTAAAGTTGGTTCAAATGTTGTCAAATAAATATTCTAACGTAACTCTAAAGGAAAGACATTCTATTTTGTTCATTGTGACAAACTTTTGATAGATTGGAAATGGAATTTGCACACTTTACACAATAATTGTTGAAGTCAAGAATATTTTTCCTAAGGAGAAACACTTTTTCCCATAGGAAGGGGAACAAATATTAGAAGCATTACCTAAGACAATGAGTTCCACAAACCTCTAATTTGCTTTCGCCTCAATTTAAGTGAAAAACTATATTTAGTTAACATCCAACAGAAGTACTATGTATCATTTAAACAAAACTTTTGAAACATCTTAAACACACAAACACTCTTACAAGAAAATATGGATAGTCTGAAATACTAAATTAATATCCCAAACAAACAAACTTTTGGACCAAAATTACATAATAAAAATATTAAGCAAGAGTACTATACACCAAAACACTAAGGTAGTAATGTGTTCCTTTTCATGAAGTAAATTGCGCAACCATTCTACGAAATTGAAGCAACAACTACATCCCTTTTACAAGCTTCGTAAGAAAGTAGTCTTAGATTTGAAATAGGTAAAACATACAATTTGGATTTCAAAGTCCAAAAGAAATCCAGGTTCTAAACCAAATAAAATTAGACATGCGACTGACTATAGTAATCTCTACAGTGTGCAATGTCTTGAGGGAGTTCCAGACACACTCCAAATGGAAATCAGTAATAATTATGTCATGATCCCTTACACAATAACTGTACAAAATAACTGGAGTGGGAAAGTAGAAGAAATGGTGCCTTATAACTTCACAGAGTTTCTGTAAACATGAACATAGACAATTCTCCTAAAAAAGACGTTGCACATTGTACAGATTACTATAGTCAGCTGCATGTCAAATTTTATGTGGTTAAGTCCTGGACATAGGAAATCCTCCTAAACAAAGAGGTTCCAAATGAAGGAACTCAGAAATCACTTTTATCTAAGGTTTTGTCCCTCACCTCCAAATACTATTAGAAATGGTATATTGACAAAGTGTAACAAATATTTGAAAAGAAAGAATGCATGATGGAAAAAATGAACCATATTCAAATACTAGCATACCTCCCAAACAGGGGAACGGAACACCGAAGTAAATCAGGATTACTCAAGTATAGTATTTGTTTAGTTATACTGCAACACAACATGGTTAGAAAATACGTGTTTCACAACATTTATTACATACTATGTATCTGCTTCAATCAGCTCTAGAGGTGGAGAAGACTGTAAACACAAGAAATAAAATGTGATAATTGAATAATTATATGATAAATGAAAAGAGATCATGACCTAAAACGGAGTGTACTAAAATTCAAATTAAATTCAAAATTACAAACTACCTTGAAAAGTTTTCCAAATTCCAAAAATTGAGGAACAGAGGAAAGTATCTTTTCATATGTTTCTACAATGGAAGAAACATTATCATGCCCAACATTTGTTGTCACTGCCTTTTTACCAGGGGCCTTCTTCTCTGCTAAGGGCTACGAAAGACAGTACCCAATTATACTTTTCATGATTCACAACCCTTATAACATGCAATAATCTAGGTATTAATAAGGGGAAAAAACGTAGAGTTATACCTGAAGTCATAATCAACATATATGTGGTTCATTGTAAGGATGAGATGAATCAATGTCCTTCAAATGAGGCAGAAAATTCAGCAATGTCATTTATTAAAAATTCTAGTGTCTAAAGAAAGTTTTGTAATGAGACTAAAATCCAACTTCGGAAATTTGTCATAATATACCTTGTTGTACTGCATAAAGGCCCCAATGGAGAAGTTGAATGCACGTCAGGATATTGGGCAAGGTACTCTAGGACCTACCAGGCCAAAAATTACAGTTTCTTAGTAAACTACCATGCCCAAGGTTCAAAATTAAATTACTCCAAAATACTGATCAAGCTTCCCCTAATGTGAACGGTATCTTTGTCTATAGCCTTATTATATTGCTTGCCAAACCAACCATTTCTTTGAAAAGTGTGTAACCCAAGATAATGGATGGAACTGGATATTACAATGAGCACAATTCGGTTCATGAAAAGATGCACTCAAGAATTTCATTCAAACTATGGGGCATGATATTGAAATCGATACAAAATTAGAAGAAGAATAATGAACAACTTACTTGTTTCTCTAAGCTATGAACTTACTTGTTGCTCTAAGCTATGAGAGAGCTTCTTGTCTACCTCCACAAGCGTGCCTATAAAGCAATTAAACAAGAACAATTCTCAAACATCGAAATATGGATATGGAAAAATAATTTCCATGCTATATTTATTAAATTTTAACAGAATGCTTTTTTATCAACGACATGTTCCAATCAGTCGCAATCTGTTAGTTGTTTAGGTTATGTTTATTGTGTATAAAGGAAATTTACTTGCATTGAAAAAAAATGAACTAGTTGTCAATGTTCCTAGGCATTTGGGAATTTGGTTGGCTACTCCAGTGCCAATAGCTACCAGGTTCAAATCACCCTTTGGGTGAGGTGCACCAGCCTAACCTAAAGGGTTCACTAGGGGAACCTAAAATATATTTAAATTGAAGGCATCTTATAGTATTTAAGAAGATTTTCCTGCCTTAATATCGACCAAACAGAAATGCCAGGTAGGTCACAAACGTCAAAAGCATCAAGTCTTTATAACAACTTCCTTTCCCATCATAGAAATGCTCTACAAATGTCCTCCTCGAACAAAAGGAACAATAAAATTATGGCTTGTTCGCCAGCATGGCATCTGTACAAAAATTTAATATTATATAAAACAAGTAGAGTTTCTTATTTCAAACTAAACAATAATAAATCCATATTAATTACACGAGTAAGCCTCAAGGGTTCCTATAAGAACCACTCTAACCCACAGTCCACCACGAAAGTGCCAAGAAACAGATCACGATCATGCTGGTGAAGGACCCACATTCCACCAAGAAACAGAATCACAGTCACGAAGGTGCAAATAGACCACGTGGAAGGTGTAACAAGGAAATCCTAGTCACGCAAGAAAAGTAAACCATGCAGGTGGTGCAACAATAGTTCACATTGAGCAGCAGCAAAGATCATGCAGAGGGAGAGAGCTCAGTCACATTGGAGCAGCAGACTATGAATTGGATCTATCTCTCATGTTAAATTAAAAATTTATTTTATAATATAGACACTCCTTAATATAGGGTATCAAAACATTAATAAACATAACCTATGGACTAAGTAAAATAAAGGATCATGATTCAACCAAGTGGCCGCATCAAAACAAGCCCCTACCAAGGTATATTTATTGGCCCAGAAAGCAAGAGCAAGTTACCAAGCTTATTAGAGGATGTATTCTTTGTAGTAAAATAGTAATAAGAAAGCATAGCAACATGAATCTTGGATCGTATATGCCACTATTCATAATCAGCAAACAATTTAGACTATATCCATCGATTTTCTTAGAAGGTTTCCATTGTTAAAGCATGGCCATGATTACTTATTCATAGTTGTGGGCTAGTTTGGCAAATTATGCATTCTCATGCCTTCTAAGAAAACTATGAAGGGCCATGAGAAACTATGTACTTTTTCTCAAATATGTGGGTTTATTTTGGTTTGCCTTATTGTATCAAACAGAGACTCAAGGTTTGCATATTATAGGCAACATCATGGGAAAAGATGAAACCAAGTTGAAGCACTAACAATTCTCCATCCATGGGAATATGGTCAAACTGGAATTATCAATATAACTTTGGTTCAGTTTTTGTGGGGGTATATCTGATCATACATGTGGTCTTGGGATGAACAATTTGTATACACACAACACTCTTATAAACAAGCATTACATGTATCCACTTGAAAATCTCCTTTGAAACTTGTTTTGATTTTTTGACCTCATCATTCTTTGATGTTGTTTATGGACATCAAGAAAAAAGGGAGCAGAAAGAACATGAGGAGGTGAATAGAGCAATCAAATTCATTGAGAATATTAAAAAAATCTACTAAAGGTACAGGATCAATTTTAAAAAAAAAATGAGAAAATAATAAGCTTCAACTAGTTCCACATGTTCAACAAATGAAAGATCATAAGTTCCATGTTGGAGACCAAGTCTGGTTGTATCTTAGTAACAATGTTATAAGAACTGAATTGGTGATGGAACCATTCAAGACCCTAAAAATAAGAACTGGACAAGAACCAAGCTGAAACCTGTAAAACAATGGACACAAAAACAGTCGACTAAAAGTACTTAAAATATTCATTTTTTTATTAAAAATATATATTCATGCACATCCATGTGAATCCAAATAATTTGACACAAATATGCAAAGTTTTATCATATATATAACATTGCAGGGGTGAATATAGAAAAATGACACCAACTACAATACATATCTGAATCAAAATACAACAATATTGAGGCTCTAAATGGCATGCAAAGTCCAAAAATTAATTATACTATAGTCTAAAATCAAATCAAACTAAACAATCATCCAAATTTTTAAACATTTCAAATGACTTGCATTGGCACAATCCCAGTCAACTTGACCGTTTCTAATGGGTTTTGGCTTGAACCAATCGGTACTAACCAGTATAGACTAATTCTATACCAGTTAAAGCCAAAACCAACCATTTCCAGTTTGGGCACTTGATTTGGACTGTGGGTCTTCTAAACCAGTTGAACCAATCAGTTTTCACAAAACTGGTTTGGTTCTGATAACCTTGCTTAGTAAATAAGGGTTGCAAGGGTAGGAAATAAGCTTAAACCATTGAATTACATACCATTTAAATTATTGAACAAGTCGATGGCAAAGCATTCAGATTGAATCAGCATGAATATATGATAAATGATAATGTATTTGTTGACTGTTAATGCGGAGAACCTATGGTTATTTGAACCTTTAGTGTTGGATGTCAAGGAGGAATTTCTTCCTTCAGTAGAGGATATTTCACCAAATACTTTAGAATATTTCAAGGAATATTTAGTGCCAACAAAGAAAAACTAGATTGTTCACAGAGTACAGCAAGAACTTTAGCAAATTGGAATGTAAGGGGGGGGCTATATAATAAGGTAAAATGGTATGAGAGGGTAAAATCCTAGGAATCATTTCCTCTCCTTATTTAAAACTAAATATTTGAGGGTGAAAAAATCCTCCCAAATGAGAATGACCAGAATTGGATCGTTGAAGTAAAAGAAAAAACTCCTAAAAATGGCTAGGTCATTTTTTTTTTAAACGCTCATTTCCTCACCCTTCTTCAAAACTAAATATTTTAGGGAACAAAAAGCCTCAAAATGAGAAAGCATAATCAGAATTAGATCATTTAAGTAAAATAAAAAAAATCCAAATAAATGGCTTGGACAAAATTTAAAAAAAAACACTATGTATGAAGGCAGGTCATTGTAAAGAAGAACCATCGGACTATCACAAAAAGTTCACATGTGGACCAACAGTTGCAATGCATTGAAGGCCCTAAAGGAGACAAACCAATGCCACATCAACACTATCTTAGTTGTATATTACCAACCATTATCTAGTTCAATGAACCACTATAAAAAATGATTCCATTTTGTTGGAAGAGGATTCACCATTGTAGAATAGTTAAAAGGGCCCTGTGAAAGTATTCTAGGATTCTAATGATCGCATTCTCAAGCTCTTTTGGATATTCGAAGATATCGATGAAAGGGAAGGAGAGAAAGTGGTGATAAAAGATCAAAGCAAAAGAAAACATATTGTTGCAGCAATTTGGAAGCTAGACTCTAATAAATGTTTTCTTCATAGTAAACCTATTTGTAATTTATACTGTAGACAGTGAATAATTGAAGACTGAGGCACTTTTCTAAATTTAATGCAAGAGTTTTTTGAGTAAGGGTTTCTCCAAAGTAAAATTCAAAATTGTGTTTCTTTGGTTTATTGACCTTGGTATCTCTTCTTGCCTAAACTTACAATTTGACAATGAAATAAAACCCTCCACTAATTTATCTACAACAGAAAAATAGACTACACAAAGGAGCACATACTAATATTCACAACCAATGAATAATGAGGGTAATCAACTAGTGAATTTAGAAGCTTATGAAGAACCATCTGTTGGAGTATCTGGGGTGATTTATAGTCAGGCTAAGTTATATATTGGAGGGAATGTGAAATTAGTCATAATTTATGCTCACAAATTGAAAACATCTCAAGAAGGTAGAGAATTGTAGACATTGAACCCTCAGATTGGAACAAGCAAGTGGAGGAAGCAATTCCAATCCCCATTCACCATTAGATACTTAGACGATTTACCAATACATCAATCATTTCACAATTTGGCAGCATTCCTAGGTCTCCAAGGCTCATATTTAACATAGATCTCATGATTCTCTTGAAGAGAACCCAAATTAGATCAAATATATGTTTCGGCTTCATTTCCAGAATATTTTTTCACCCTTTTCTCTGGCAGACTTGATTATGATTATTAGAAATTCCTTCTATAATTTGATTCCTCATAAGGTCTCTATTGGGGACTAGGGCAGGTTAGACAATGACTTATCAAAGGAAGAGCTCTTATCTACCCTATGCTCAATGCAAAATGGTAAGTTCCCGAGTATGAATGGGTTTCCTTATGAGTTCTACAGGGTGATGTGGGACATAGTAGGGTATGATTTTGTTGCTCGGCATATAAATCCTTCTCCTCAAGAATTTAAGCAAGAACTGATTAAGTTTTTTCCCAAGTATGCTTAGGGATACTCCATAGGGAGGTGGAGACATATTACATTGCTGGGAGTGGCCTATAAGACCCTAGCCAAGGAAATAGCTCTCCAGGTTCATAATATTATTTAGAGGGAACAGACAGGTTTTATTCAAGGATTTATCTTGGGTACAATGATCTCATCATGGGATACCATGGAGTGGGCTAGGGAGTCATGAGGGTGTCTGACTAGGACGCCCATTTATTGAAGCTTGACTTCCACAAGGCCTATGATTGAATTTTTATTTCAAAACCAGCCCACCCCATCTATGAAGTTGTGTTTGCTAATAAAATATTATCATTCAAATATTAAAGAGGAGAACCGCCTCTACAAAGCAAAGGAGGATACTCCCTACTCCCCACAAGGATTCCCCTGAAATTTGACCTTTTCCCAAAATTTCGTTTTGGAAAAACCTTTACGCCGTGTGAATATAAATAAAGTCAATTATTTACCCAAAATACAAAACATGGAAAATTAATAAAGTAGAACTATCTAACAAAGAAGAAAAGCAAAACATGAAAAAAAATGGAAAAAAAATTAATTACAAATGTTTAAAGTAAATCACAAAACGTTAACTACAACTGCTTAAGTAAATCAAATGAAATGAGTTAAAAATATAAAATAACTTTTTGTATTTTTAATGGATAAGGAGAATCCAGTATATTTAGATGAAGTGAGAACAAGAGAGCATTAAATATTCTTTTGTACTATTAAATTTGACTCTTTTACATTATTGGTTTCTAACTTGACACTTCTTTCAAGATCCTCATAGAACTTGGACAACAAATAATTCAAGCAATTCTTTGACAATTTTGAAATCATATTAAGAAATCCAAGCAATCAAAAAATAAGAAACTAATGCAACGATCCAGACTTCGGCGAGTCATTACTATGTGAAATACTACAATCGTCACTTTGAATATGAAAAAACTAATTATCAGCAGTAAAGATTGAAACCTAATAGATGAACAATCTACTTTTACAGTAACTATATTACATTCTCAGTTTCTCATTTTTTGTTGTTACTTCAAATTAGAGCTCACTTTCTCAATCTATATTACTTCAAAGAACTCCTTGTTTTCAACATAAATGTTAAAATCTAATAGAAACAACGTATGGACCTTGTTAAAATCTAACAAAATTTAAGGCCTTTCCTGAGAAGGTGATTACCTAAAGCAGATCTTGAATGTCATTTATGAGAAATACATGGGCATCATCTATAGACCTAAAAACACAAAATATTGCAGTGACATTTTCTTGGGTCATGCCATTGTACTAAACTTTATTTCCATGGCTGAACTATAAAGGTAATAAGAAAACATGCTCTAGAACATACTAAAGATAAAGAAGCTTACAAGCCATTTTGAGGACCATTTGAGGTCTGATGTTGCTGGTGTAGTGCCTATAAGCCATTTTGAGAACCATTTGAGGTCTGATGTAGTAACTTTAATAACTGATCCAGAGTTGAAGACAACAAAGAGAGATTTTAAAAGGTCGTCAAAGAGTGAAAGCAATATTCATAATGATGGAGACAATATTTTGAATTTTTTCTTCTTATCTTGAAGAAATTAGGATACAATCACTAGATACAAGCATTATTTCAGAGCAGATCATGAGTGAAAAGCAGTTTGGTCATAAAAGGAAAAGCATGGAAAAATAAATTAGAGGTTCTCGATTAGTGCATGAAAGTGAGTTCCTAGATCGTAGAAAAACAATGAGAGATAACATTGCCAACAATTTTGAATCTTTCAAACATGGAAACACTAAAGAGAGCATTCAGGTTTCAAACTGTAAAGAAAATTTGAAGGGTGAAAAAGATTTTGAAAATATCCATGGAAATTATGTTCCTAATGTCAAAGATCATATACTTTCTACATTTGTGACTAAAGACAACGAAGTTAGGGTAGTTCCAAACACTTCTTTGCATCAAAATTCCATTCTGAACAAGAAAAAAAAGCTCTTGAATAAACATAATTCAGGGTTATCAACTCTACCAGAGAGATCAGATTATCAAATAAAGATAAATATTTGCACGGAAGAAGAAAATGTTCTTGAATTATTATCTGGAGGAGATCATTGAAAAAAAAGGACACATATCAAGGCAAGGAAACTTAACTTTGATGAAAATTTGCATTTGGTAAAAAGGGAAAGAATTGAAGCTGAATATGAAACCAAAAAAAATGAAGTATTATCTGGAGTAGATCATCGAAAGAAAAGGACACAGATCAAGGCAAGGAAACTTAACTTTGATGAACATTTGCATTTGGTAAAAAGGGAAATAATTGAAGTTGGAGATGAAAACAAGAAAATTGTACAAGGCTCGAATAAAGTAGGCATAGAAAGTGCCAATGACAATAATGGAGAAAATATGGCATCGAATAATGCTTCTGTGATAAATGAATGCCATTTAAGAACTAATAATATCTTAAGTTATAAAATTCTTAAAACTAAAGGTGATTTTCTACATGGGAAGATGTCTTCAATTTTTATGGAAAGGTCTATGTGTTTTCCACCAAAGGCTGATAAATATCCTTTGTGAAGTAGCCTATAGAGTGATGAAGTTTCACTGCCTCCCTCTAAATGACATCATTGGGATCAGGAAGCTATCTCTGCATCTATTGTAGAGGCTACAACGACTTTAGTGGAGCCAGTGGAAATTGGTGTGACTAGACAAGATGATGCATACAAGATTTCTATAGATGAAAAATCTTATACTAAATTCTTTGATAATGACAAGAATTCAATTAAGGGAAATGAGGAATGTGTCAAAGTAGACACATTAATCCAAAAAGAAGCAATAGAAACAAGAGGTAGTAAGAAACTTGTGGTGTCTTCAGATTCATATCAATCCTTTGCAGATAACATCCAAGTAGAAGAAAAGTCTGATAACCTATTTGGAAACTTTGATGGGCGAGATCGAACCCCCTACATGAATTGGGACATAGTTGAGCATTAGGGTTACATCGTATGCAAACTCCACGTACTCGATCAAGAAGAAAATCTTACCCTTAATGGCTGCCACCAGGGGGTAATAGCTGAAGCTATTGAAGGATGAATGCTTGAAGTGGAGGATCAAATTAGCATAGCCATCGAGTTGCTCTACTAATAAGCCCCTGGAGACCATGTCTCTAGCGAAATCCGACAAGCCCTCGGTCACATGGGGTAAGAGGATGGGATCTTCTATGGGCTTCCCTTTCCTCTACACCAGGTCCACCAGGTAGCGCTGGAGGATAATGCAAGTAGATCTCTTTGGATGTGAAGGTGTGGCAATGATTTAGGGTGGATCTCCATGCACTGGAAAAATTTGAGGCTATGGCGTGGGTCCCGGTGCTAAGATTCTCCAGGCAGCAGATGGAAACGTCGTTGGGGAGGCCTAGAATTAGTTGGATCTTCTGATAACAAAAATAGAGGATGAGAAGAATCCATAGCACCCCACTAAATCAATATCGATCTACAAATCTAAAATGCATACCACGACGCAGACACACCCACACTGAGAATTTAGGTCCGCACCTATGTTTCGTGCCCATTTCTACCCTGGTCGGGATAAACAAACCCTCAAAATATTGGATATTGTTTATCAAAATAAAAAAACCCTTTTAACCCTAAATATGTGCCCAGTATAATTTTTTTTTTTACCATTTTTAAGCCCCCAATATGAACAAACGTGATATCATATTGTTATGTCGATGACGCCCTCATGGATCTCATGCTCTCTAGTCTTATTATGATATTCTTCTAACTCCTCCTATTGATCCACACATAGCCTAGATTGACTCTTATAACCACTATTTGCATACTCAGCTACATAATGACTCCTTACAAAACTACTATTCAGTAACCCTTCTACAAAAGGGGTTTTGTGACTCAACAGCCTTCTATGACACTACTATCTAACTTCTTTTCTAATTTCTTCAACTATTTTCCCACCATTATATAAAATTGGTTCCTCGTATTTATAGCTTCTACAATATTGTGCAAGGTCGACTACATACATTTTGTTTGTTATAGGTCATAATAAGCCATAAAAAATGGCTACAACCTGTCATAGGAATGACTGATATAAGGCACTATCAGCCTAACTTACATATATTCCTTCATACGTGGGATGTCCATCCGCTTAGGAAGACTCCAACACCCATGATCTTCCTATCCCGTCGCTTTCTATCCACTACTTTTCTACACCCATGTAGATTTTCGTTTCCTCTGTCGCACTAATCCTCGTCGCAGCTTTCTCTATTCTGTGCTTCCTTTCCTTCCTTTTTTTCATGCGCTTGATTTTCCTTCCTTTGCTTGTGCTTCACTTTCCTCCTTATGCAGATGTGTTCCTAACTCTTTTGCTCTTTATTCCTACTATTCTTTCCTGGCCCAACAGGCCCCCAACACTCACATGTGGCTCATCCCGAGCCACTAAGCAATTTTATTGTTCCTCCACTTCCTTCTCCTTAGTGCCAACCTTATCCAAATCTTTTTGGAGAATTCCTTATACTTGAACAATTTCCTTTTGGACCTCTTTTGCTTGTTTTCCCAATTGTTATACAAGGTCGAAACCAATATGTTTCAACGTTACATCTTCGAGTAACTAAGTTATATGCTGGAGTTTCTACTACACAGGGTGAATGAGGCCTATAACTCACTCTGCTTCTTCCTGCTAGGCTGCAACTTTGTCATTTTTGCTTTGCTCCTAGCCACGCAGAGTTTTCACTTGTTGTTGTATCTTTTTGAGCTCTAATGCCTTTGTTATATTTTCTATTATAGGTAGCTTCTTCATATTTGTTTTGACCAAAGCTATCTGTAACTCAGTCTGCCGCAAGTCCTCTATGATTTTCTCCATTTTTTCATCATCCATGAGCAATTCCCAAGTCGTAGATACTTTTTCGATTGCTTCCTTACATATTTTTTCTCCTTCTTTAATTATCTCAACAGCCTCTAATGTTGTTTTCTGGCACGCTTCTATCACCTCAAGAGTTATACTCGGTCTCTGCTACCCCTTAATCTCTTCAACTAGCTTCCTTAGGTCCGCCACAATCTTGGATAAGAAAGCTACCTTGGATGCTATATCCATTTCTCCTTTGCCTTCTTCCTTCGGAACCTCTGTAATGATATTGTTAATGGCTTCCTCCAGTATAAGCTTGCTTTGTTCTTACGCCTTAACTTCTTGCTCCTTCTTCCTAAGGAGGTCCTTGCACTTCTGTGTCTTCCTTGTCGCCTTCTGGGCTTGATATGCGAGAGCACTTTCCCAAATTCTTATCCCCATTACGGCCGCATGCTGAACAACATATACCTTGGTAATTGTCATCTTTGCATCTATAATGTATATGCAAGGTCAGCTCCACATTTCTCATCTTTGAATATGCCTCGTACTTCATTGATGGCTTCCATAAGCCTATTGACATGCGCTGCAATTTTTTTAGTTAAGTGTGTTTGTTTTCTACTTATGCTATGGAGGCTAGCCTGTGCTATTTCCACATCTACATCTACAATTATGGCGATGTCTTCCTCCTCTAAGCTAATTGTATTAGCAATTTTACCAACTTTCCTATTCTTGTGCTTTGGTTCGTACTGCTCCTTTTCCTACTCTTTCTTTCTCTTCTTGACTCCCTTGTTAGTTGGCGTGGACTCTGAATCATCTTGTGCAGAGTCCTCATTCATTTCTTGTTCTTTTGATGTCTCTTATGACGGGGTGTGTTTCTCATCACCCCTTCCTGTGCCTTGGTTCGTCTCCCCTTCGACTAGGATGCGCCAGTCTTTAGAACAATCCTAGATGACAGCTTCAACATTCTCACCCAACATATCCTAAGCCAAAGACCCATTAAAAGTGAAATTTTGTACCTTTTCACACATAATTGTTTTGTGCACCCACCGAGAACCCATGAACCATAGCTCTCAAGAGACTAGTATTCCCACTTAGTGATCATCTCATCCAAACGAACTCAAGTCATCATCCACACCATACAACCAAGTAATCTTGTTCAAACCTCATTCGATTCAAATTTTACTGATAACTGCTGAATATTTTTACCCTAATTTTAAACTTTCAAAATCTACCCGAACAAGAGAAATCCTACCAGTAAAATGGCCCAACCTACTGCCAAAGTTGCCTCCAAATATACAAAACAAGAAAATGCATCCATATTTGACCACAAAGATGATATTATTGATCCTGAAATATCCCATTCGTACCTAATTCAAACCTTAACGCAATCCCGATACAAAGTCGCCATGGATCAAGACCCCTACCAGCCGTGGAAATTTAACCTAGTATGCTCTATATGCCCCCGTATTGTACATTTCCAGGATTTCATTGTATAGTGTTCAAATTCTTACAAAGGAAAATTTTAGGGGCAAAATTTATCCCATGGGTTATTTTTCCATGTATTTTTTGAAAATAGATTCACCAATTTGCATTTTTTGAAGCCTCGTTTTGCCCAATTTTGATGAGGTAAAAAAATTTCACCAGAAAAATCACCAAATTATTATATAAGTAACATAAAATACTTAGAAATTGAAATATTTTTATAAAAATAGTGACCAAGGTTAATTATACACTTTTAAATTTGTATGCATCCTTAAAATTTTCTTTGCTTGTTACTCACCTAATCAGAGAAACATCAAATCCTCTTATGAAATCGAGTCCTATGTCAAATAGATGTTGAAGAAGATGAAAAAATGTTTGTCCTTCCTGTAAAGGAAGGTACCCTATCATTTGGGGAAAGGGAATTAGCCCTTCAATACCAAACCTTGAGCTCATAGAACAACGTTGTTGTAATAAGCAATTATATAGAGGCGACAATGATAACTACTAACCAAAAAACCCCCTTGAAAGCAATTTTCCTCAAACCATAAGCTAAAAAATAGTTTCCCTATTATGTTCCATCCTGGGATATAAAATTAATGAAGAGGTAGATGAAAACATTCTAGGTTTTCTTTCAAGTTTACAACCAATAACAGGGAAAACCCCAACATATGATATTTCTTCCTTTATGGCACATGTCTTAAATTAACAACTTATAGAATTCCATGCACAAGAAATCTTTAGATTTCCTTCCTTCCTATTTTTCCTTTTTCTGCATCCAAACTTAAAATACTTTGAAGGTTTAGTCCTAAACAGAACTGATCAATTAGATGCAAATATTCCTTCCCATCAATGGAATTCAGTGTTCATAAATAAAGCAAGTAACTCTAACTTTACATTGTTCACAAATAACGTAATGAATATTGCTTACACAATAATTCATGGGATAAATCTACCAAGGATGCCTATAGAAGGAAAGGAATAGTTACAATTCACAGCAGAAACCAAAGTGGTGTTGGCCCCCAACAAATCCCCTTTATTTTGCAATAAATAAAGGGGGGCCATGTAAATTTTGTAAATAATTAGATTTGACTTTTCTTCCATCTTATTTTACTTAAGTTTTCTGGTGATTTAGTGGTCTCCTTTTCGATCCTTGACTTTCCATGTTGCCTCTTCTTTGACTTGGTTTTCATGGAAAATGATTTGTTAGTTATTTTTTCCCTCAAGTTTTGGCTTTTAGTTCTTCATATTATTACTAGCCCAACTTGCTAGTCCAATTATCAATTATATTTATTATCATGGGATTCAATTGGTTATTAAGAATGTCAAATCAAGATAGATTAAAAAGAGAAGGATAAGCTCATATTTGAATACCTGCAATGCATTAAGAATGTGTTTTCACTTTTGAAAACTGCAATTTGCCACCATCTCACCAAAAGGAAAGGGCCATTGAAGTAACTTATGAATTGGAATGCTATTTATTCCTTCCACAAAATCATCAACCACAGGTTACTATAAATTTAGAATAAGAACAAAGCTCCATGTAAGAAGGACTAGAAAGATAAGAAAAAATACAAGCAAGAACAGAGAGAGAAGGTATTCAAGCCTCCATCATTTAGAAACATAATAATTCCTATCCACAAGAGAAATGAAAAACCAAAGGGGAAGAACATTCAAACGAAAAGTCAAAACCACCTATTAAATGTTGGATATGTAAGGATAATCACTATGCTAGGAAGTGTCCACATAATGGAAATGCTATTAACAACATTCAAGAATCCTCCATTGTTGGTGACGTCAAAAAAGGTATTCCAAAAATCTATGCAGCCCTGGATGGTATACAAGTTTATAATTAGTCTAGAATGATTGAGGTAGTAGGTAAGATTGATAATGTACCTATAGTTATTATGATTGATTATGGAGATATCCATAGTTACATTTCACCTAACATAGTTGAAAGATATTACTTGAAGAAAAGCAATCTTGAGACAACATGTCTAGTGTAGTTGGATATATGTACCAAGAGGAAGGTCACATAAGTAGTATGAAAGTTTCCTTTGGAAATGAATGGTCTAAAGACCTTTGCAGACTTGAAAATCATACCATTAGGTTCATATGATGTATTTATTGGCATGGATTGGTTGGATGCACATCATGTCATACTTGACTGTTACAACAAAACTTATACTTGTATGGATGAAGAGGGAAATCAAGTGATAGTGATAGGTATACCTAGACACGTATCTCTAAGACATATCATAGCTCTACAATTGAGAAAGTGTTTTAGTAAAGGTTTCCACCTATATGTATCTCACGTGGAGGAGCCAAAAGAAGGAAAAGAACTAGAGTTACAAGACTGCCTAGGTTTACAAGAATTTGCAAATGTATTTCAAGAATTGTCAAGAATACCACCTAAGAGAGAGATCAGTTTCATTATTGATTTGGTTCCAAGAAAAATTCCATCAGCTAAAGAAACTTATAGAATGAGCACTCATAATTGAAAGATGTATAGAGGCAGTTAGAAGAGTTATTAAAGAAAGGTTACATAAGACCTAGTGTGTCACCCCAGGGATATCCTACATTGTTTTTAAAGAAGAAAGATGGAACTCTATGACTATGTATAGATTACAAACAATTGAGCAAAGAAAAAAATAGAAACAAGTATCCCTCGAGAAGTATTAATGACTTATAATTTGATCAACTAGGAGAAGCCAAAGGATTCTCAAATATATATCTAAAATCAAGATATCAACAAGTCAGAATCAAGAATGAGGACATCAATAAGACAACATTTAGGACAAGGTATGGTCATTATGAGTTTATGGTGGTACCTTTTGGATTAACAATTACAAATGCACTGGTTACATTCATGTGTCTAATGAATGTAGTTTTAAGAAAGTATTTGGATAATTTTATAATTATATTCTTAGATGACATCCTTATCTATTCCAAGTGAGAAGAAGAAAATGAAGAGCATCTTATACTGGTGATGCGAGTACTTAGAGAACATCAGTTGTATGCCAAGCTAATAAAGTGTTCATTCTAACATAGTAGAATCCACTACTCAAGGCACATCATATCAAAAGAAGCCATCTCAATGGATATTGAAAAGATTAGAGCTATAATAGAATGGCAGGAAACAAAGAATGTATCAAAAGTAATATATTTTATGGGGTTGGTAGGGTACTACCAAAGATTCATTGAAGGATTCTCAAAGTTATCTCATCCCATTACTTCTTTTCATAAAAAGGGTCTGAAGTTTCAATGGAGTTCCAAGTGTGAAGATAGTTTTCAGAGGCTCAAGGAAATGCTTACCAAGGCACCAGTTACAAAGATTGCATATCCCAATGAAATATTTATAGTATGCACTGATGCATCTCAACAAGAAATTGGCAGAGTGTTGACTCATAATTTCCATGTAATCAATTATGAATTCAAAAAGATAAAAGAACATGAATAAAACTATGTTAATCATGATCTGGAGCTTGTAGTCATTGTTTATTCCTTGAAGATGTGGAGACACTAATTGATGGGTAAGAAGTTTGAATGAAGGACTAATAATGATGGTATGAAGTGTTTATTTGAGAAACCTACATTGAATGCGAGACAAAGAAGGTGGATGGAATTTCTATGTGAATATGACTTTGATATCGAGCACATCAAAGGCAAGGAGAATAAGGTAGTTGATGCACTCAGTAGGAAGATACATGTGATGGAAGTAGCCGATATCAATATTGGTACACCAGATTTGAAAGATAAGATCATTGAAGCCAATGCTACAAATGAACATTACTAGCAGGTAAGAGATGGACTGCAATAACATAAAGTACCACCAAATTTGGATAAGTATAGGTTGTGAGAGAATGGAATCCTCATGCATAAGGACAAAGTTTATGTGTCAAAATATGGAGATATAAAGAATATGGTTCTAAAAGAGATGAATAATTTTGGTTATCATAAGACAATAACAACAGTAAGAAAGTTGTACTATTGGATAAGAATAAAGAATGATGTTGCGGAGTACATATCAAAATGCTTGGAATGCCAAAAGGTTAAAGTGGAGCATCAGTAGCTAGTTGGTTTGTTACTACCATTACCAATACCCAAATGGAAGTGGGAGGTAATGATGATAGATTTAATCAAAAAGTTGCATAAAACAATACTATAGAATGATGACATTATAGTGGTGGTGGACAAGTTGACTAAAGATGAACACTTTAGTCTAGTAAAAAATAGTAATAATACATCTAACATTGCATACATATATATGAAAGAGGTTTTCAGACTGCATGGAATTCCGAAATATATAGTTTCATCCAAAGATGAAAAATTTACTTCTAACTTTTGGAAAGAATTGTTTGAAGGATTTGGCACAAATTTGAACATGAGTACAACATACCATCCTCAGACAGATGGTAAAAAAAATACTCAATGAGGTGATTGAGGTTGAGGATATGTTGAGAATGTATGCAATTGATCAACCATCAAAGTGGGAGGATTATTTACATTGGTATATTTTTCCTATGATAATAGTGTTAATACTCATATTTTCATAGGCTCTCACAAATCCTGAAAATAAATTAAATAGAGACTGGATGAAGTTAAATGGGGGTAAAAGTTGAAACTCGAAGGTTCAATATGTATAGAAAATGAATGCTACAACAAAAAATGGATTTAGCGTCGAATTTAGCGCCAGATTTTAGTGTATTTTTTTCCCAATTATGGGTCCACATTTGCATCTGACATAAGGTCGACTTTTGCATCCAATTTTGTGTTTGGTGTGACGTCCAATTTTACATCCTATTTTGCATTTAGTGTTGCGTCTAATATTATCCATATTTCACTACTACATTTTTTACCTTTAGAAATACATTGCAATATCATTAGGGCATGGAGGAATCGAACCACCAAATTCTTGCTTGTAAAGCAAGCGCTCTTCCAGTGATCTAACACCCTTTAATAATCGAGAAGGGGAACAAAACTAACAATAAAATATCCTAAACAATTATGCAATCTATTAAAGTGGTCTGCAAAAGAGTCTTTAACAACAACATAATGTATTGATGCATACCTAATAACCTAAACTTGATATGAACAAAGAATAATGGATGTGTTTAAGAAATAGTTGTAGAATCCAATTGAGGATGTGTGTTTCTACATAAATGTTGTTATTCATTGATGATGTGATTTTGTTCAGCAATAGGATGGTAAGAGAAGAACTCATGAATGGTTACTAAAAGAAGATGCCTACTATGTGCATCATATATGATATAATTAATATTTTAACAATGAACACCAACAAAGACAATTTATATTATGTGCATTATTTATAATCTCAAAATTAGTAAGATGTCAATTGGGAAAAGTGTTTGTAATAACTCCCGATTCCAATTGCTATTCACGACTAAAAGAATTAATTTATAGATTACAATGAGGCGGTTGAGAACCAGCCTTTTCACCTTCCCGGGCAACTATTCAAATTCCTATTTAATTATTTATTTACAATAATCCTGACGGATTATATTCTAACAATCCCCCTCTTAATCCGAAGGGGTGTTCGTAAGTCCGAGCATGTTTCTAAATCTTTCAAACTTTTCTTGTCCAAGCGCTTTGGTGAAGATGTCTGCAACTTGATCATTTGTGGAACAATGTCGAAGATGGACTGTCTTGGCCTCTACATGATGTCGAATCAAATGATACTTTGTGTTGATGTCTTTGGTTCGATCATGGAATCTAGGATTCTTTGCCAGCTTGATTGCAGAAGTATTGTTGACCAACAATGGAGTGGAGTTCTCTTGTTTTTCTTGCAAATCTTCAAGTATCTTCCTCAGCCATACTATTTCTTTCGTTGCTTCAGCTGCAGCCACATATTCTACTTCTGTTGTTGAATCTGCTGGAACTGACTGTTTGCGAGATCTCCATGAAACAGCTGCTGATCCAAGACTCATAGTGTATCCAGAAGTTGATACTCCTGTCTCCTTATCGCCATCAAAGTCTGAGTCTGAGTACCCAATAAGTTTGAAGTCATCCACTTTAGAGTACTTGAGTCCAACGTCTTGAGTCCCCTTCAAGTATCTTAGAACCCTCTTTGCAGCTGACCAGTGTCCTTCGCAAGGTTTATGCATGAACCTTGAAAGTATGCCAACAACATAAGAAATATCTGGTCTAGTTGTTGTAAGGTATATAAGACTTCCAACAAGTTGTCTATACTTGGTCGTATCTT
>LPNX010437326.1:1136170-1198103 GCA_001517045.1 Pseudotsuga menziesii | reverse complement strand
AGATAGAGAACGTTCTTCAACAAGAAATCAGGGAATCCAGGCATCTTTAGTCGAATGGTGCCCATTCCCTTTGGCTTAATACTTGACTTATCTGCAAAGTACACTATGCCATCTATTGATTCATTCAGTTCTTCAAAACGGTCTTTTCTAAATGTCATGTGTGATGTTGCACCAGTATCAAGCAGCCAACAATATTTGTAAGATGAAAGAGAAGTCATTTCATTAAATCCAAGATTACAATGTGCAACAATACAAGAATCAGAAGATTTACTAGCATCTTGGTCATCTTTCTTCTGGTTGTGCTTGTCTTTGATGGAATCCCATGAAGCCCAACACTGATCTGATGTGTGCCTAGTCTTTCCGCAACGCTTGCACTGTAAATCTGATCTTTTGCTTTTGCCCCCTCTGCCTCTGAAATTTCTTCTTCCTTGTCCTCTCTCTTTGCCGCAATATCCCTTGGAAGGGTCTTTGGATTGGTCTTTGCTAGCTAGGGCAGCACCAATACTAGATGCCAAAGAGTGCATCTTCATAACTGTTAGTGTAATTTACAATAATAAATTGGATATGACAAAGAGAAAAACAAAAACCTTGCAGGTCTACAGTCTCTGCCAAGGTGATTTACAGAGGTGATGATGAGGGAGAGGCATAGCTCTCAAAGAAACATAGGATTAGAATTATTTCAACACATCTCCATGTAATTTACTTTAGAATGTTGTTTACATGGACAATTCAAATCTTCATATGAAAAATTACAATGATACCTCAATCATAACTGTAACTTGCCATTGTGATTGTCTAAATGATGTGGGTCTGGTTTTGCAAGTTTTCTTCTTTTGGAGCAGCTATAGCAACAGGTGCAAGCTTTCTTAGATCACTCGTGAATCCCAGCTGCAACTTTTCTTCACAATATAATTTCTTTTATGCACCAACAATATTTGCAATGATTTCTTGTAAGCAAAACCCTATTTAAATCCATTAAAATGCATAGACAGAATGCCAATAATCGCTGTGGGGTTTCTGGTTTTGCAGTCTATTGCAACAAATAGGCTTACAATGTTGTAAACAAATTTTCTACAACCTCCAAGATTTTGAAAAGATTATAACAATCTCCTTAAAATTATAGTAATCACTCAATGAGAATAAACAAATACTTGCAGAATTTTCCAACGCACGGAGATTAAGGCAAAAATGAGGTTTTATGCACTTCCAAGCAATACTCCCGGCAGTGGAGACCTGGGCTTGGATTCTAGCAGCCACACCAGACTTTGCAGCTCATATATGGTGGAGGACAGGGCACCGCTGTGAGTCTTCAACACTGACAAAACAAGATAGCTTGCAACATAGCTTGCAACAGTACATAATTACATGAACTGGGCAATGTATTCGCTTCTATTCTAATACATATATTATTGGTGAAGATTTATAGAGGGTGCTTCATATATAAAAATTGCATGCCCTCTCCACATCTTTTATATATATTGTTATTGTCCATGGATCAATGCGTAGCCAGCGATTGAGTTTAATATCTATATTAATTCATTTGCACAACGATCAAAGCCTTCAACAAGGAGCCAAAAACAATTATTGTAATAACACCATGTTCCAAACCGTCAGCGCCGGTGGTGTTTGCTCTGTGTAGTCTCTGGACTCACGCCCAGCATTCATGGGCCTCCACGCAGTACTTATAATGTTAAACTGGAATTAGGGTTTACAATCAGTCCTCAACTAGCAACGGTGCATTCCTCCGTCTTCAACACGACTTCAATCTTCAACACGACTTCAATGAAATCGCAGCACTCTTCAAGCACAGAAATCGCAGCTCTCTTCAAGCATTAGTCTTCAAATGGCAACGCATCAGCTTTCACGCAGGATATGTACAGCAACAGCACACAGTTCGTAGTTCTTCTCCACGCATTCTTCTCCAAATTTTGAAATTGGCTTTCGAGCAAGGCCAGCTGGTCCTCCCACGATTCTTGAGGGTATGTGCTTAATATACCACGCTGTCTCCCACAGAGAGAAAGGTATGTTAAAAAATAGGGTTTGCAGCACACATATATCTTCACGCAGGTCGCAGCACTCCACTCAGTAGTATTTACAGTCACGAGTCTTCAACGCAATCACCAGTCGCAGCAATATATATCAATCTCTGTATTCAATGCATATCAGGCACACCAAGGGAATTCACGTAGTCTTCAGCGTATATCAATGGCATGCAGCAATATGTGGAGGAGAAGTCATTTCATTACCAAAGAATACATACTTTATGGCAGGCTATTTCTGAATTTACAGGAGGACAAGCCACCATATGCAGGAGACACTTCCTACAGTGTCCTCACGGGCTGTTGAACAGGCATTACAATGTGACCCTCGGTTAAACTTGCTTACTAAGAAAGCATTCCTAAGTGAAGCATCTCGATGTTTTGAATATAAAATCGCAGTGTTTCAAGAGCGGAATGAGGAGATATACTCAACGCATTTACAGCGAGAGTGGAGATATGCAAATGAAGAGGTCGATTCATACAGCATTCAGCTAAGAAATGCAGCAGAAGAATAACTCAGGATTAGGGTTAGGTATTGCATGCACGCAGAGAATAAACTTAGGAAGATGGAGTAACGCATACATTGCATGCGACTCCACTGGAAGACTGATGGAGCAGTCTAGCAATGGACTGGAAAGCAGAATGCCAGGAATGGGCAGACTGGCAATAGCCAGGAGTTATGGCAGCGCTCTGATACCACTTGTTGGTAATAACTCCCGATTCCAATTGCTATTCATGACTAAAAGCATTAATTTATAGATTACAATGAGGCGGTTGAGAACCAGCCTTTTCACCTTCCCGGGCAACTATTCAAATTCCTATTTAATTATTTATTTACAATAATTCTGACGGATTATATTCTAACAAAAAGCATCATACCATTTTCCACAATTGATAAAGCCACAAGGAGTTAGATGAAGTTGAGGGGTTTCCCATCTTATTAACGATTGTTCCATCAAGATATTCTGAAGGGGTATTCCATCACTTCATCAAGTTATTAATTATTGTCAATTTATTCTATAATAGAAACCACATGAAACAAGAAGAGTGCACTTAGGATGTTATATTATCAACATTTACCAATATTAACTCTGCCTATAAAAGTTCTACTCACAGTGATATATTGTATTTAGTTTTCACTAGCCTATGACCCCATTTTCCTCACAAATCTATCTTTACCATTAGTTACTTTGCATATATAGCGTTTTAATAATGGTGTAAATTTTTGGAAGGATGCACTAGCATACTCATGAAACTCAAACTCATTGCTACCCTTCCATTTCAACATTTCCTATAATTTATGGTTGTGCAGGATTCAAACTTTGTTTCATTTTCATTTAGAAATTACAAGCATGACACATCTCATCCATACTAGGATTTAGACTGCACCTTGTTTCTGTCAGCACGAAAATGACAAAAAAAACAGTTCATTCTTTCTATTACTCACGTTTTCTTTTCAAACACCCCACCCCACTTACTTTAATTGTTGTTGGAAGCTATTACTAAAAGTATCAAATTCCTAAGCCATATGTTGGAATTCTCCTTTATCCTTCTTTTTCTATCATTTGACTTGAATTTTTAACATTAACATTAATAATTTCAAGATGTTCGAGTGATTCCAACCTCATTGAAATTAATATGAAGAAAGTAGAATACATATCCCATTCATAATTCAGCAGACCAGATTGTTGATGTATATGTAACTTCGGAATGTATTCTTCTATGTATCTTATGTATTGTAACCCGTTGTTCATTCCGGGATGTTTCTATTATGTATTTGAGTCATGTGGTCATGCCCCGATGTTACGATCGGGAGGATTAATAATGTAATCAAGTCATATCAAGTCATTAGGTAAGTCCCCATAGTTTCGGGGCACTTGAGTTATTATACACTAATTAAGGTGTAGGCTCGAGTAGTAATTATTAGGTCGAGCCTACGTGTGAAAATGTAATTCAAGTGAACGGATGAATATAAATAGAGAGTGAGAGTCTCTCTATTTGTCACTTGGAATTACATCACTTGCTCTCTCAAGTGTGGCACACCTTTGGAGAAGGAAATACTTTGGCTTGACAGAAGACAGAAGGCTATTGCTGTGTGGAGAGTGCATCTTACTATTTTGGGTTTCACATATTGTGGTGATACTATCTTAGAGGAAGTTGCGGGGTTTTCTCCTTTATGGTTTCCCTGAGGAAAACTCTTTGTGTCTCTTGTCTCTTGTGATGTGCTTATGTTATTGCTGTGCTTGTTATTCTCTCAGTGAAAAGATCTTAACATAATGCTAGCTTAAATGTTGAAAAACTAACATGGTATCAGAGCTAACCTGAGAACAAGACATTGTGCAGCTACAGGAACTAGGGCTTCCTATTTTTTGGATCTTCCTCCACATATTTTTAGCAAAAGTATGTTAGGATGACTCTCCATTGAAGGGTGCATCTTTCTGTCGATGCGGAATTCAATTTCAAGCATTTTCAGTTTCGATGTGGAAATTAGGGCTTTCTACAGAAGAGGAATTTTTGAGTGAGACCAGAATAGGATATTTCTCCTCATCAAAACAGAAGTTTAGAGACCTGGATCAAGAAATTTGGTTGGGTGAAACTCCGGGAAAGTCAAACCCTAGTTTGACCCAAACCTAGGAAAAACCCTAAATACTAAAAATGCTAAGTTTTGGTACAGTCGCTATATTACGATATTGACAAAGTCTCAAAAGCTGAAAATTTCAAGGACTGAATATAAAATCATGATGAATCCTGTGTCCAAAAATCCGACTCTGATTGGTTGTACTCCAGGAGATATGATCTCTCCAAGTTAGGGTTCCAGCCTCTTCCAGAATTCATCCCTAAACAGGACATCTGGGGATATCTGCAATATCTTGAGCTACAGAGGTCCAAATGGAATTACTTAAGATGTTCCAGAAATGGCACGGATTTTTATTTTGGTGGTACGAATATCAGACTCAGAAGATGAACCAGTGACACGTGTCATTCCGTACAACTTCACTATTCTGAACAGTCCTGTAACAGGTCACCTTGGGAAAAGGATCATAAATCCCCAATGGTGAAACCAATTCTGATTAAAATTGCGGTGTTGGATCAGGGCCATACGAGGTTAACTCAGTGAAAAATTTCAGACACAGAGGATCAGTAATTTCGGAGATATCACAGAAACAGTAACAGGCATTTCTGCAGAAGAAATCAGAAAATTAGGGCTTCCTGTTTCAGGAGCTTCCCTCCACTGTTTTCAGAAAAGGAGTACATTGGACAGATCCATTTGAAGAGATATATCTGTTCATCCAATCAGATATGAAAGATTCCAATTTTTGAAAATTAGGGTTTCTGCAACAAACCCTAGATCAGCGAACTCCGGGACAAGGACGAACACCTCAAATCGGTAAGATCTAATCCTTTGCTATTTCCATTTGAGGTTCTCATTTCAATATGATATATCACATCAGCTTGGGGACAAGCTTGCGGAAGTTGACAACTTCCAAGCGTGGAAGTATATGATCTCTCTGAAGAAAATTGATTGGACACCTACATGAGTATGGAGGTTCCAGTTTCAGAGGGAGACGAAGTTAGAAGCCTTTCACAAGAAGAACTTGGTCAAGGCGAAAGAAGACATCATGCTCATGCTGCAGAGGATGATGAACCAGATATGAAAGTGAAGATTCTTCAATCAAGGATGAATATTTTCTGATATCAGCTCTCACAGGTAACACTACTCATGGAAGTGATGATTGGCTTATAGACAGTGGGGCTTACAAACATATGACGGGATTCTAGGAATGCTTTGTAAGACTGTCAGAACATGAATCACCTCACAAGGTGAAACTAGGAGATGACTACCAACATCCAATAAAAGGTAGCGGGGAATATTCATACAAGATAGACTCTGGTAAGTCTCTAACAATGAAAGAAGTATTGTTTGTTCTAGGACTCCAAGAAGAACCTTCTCTCCACTTCAGCATTGATGCAAAAGGAATGAGGGTTGCATTCATAGATGGTCAAGTCATCATGTGGCCAAAAGGAAAGACTATCGATGATGCGGTAGTGATTGGAGAACAAGAAGGAGGATTGTACAAATTAAAGGGCCATCCAGAACAAGCCTTGATCCATGACATAGTAAGAGCCAAATGAGCTTTGGCATAGAAGGCTTGCACATGTGCATTACAGAGCACTACCTATTGCAAGCAAAGTTGTTTGAAGAGAAGAACAAAAATCAAAATATGACCTAAATAAACCAGTTGAAGAATGTGAATATCCAGAATGCAGAGACCATGCAGTCATAAGAGTCCCTCAAATCAAGAACAACTTGAAGTGGTAAAAGAAGAAGTGAAGAATGTAGAAGTAGTGATGGCCACCTTGAATGGCCTCCCAAGATCGTAGGATTCATTCATATGAGGAATGTGTGCCAGAAGGAAGTGATTACTTTTAGCAAACTTCGAGAAGAAGAAGAAGCTTGACTCGTAAGAAGAGTAGAGAAGATGGGAGCAATTGAAGATCAAGCTCTCACCATCCAAAGAAGATCCCTCAAGTGATGAGGAATATGAAGAACTCAACTGTTGAAGAACTTCTAATCCACCTTAGCTTTTGGATAAGAAACGATGCTATTATGAATGAAGAAGACGATGAAGCTGAAGGCTCAAGAAGGAGTCTACCCTCGAAACAAATAAAGATAAGTATTCAATTGTCATTTCATTATATTGTTTTGTTATGCATTTGTTTATATTCAGTTGATGTATTATGCATGATAGGATGTTTGCATTAATGACAGTATACTACTAATATGCATGTGATGGGTAAGTACCTCATGGTGCTATACAAATTCTCCATTGCTACTTATCTAGAATGAAACCTCTTTGCTGACATATTGGATTAGTGCACAATCTCAATGTTGTCCTGGTAGAGATGGAAGGCATCTAGAAAGTTTCAGTAGGATATGGATGAATGTTGTATTGACTAAAGTAGTTGCATGATCATATATTTATGCATAAGAACTTGCCAGTATAAATATTCCTTATGAAATGTTTCTAATCATACAAATGCATTTGACTTGTAGGAAAGACCGCATACATAATCGCCTACAAGCAAAGAAGAATGAAGACTTGTTCTGAAGAGCAAGTGACGACATTTTAAAATAAAGAATAATATGACGAGTGCAGTGACATCATTGATGCAGAACCTTCCAACCTCCAAGAAGAAAGGGAAGACTAGTTTAAGAAGAATGATGTCAGGGTGTAGTATCAAGACCTGAAGAGAAGTTCATAGTTCCATCATGCAGTAGATGGAAACATCGTGGGATACAAAGCAAGATTCGTAGCATGAGGCTTCTCACGAAAGGAAGGCCTAGACTACGAAGAGACATTTGTAGCTAGTAAGAGTTGAAACACATACATGATGAGATTGATGAAGATCTTAACCTTTTCTACAAGGTTGAAGATGCAAGTCTATACACTAGATTATCACATAGAAGATTAGTAGCATAGGAAGCTACTTGTCACTCCGGTACAGAATGTTTCAGTGCATAGAGTACAGGAGCCAGAGGGAGTATGATGCTCCATTTCAGAGGGAGTGACTACAGAATATCTTGAGGTTTGACATGGTACAATAGGATGGGCATATTACTGATGACTCTAGTCTTTACTGAGAGTAAAGTGGTTTCCAACCTTTGCTTCAAGGTTGAAGGCAAAAGACCAGTGATGTTCCTGTTATGTGTCGATGCACTATTGTTCTAGGCATGGAAGTGTGGCAGAGTGTGGATGGAATATTCCTTGGACAAGGGAAGTATGCAGTAGAGATCCTGAAGAGATTTGGGATGATGGACTGCATGACCACACCTATGGCATCGAACATGAAGCTATTGAGTGATGCTTCATCTGAGATGGTTGATGCTATGATGTATCATCAGATGATTGGGTCCTTGATGTACCTGAGACCAGATATTTGCTTTGTTGTGAACACATTGAAACATGTTCACCTGATGGTTGCAAAGCTTGCAGGGGTACAGTTGATTATGGACTCAAGTACGATGTGAATCAGAAGATTAACCTAGAGGGTTATGTTGATTCAGATTGGGCAGGTAGTGCCATCGACAGGAAGAGTACTTTGGGATGTTGCTTCAGTATGGGATCAGGTGTGATCTCTTGGTTTAGCAGGAAGCAATCCTGTGTGGCACTGAGTACAACTGAAGCAGAGTATGTCACAGCTTGTTGAGCTAGTTGTGAGGCAGTATGGCTGCGGAAGCTACTGTCTGAGATATTTGATCTCCAGTTGGATGCTACTTGTATACATTATGACAACCAGAGTTGCGTGAAGTTGTCAAAGAATCCAGTGTTCCATGACAAGTCGAAGCATATCGAGATCAAGTATCACTATATCAGGGCTATGGTGCAGAGAGGAGCAGTGAAGCTCCTGTATGTTGCGACGGAGGAACATATAGCTGATGTATTGACGAAGCCATTGGCTAGGCTGAAGTTCGAGTACTTCAGAGAGAGACTTGGTGTTCTCCAGATCGAGGCTTCCTCCCAGAGAAAGTGATGAGATCCATAGCCATTCTATCATGGTGAGAGGATTGGTTCCTTCCATGACTGATATGAGTGCTGAGATTGAGAGCCATTCTGATGAGTAGGTCAGATGTAAGGGCTGTGCCATTCTGTTCATGGCTAAAGGATTTAGTTCCTTCCATGTCAGATGTGAGTGTTGGCCATTCCGACGAGCAGGTCGGATGTAAGGGCAACTGCCATTCTCTAGGAGAATGGAGATGCCTGGTCAGTTACTAGGTAGCTCAGTCAAGGACTGGGGGCCATTCTGATATGACTGCTGGGATGTGTTCTCGTAGGATCAGATGTGAGTGAAGCCCTTCCATCAGTGTGGTCGGATGTGTTCCCCTGGGTGGATGTAAGTGTAGAGCCTTTATGGAGCGACCGAGGGATGTGTTCCCACGTGCTCAGATATAAGTGCTGAAATCTCTCATCACTGTGATAGGATGTGTTCCTGTCTAGATGGGAGTCTTCCATCAGTGTGGTTGGATGTGTTCCCCTGGATGGTTGTGCCTTTCTGACGAGCAGGTCAGATGTAAGTGCTGAAATCTCTCATCACTGTGATAGGATGTGTTCCTGTCTGGATGGGAGTCTTCCATCAGTGTGGTTGGATGTGTTCCCCTAGATGGTTGTGCCTTTCTGACGAGTAGGTCAGATGTAAGTGTTGAGCCATTTCACAGATGATAGTAGGTGTGTCCTATCATGCTGTTGAATGCGAGTGCTGGGCGTGCCTTTCTGACGAGCAGGTCAGATGTAAGTGCTGGGCGAAGACCTACGTGAGGGTAGGCCTACAACCAGCATGAAAAAGGGCTGGCTCTGTAGAACTTCCTATGACGAGATAGTACACACATGATGATGATCAGAGGTGATCCAGATCGAGTTATGATCCAGATCCAGTTATGATGACTCCGAGATATCCAGATCGAGTGATGATCCAGATCCAGCAGTGGTGATCCAGATCAAGTAATGATCCAGATCCAGTCTAGTGATGATGATCCAGATCGAGTGATGATCCAGATCCAGTGATGACATTCTATGACGATCCAGATCGAGAGATGATCCAGATCCAAATGACTTGAAGATGAATATGACTTGAATACGGAGATGACTTGAAGACGAAGATGACTTGAAGACGAAGATGATCCAGTTGATGCAGAGAAGAAGACCAGTGCTGAAAATTGTGTCGAAAGAATACCTTCCTAGTTAAGAGGGAGTGTTGATGTATATGTAACTTCGGAATGTATTCTTCTATGTATCTTATGTATTGTAACCCGATGTTCATTCTGGGATGTTTCTATTATGTATTTGAGTCATGTGGTCATGCCCTAATGTTCCGATCGAGAGGATTAATAATGTAATCAAGTCATATCAAGTCATTAGGTAAGTCTCCATAGTTTCGGGGCACTTGAGTTATTATACACTAATTAAGGTGTAGGCTCGAGTAGTAATTATTAGGTCGAGCCTACGTGTGAAAATGTAATTCAAGTGAACGGATGAATATAAATAGAGAGTGAGAGTCTCTCTATTTGTCACTTGGAATTACATCACTTGCTCTCTCAAGTGTGGCGTACCTTTGGAGAAGGAAATACTTTGGCTTGTCAGAAGACAGAAGGCTATTGCTGTGTGGAGAGTGCATCTTACTGTTTTGGGTTTCACATCTTGTGGTGATACTATCTTAGAGGAAGTTGCGTGGTTTTCTCCTTTATGGTTTCCCCGAGGAAAACTCTTTGTGTCTCTTGTCTCTTGTGATGTGCTTATGTTATTGTTGTGCTTGTTATTCTCTCAGCGAAAAGATCTTAACATAATGCTAGCTTAAATGTTGAAAAACTAACACAGATAAGGCCCACAAAATGTCATACTTTTTACCATGTTAACAGAGAGTCGAGTTCATAGCTCCTTGTGCAAAATTTAGAAGAGCTTACAAATACCAAAACAAACTCTTAAATAGTACCATTGCCAATTTCTCAATAATTAGAGGCCATTAATATAATTTCTTTCTTTCTTTGGCATATACTATTTGACATGTATAGCCAATATTTTGCATTTGAATAGTGAATGGTTCTCTTGGAAAAACCCCAGTAAGGTCACAAATCATGACATCCAAATCTACCAAATTCTATCAAGATTCATTTCTATACTAAAACCTTGCCTAGAAGACACTTCTGGAAGGATAATTTACTTGGAAAAATATAAACATAAGCCTTTCAGCTTATCACACATAAACTTTAATGCACCATAATCCGAAATAACAATATAGTTGTTGTTCTTTAACACAATATGGTCTAAGATGTAATATATTATTGAAATTTTGAAAGAACATTGTTCACAATGAGCACATTACTATAGGTAAACATTATTTGACACAAACAAAGTATTGACCTTCGGTTTTTCGAAACCAACATAATGCCCCTTGTATTTTATTACTTTCCTTGTCAAAGAGCTTATTCTAGTATTGTGATCTCTATAGAAGTATTTAGCATAACTATGATACATATGAGTAATTTCCTCATATTTGATTACACATTACACATGATCATTCCAATTACACCGCTGGCATTACTTAACCATAATAACCGGTATATGATTAGTATGGATCTACTTAGCTTCATTGATACCAAGCTACCTATACTAATAAGATAGTGGTATAGTTAAAGCACCTCATGTATTGTATTAAGTGCAATATCACATATTATTGAAACAAGTGGTTGAGCTAATATGATACTGCTTATTTCACTAATCAAGCTTCATGTTCTAGAATTGATCCCATGCATATGAGTTACACTATCATAACAAGCATTGATTGATACATATAACATATGATTTTCTAATATCAATTATTATGGAAAAAATTGATCATGTTCATTAACTTGCAAGCACCTATATTATGGGAATAGAATAGTATCACATAAACCAATAAGAATAGCCCACAAAAGTAATCATGAAAGTAAGAACATATGGCCTTTCCTTAATTATGATGATAAAACATGATAACCTGGAAAAAAAAATTGATCATGTTCATTAACTTGCAAGCACCTATATTATGGGAATAGAGTAGTGTCACATAAAACAATAAGAATAACCCACAAAAGTAATCATGAAATCAAGAACATATGGTATTCCTTATCCTTAATTATGATGATAAAGCATGATAACCTGATCATTAGGTAAATATCAGAATGTGTAATTATGGTATCTCCCTAATCAATACTACCACCACATGTTCCTACTTCTAGCTATAACTATGATCCTAACTTTATTGTGTTGGTACATATGCTCATATTCCTTGTAATCATCTTTCCTTCAGCTGCATGTATTTGAATATTCAATAGAACCTATTTGAAATCAATCAAGGGAGTTATACTAGTCATATATTAATAAAGTAAAAGGGTCAAGCCCCTAATATCGGAAAGAGAATCAAGGGAGACACTTTTTTAAGGATTGAACCCTAGTGGCTGCAGAAACAAAGTTTCACCCATCCAGGTGAGCTACCACATTGTGGCAGCTATACTGGTAATATCAGAAATATTAACACATCCAGTATTCATCGTACAGGGTAAACTAAGTCTATGTATCTTAGCTTCATGTTATTTATTCCCATAGATTAGGACATCAAACCTTAAATATAAGTAGGTACTAATAGTGTTGATAAATAGAATGGGTTTAGTACTAGGTGATAATCATTCAGAAGAACTTAGCTAAAATGTGTCATTACCCTTTTACATCACTTTCCATGTTATGTTGAAACCAATGATCTAACTGTAATACTAGTTATGCATGCTTATAGAGATATAAGTGTAATTGATCTATTTATCCTAAACAATCAGTCTAAGAAAATCTGTAATCAAATATGATAAGTGGTATGTACACAAGCTAATCAATTGCAACACTGATTAGTGATAAATCTTGGTAGTATAACTAAGCATATGAGTGAGTACAATAAATATGGTTATTGCTATGAGTGTAATCAGTATAAGAAGATATACCTACAAGTGGTAACAAGGTACTGGTTATGGGAATGCTTATGTGGGTTAAATAAATACCAATATAGCTAATCAGTATTAGTTCCATGGTATTTAGACTACTAGATACTCTAAATACTGGTGGTTAATCATATATGAAACTTAAGTTATTTTAATCTACTTGGTTCTCTAAGCTCATACCTAGTACTCATATCAAACATGATGAAATCTCTTGTCACAACTACTAGTAACTAAGTGTGATTACATATATGTTGTTTCCATAATTAACAATAATGATATGTTTGCATACTATCTCTATTTATTCAGGTTAATGTGGTTACAAATATTATACTCTCTAAATTCATTATGCTTTTAGGGAGGGGGCATTCATGTTGAACCTTATTGCATACTAGATCGCAAGGTTCTCCAGCTTAGGAATCGAACTATTGATTAGGTGAAGGTTCAATGGGACCGCTATATTCTATTGTACATGTATTATTTTATTTCATTACAGTTTTTCCTTTTTGTTATGATATTGGACAACCTCAGCACTAAGATCTGTGTTTTCTGTTTTCTGTTTAGGACCTTACTTTGGAGAATTTCGCAAGTATATATGATCGTGTTGATTAGTAGCCTACAACAGATAGGATATAGTAATACTATTTAAAAGGTAATAATGCTAGCTCTTACTTTAGGTATAAGTAGTATATTTATATACAAGTACTTAGTAATGTGACATATCATTAGCTGCTTCTAGCCTTATACTTCATGTTGTTAGCAATAACTCAGTTAAGACAGATGATAGTATGACTACTAGTTAGATACTATCTAGATTGTTCTATGATGTCAGGCTCATTAATACGAGCTATGGCTCTTAAGCACGAAAAGGAGTAATTACAGCCTGTGCATGTAATTGCTTATTCTTCTACCTAGCAAGATTGGCATAATCAATGTAAGGTGTTATGCTAGCTCTACTATATATATAGAGTAATACATGTTAAGCTTGCTAAGAGTAATAATCTAGCTTGTTTATACTCTATACTAGACCTTGTAATTCCACATTAAATACTCCGTAACTTTTCCAGAAACTGAGATTCTGTAATCTTGTCCTGCTTAATTCAGCGTATTTGTTTAAACATGCTCAGTAAGAATTACTAGTAAGTAATTGTCATTTATGTTCCACATTAGCTTAATACGTTATTCCAATAATAGGTGAGTAAGCTCGTACAATGATTAACAAGTCTTACCATGGCTTAGCTTAAGAAACATGCATTCATTATGTAGTCTAAGCTTATAAATGCTCAAGCTTAATTACACTAAGCTCTAGTATCATAGTACCAACTGGGTTCATAATTACCACCTGAGAAAACGAGCTTTTCCATAGTCCATGTAATTAAGCACATGGATTTATATGTGTTATATGCAGTAGCTAGCCGCCTCATAAGCTAGTATATATGATCTTTTTTATTCATATCATGCGACTTATTTGGGTCATATGTGTGTTATGTACTTTCAAAAGCACCATGAACAGATGTCTAACATGTATGGGTAAGGAAAAATTCTACATAACTAAACAATTACAGTGAGCCAGGAACTTTTTCAATATCTATCTAAATTTTTATTATCAATTTTCTGTGCAACTACCCTTCCCTTGTAGAACGGTTACTACCAGAGATACCTAATTACTTGTTTAGAATATTAAGGCTGCATCCTTATATGCCATCATTATAAAGGAAGTCGTGATCATTTTGATTGGCTTATGTGGATGGTATCATCTTCCCGAAGAACTAGTGTAGAGAGAGGTATTTTTGAGGTGTTTCTCAGCATTGCCAAGATTACTGCTAGTTATGTAGGATGCAATGATTTGTCAAGAGAAGTTGAAGTGAAATGATTACAAGATGTCAATTGACTGATACATTTTCATATCTTTTCAAAATGATCCAGAATTTTGAAGTCGGATATGAGCCATCAATTGATATTAGATGGTTTCTCAATTTAGTTGTGTATATCATCTAACACTTGCAAAAAAAAATCTGTTAATAGATGCTTTTGACATTTCTACTTTGTTGTATTTCAGTAGTGTCAGAATATCAGTCTACTCGTCAGGTTAAATTGCAGGTGTATTTCCTGGGTGATTATGACATAAGGGTATGCACTTAGCCAAATGAAAAATAGTTGTTATTACTGATTCATAGTTTTACTTAGCCAAATGAAAAATAGTTGTTATTATTGATTCATATTTTTAAGGGTCATCATATTGATAAAAACAGGTAGCTTGTGGCCCTAACGAATTCAGGCTAATTGTGTAATACTCTTGGAGCGTAGTGGGGGAGACACCTAATGGTCCTTGTTCCAATCTCTTGCTAGGGAAATTGATTGTATGGCCATTTTCCAAAAAGCAATCCTTGCATTTTTAAGTTGGATGATACCCTCATTTGTGCTTTCGGTTTCGAAACTAGGGCCTTTACCTTTTAGACTGTCTCTTAGACCTTCACCTCTACTTTTGGTGGTTCTGATTCAATAAGTTCAATTGGTAAAGATCATACCTTTACGCCCATATTCATTGCTTCTCTGGACAGACATTAATATTCATTCTTTCTGGTCTACCACCCATTTTAGTCTGCCACTTCATCCGGGTTGATAGCAAGATTCAGTCTTTCTGGCTGGCAAGCAGTTGGCAAGTGATATAGATCTTCTTTGATCCGAGTGCACTAATACAGGTGGGATTGGCCATTGTCCAGATCACAGGTGCATTCATAGCCATGCGGGGTCAAATTTATACCCAACCAGCAGATGCATTTGTATTCACATACCCCATGATAAAGGTGCTTCCTGAGGTTTCGACATCTCTACATCAACCTTTTCTTAGCTGGCCCAACTTGTTGTCTAGCGGGTTCGTCTTCTTTTAGGTTGGTAAATAGATTAGTTGTTACACCATTTCTTGCTTGATGGGTTCTCGCACAAAGAGATGTCCCTACAATACCTAAATATTTATTTATTGAGATGAGAGTCACTGGTCAAAAGACTAATGAAGGTTTTCGGTGAGGGAGAGGTCCTTTCAGAACTCGGACTGGTCTAATTCACTGTAGTGAAATGTATGCAAGAAGAGAAATGGTCCTCCAAAATAAGCTATGGGTAAAGTTTATTCAGATTTGGAATGATGGAAATAAGGCAGAAACAATTTCCACCTGAAAAAACAAACTTGCATCCAAGCGTTTAAACACTAATATCTGTTACAGGGTTTGATTTCTTGTGCGGGGTTTCAAAGAGCCATGTTTTGCAATTCTAGGATTAAGAAGAAAATATCAGCACATATTGGGCAATCGAAAAAGATGCCCATAGCCATTGCAATCAGTGCAATGGAAATGAAACCCTCTGAAAATCTGTAAACATTCACACAAACCGTTAGACGAAAATAATCGGGTATTAAAACAGGGGGCACAAGAAGTATATAATTTGATGTGGCAAATGAAAATAACGACAAAAACATACATGTCATACATCAAATAAGGGAAGGTGCAATGGAAATGAAACCCTCTGAAAATCTATAAACATTCACACAAACCTTTAGATGGCAATAATCGAGTATTAAAACAGAGGCACAAAAAGTATATAATTTGATTTGGCAAATGAAAATAACAGCAACAACATACATGGCATACATCAAATAAGGGAAAACAAATGGGGATGAAAAATAGACTGGTGTACCTTAGCGGGCCATGCCAAAAATCCCTTGACCTTGGCGAGCACAAGATCTAGTGTACCTTAGTGGGCCATGCCGAAAATCCCTTGACCTTGGCAAGCACAAGATATCTGAGCCTCCATTTTTGCCTCCTCATCTTTTAACCGGTGCCATGTCATAAAACCCTGATGACAACGGAAAATGTAAACAATAGTGTCAATGCTTAATGACAATTGGGTCTTGGAAGAGAAGACAACAACCTTATTTATGTATGTACCCAATCTTTGAATACCAAGTCAAAAGGTTGTTAGAGTTTCCTCATGTAATAATGGAAGCATTGAGAAGTGTTCATGTATGATAGGGTCATACTAAGTGTTAGTCTAGGGAAGTTTGTCTTTCCCATTTGGTCATGTAATCCCAAAACCTATAATTCATTCAAAGATCTAGATTCTATTCGATTCACAGAAAAGGTTTGTCACATCCCCTTTTGTCAATCTAGTGCAATGGATAGGATGCAACGCTATAACTGGGAATCTAGCCCCATGAACATAAGAAAAATGCAACATGATGGAATTAGCTGGACGCAATCGATAGAATAAAGAATGGAACACTGATTGCAAGCAAATATTGCGACGAAGTTTAACAATTTTGATGGCCCGCTCAATATTGACCCAACCAATTTATATCTCAAGATTTAACATCTCCACCCTCCCATTGATATATAATTTCTTCTTTGTCGTGTTTATGTACAAACAATAGGGAGTTTAATCCCCTCCCTCCCAACCACATAGGCTTTCATCTCTTCTTCTTCAAGTTGTATTTTCTTTTATTTTTAAAACTATTGAGAAAAAAAGAAAAAGGTAAAAATTTAACAAAATAGATTTAAGAAAATTATCAAAGAAATCGATTGTTATATGGATGTTTGATGTGTTGTTATGGGACCTAGTTTATAATGTCATCTCTATGTGGGAAATATTTGGCTTACAAGCAAGAATGGTCATTTCAAGCTCTATGCGACCAAGAATAATTATCATTGATTGGGCCATATTATCAAGTCAAAATATAACATCTAAGGCTAAGGGGCTCATGGGTCATGTGTGATGCCCTAGACCACCTCAAAGGCCCTATATACTACATAGATAATATTTAGCCAATGAGTAAGATATGTCGGTCATTTTGAGGTTTGACACACCAAGTATGGATTTCAGTCCCTAGGCCATGATTTGATGTGAAAAGAGTTATTGGGCCAAAAAAAAATTCCTTAGGGCTCATGAATTATGTGTGGGGCCTTAGGCCACCACAAAGCCCTATAAAGGGAATATTTGCATGTGAGAAAGATATAGTACCTCTTTTATGAATTTTGGTTAACCATGGATATTTTTTGTAACTTAAGCAATGGAAAGGTCAAAAGACATAACCTTAGGCCATAACATTTGCATTTGGCCTATAAGCAAAATATGGTTGTAGAAGATTCTACACAGGGCGTAACAGAGAAATAGGAAAATACAACAACGATGGAGAATCCTTTGCATTTGCACTTAGAAATCATGCTACCTAACATAAAATTATAAAGAAGCCACATTAGTTGATTCAATACCCAATTATTTCCATCTCTGGTATTTTGATTCAATCCCAAATTCTCTCCATCTTTAATGATCCTATTGAAGGAAAATGCATCGATTTCTTTAACGAAATGTGGAAGCTGGAAGTTGGGAGGTCATCCAGAGACTCCATGAGAAAGCATTATCATGACTGGTACTTGAGTAATAGGCTATTCGAGAGTCTCTTGTTATAAATCCAAAGCTTCGTAGTGTTGCATGCTCGATCTGTTAGTCTTTATAACAGAGTAGGCTCACCCGACTCGTTCTCAACATCCAACGATCATATGGATTTGGCCCCTTATCGCTGTAATTTATGTACCCTTCTAGAGTTTGAGGTATGGCTACTCAGATTAGGTCTCCTGGTTGGGTCTTATCTTGGCTAGTCCTAATTAGTTAATCTATGTGAATCCCTCTCATACAACATAGCTATAAATGCCAATCCGTAGTAATACAAAATCCAATCGCGAGATAACGATCTAAATTTTCATGACCTAGCATCAGTAGCACCACTAACATAGGTATATCTTATATAGTATCTGAGAGAGCAGCACCTAAGACAGAGATAGTAGAGGCATCAAAAATAGTAGAGCTCCTAGTTTACTTTGATCCATCCCCAAAAACCAGGCTTTGAATGGCTTGGCCTGTGAATCAAGACACCCATGTTGCCAACTGGGCACCCTGAGAAGTCCTCATGGGCAGAATAATATTAAATCCTCTCATGACCAAATTAAATCCTCTCATGGTCGAATTGGGGATGAACCAGATGGACCAAATTGATTCTCATAACCCTGAATCCATAGATTGATTTAGCAGAAGCCCCTTTGGGAAATGGGTAGATGTACATAGATCTATATTTGAAGAATCCTTCATGTTTTGCTTCTCCTCCCTATGAAACTTCGTAGGTTTTAATCTATATTTTAATTTGTATAATTTATAAGTAAATAATATGTGTATATATTTAATTATTTTAAATCACATAACATATGAACTATATATATTTATTTATATTAAATCACATAACATATGAACTATAGTAACATATTTATATTAATTATATATTATTATTATATTTACATATTTTACCATTATTAAGGCGAAAGAAATTTATATATCATAAGGGTGTTTATAAAATATTTACCTATTTTATAATTCTATTAAGTATTATATTTATATTTCTTACAAGTATAGTATGGATGGACTATGAATGTATGTATTTTAACATAATTCCCTAAAATGAAGCATGCTTGGTTGGGAGAAAGAAAATGGGAACAATTTCAATATTATGTTTTCCTTGTGGTTTGAATTTTGTACTTTGGTGGGGTGTTTTAGAATAATCTCACTTGTTATGCATTCTTTAATTGGTAAACATATCCCATATTCTTTAAATGATGACGATGATGAACTAGATGACAATGATAATGATGATGTTTTTGATGATGACAATGATGGAAATCATGATGATCATGATCATCGTTGCCATCTTTATCATTGTCATCATGATTATCGCAATAGTCATCATCATCATCATAATCATCATCCATATCATCATCATCGCCATTGTCCTTGAGATCACCATCATCATCTTTATTGGCATTTTCATCAGCTATTCATCATTACGTTTGGAATAAGAAATAGCATCTACCCAAAATATGTGATTAGTGGAAAAGGGACATGGAGGACACACACGATTTATGCATGACAAATAACAACTTATTTTTTAAGATGATCAACATCATCATTCTCTTTGTATTCATCATCATTGTCATTGTCATCATCACCATCATCATCATTCATTTCATTGCCATCATAATCATCGGTGATTTCGTCATTGCCATTATCCTCATCCTCATCATCATCATCATCATCATCATAATCGTCATCATCGTCATCATCATTGTCATCGTTCTCCTCATTATCAACAACATTATCATCATCATCATAACCATCCTCAATATCATAATCACTATCCTCATTTCAATCTTCAAGATCTAGATGTAAAACAGGATGCAAAAGTGGATAAAAACATGGATGCAAACATGTATGCAACAAAAGTAGGCACAAAAGTGGGCACATAATGGGGTGCGGCAAAAATGGATGCAAAAGGTGATGCAAAAGTGGATGCAAAAAATGATGCAATCATGGAAGTAGTGACATGATGAAAAAAGTGTCGCAAAAGTAGATACAACCATGGATGTAAAATTGGATACAAAATTGGATGCAACAAAAGTAAATGCAAAACTAGATGCAAAAGTAGTCGTAACACCCAACGCAAAACCTTATGCAAAAGTGGATAAAAAAATCGATGCATAAAGGGATGCATTAACTGATGTAAAATTGGATGCAAAAATATATGCAAACGTGGATGCAAAAGTTGAAGCAAAAGTGGGTGTAAAAATAAGCGCAAAATTAGGTGTGAATTGGGATGCGACAAAAGTGGATGCAATAGTAGATGCAAAAAAAGATGTAAATATGGATGCAAAATGGGATGCGAAAATTGATGAAAATGTGGGTGCAAAAGTGGACGAAAAAATAGATGCAAAAGTGGATGTAAAAATGGCTAAAACAAAACGAGATGTAAAACTAGACTCAAAACATGATGTAAACTTTGATGCAAAACTTGGCGCACAAAGGGATGCAAAAAAATAAGCAGAAGTGGATGCAAAAGTGGATGTAAAAAATGATGCAAAAGTAGATGAAAAAAAGGGCGTAAAAGTTGAGGCAAACATGGGTGTAAAAAGGGGCGCAACAAGAGTAGATGTACAAACTAGGCACAAAATTAGGTGCAAAACTAGGCTCAAAACCTGTTGCAAAACCTGATGCAAAACCTGACGCATAACCAAATGCAAAACTCGGTGCAAATTACGCCGCAATTTGCGCCAGATTTAGAGAAAGGATGCAAAAAACACCTAAAATAGCACCAACCGGTGAAATTGCGCCATTTTGTCAAAAAATTGAAGAAAAATACACTCAAAGATGGGCTAGACGCAAAAAAGGATGCAAAGAGAGACGTTAAATCCAATTTTTGTTGTAGTGGATCAAAAGCTGAGAACTTGGAATTAACGTTTGGACAAGCAAATCGTCGTCGATCCTTAGTTGATTTAAAAAATGAGTTGAATAGCGCTAGGTCAATTAGACGAAATTTTAAGTTGAACAAGTAATCAAGAAAATCTATCACCAGATCGATTTAATTGACGAACAACAATAAGTGTGTATGAGCTAATGTGATAGGAAGTTAAGAAAAAAAGGTGTCGATCACTTTCCAGAAATGAAGATTTAATCTGACAGTGGAGGTTCATCACACATCCAAAAGATGCACATATTCCATTGGACCCCAACCATCTGCAAAGGTAAAACCACTTTTTACATGTGGCAGCATGGTATGGATTGCGCATACTCGAGGGGATTTTTAAAACTGCCTAGGCGAGTATTCATTAGCACCCTAAGAAACAAGGGTGTTTTCTGCATATGGAAAAGTGAGTTCTACCTTTTATCCTAGTGGTCAAATCATCCCAAAGGCCCCGCCATCATAGTTCACCTTAATATTTCCTTCATCCAATCATATTCTACAAAGTGTTAATCCTAAACCCAATACCCATTAAACATTAGAGGAAATTTGGGGTCTAATGGGCCTTATAAGAAAACGTGCCAACAATAAATTTTGTGAGCTGGAATTCAAGAACCAATAGAATTTAAATAAAATGAGTCAACCATAATGGTTGAATTGACATATTTGTCATAAAACAAAACTACTTTTTTTGTTCGTATTTTCGACATATCTCCCTATGTTTTTACTCAAATTTCGAGTAGGAGAGCTCATTGGATGTGTAATTTAATTCTGCGTCCAACGAGTACCCACACTACATACTTTTGATGGGCCCCGCTACCCCAAAAACAAGAAATACCTGAAAAAACATGATGATGATGTCATCATCACATTTTTTTAGGTATTTCTTGTTTTTGGGGTAGTGGGGCCCATCAAAATTATGCAGTGTGGATACTCGTTGGACGCGGAATTAAATTCTGCTTCCAACGAGCTCTCCGGCTCGTAATTTGAGTAAAAACATAGGGAGGTATGTCAAAAATATGAATAAAAAAAGTAGTTTTTTTCATTATTCCTCCAAAATTAATAAATTTTATTTAATTATTTTAACTCAGTGTTTTATTATTTTAACTATTATTTTATTATTTTCCTTAGGAGGCCCATTTTAGACCTCAAATTTCCTCTAATGAGTGAATTTTTGTACCTTTGCACAAGTAATTGCTTTGTGTGCCCACCAAGGACCTGCGAACCAGATCTCTCAATCTCTCAAGAGAACAGTACACCCACTCAGTGATCATCTCATCCAAATGAACCCAAGTCATCATCCACGCCATACAACCAGCTAATCTTGTTAAAACCTAATTGCATTCAAATTTTACTGCATAACTGTTGAATATTTTTACCCTAATTTTAAACTTTCAAAATTTACCCAAATCAAATAAATCCTACCGATAAAATGGCCCAACCTGTTTTTCCTTTTTCTGCATCAAAACTACAAATACTTTGAAGGTTTAGTCCTAAACAAAACTGATCAATTAAATGCAGATATTCCTTCCCATCAATGGAATTCAGTGTTCATAAATAAAGCAAGTAACTCTCACTTTACAGTGTTCACAAATAAAGTAATGAATATTTCTTACACCATAATTCATGAGATAAATCTACCAAAGATACTTAGAGAAGGCATGGAATAGTTACAATTCACACAAGAAACCAAAGTGGTGTTGCCCCAACAAATCCCCTTGATTTTGCAATATTTAGATTTGAGTTTTCTTCCATCTTATTTTTTTTAGTTTTCTTGTGATTTAATGGTATCCTTTTGGATCCTACCCAACTTGCTAGTTCAATTATCAATTATATTTATTATCATGGGAATCAATTGGTTATTAAGAATGTCAAATCAATATTAAACTTCTCTGGTTTTTTAGATATTGTGATTCAAGCTACAATTTTAGAAGTTTTTTTTTTAAATGAGTATCAAATGAGATTAGTTTGTCGATGTTCAAAAGTCTTTATTTTAACAATTTTCGTTGTTATTTTGAAATACGTTGGAGGAAGATCAAGATATGTTAAAAAGAGAAGCTGAAGCTCATATTTGAATACCTGCAATGCATTAAGAATGCGTTTTCAGTTTTGAAAAGTGGGATTTGCCACCATCTCGCCAAATCGTGTTATTAGGAATTTTTCTATAACAGTTAGCAAAATATTGGGTCATCTAAGAAACAGTTTTAATCCAACGAATTCGCAATGGGCATATACAACGTGGTTCAAGAAGGAAAAGAGTGCGTTGGAAGACATACCAGCTAGACCATTTTGTTTATCGAGAGTATCTCTCTGTCTCATGATTACATTACTTAAATAAACCTTATTCACTTCCATGAATCATGGGCCAAGTCGCTACCAGAATTGGTTGAGATACTTTCACATTAGACAATAGAGGTTTAGTTGAGACAAATTTGTGACACTAAGACAGTTCTAGATTGTTGTAAAAGACTCTTTGCCAAATGCCTAACAAACTGCAGAATTGTTGAAGAAAGATCGCTGCCAGTCATTAAGTTGCAGTAATATGCAGGATTGGAACTTGAGAAATAAGTGCAATCTCTATCTCTAGTTTGAACTTTGAACGCTTCTATTGTTAAACAATGCAAAGGTTATTACGGGAAATGGAATCTTGTGAACCGCTATATTAATGAGAATGACAGCATCTCATTAATTGGTTATTATGAATTATGAATTTGATCATGCGGGTAAAGAAGCATAGAAAATCTCCATCCAAAATTATAGAAGGTTTATGGTCAATCAATGAAGTAAAAGGCAAGATTATTCTATTTTTATATCATTTTTTTATTCGAAAAAATCTTCTGTTCATTCGCTGTATTTTTTAATTCGTCTTTATGCAATAAAGATTTGAGACACATAAGAGGCCTCTTATGAAGAACCACTGAAAAGATGGAAGAACTAATCTCCAAGGGAGAGAGTGCCTCCATTGGTATCGTATGAAGATGTCGCCAAACATACAGTTGAAGATTCAAATCCGTTCGAAAGAAGAACATCTCGCAGAATTTGTGGAAATATTCCAGGTTGCAGTTGGGAAGTCGATCGCCTATATAAACAGAACACAATTCTACTACAGAGAAAGGGGGTCTCCAGAGATTAGAAAGAATTCCTTTCTTTTAAATTCTCTTCTATTTGTAATCTTAGCATTATGTTTGCAAGGAGTGATGGAGGAGGCACCAAGAGTTGATGGATAGCAAGGAAAATCCAGAAGAATTCCAAGATTATCAGTTTGCATGTTTCATTTCAAGTAAATTTTCTTCTTATTTATCCCTTTTTATTTCAATTTGGTCATGGTCTTTTATTCTTAATCCATTGACAATCTGTTGAGTCAGTTCATTTCAATAGTTGTATTTTCTAAACAGTAATAATTATTTGTTACTAGTGCTCTAGATACAACATATTTTATAATGCATTTTGATTCGTAATTTGGCTTTGTCTCTAATTCTTAGGTAATTTATCTTTCTTTAAATCTAAACTGGTTTAATAGTATTAATAATTTGGTTATGTGAAGGATAATATATAAATAAATTAGGTAGAGTTAGTTTTCAATTTTTTTTTTAATGTTTTATTTTATACTGGAAAGTTACATGTTAGTAGCTACTAAATCTACATGTTTCAAGCTATTTAAATTTTTATCATAAATTAGTTATTTAAATTGCATGTTTTACAACTCATATCATTAAATTGTGAGACTCTATTGTTGAGAGCAAATTCATATAAGCAGTGTTGTGTTAAGCGCCTTGTATGGGTTATTTCTCTGTAGTTGGCCATAGTAAAAAAATCCATCCAACAAGCGGGTGACTAGTTCATATTTGAAAACTACATAGTGATTAAGGTATATGGATTTGAGGGGAACCCTACAAGCTGCCCACATTTTTGGCAGTCAGATTATTAGCAATTGAATATGTTAGGAAAATATTATTATCAAATGAACTACATTTTGGGAGTGTCAAGCAACATAAGTCATTCCATATTCCAAAAGATATAGAACCTTTTCAAGTAAGATGCTTGAGTGCCATCCCCTACCTAGAAGCATTTTTGGAGAAACTAGATGAAGCAATAACATATGATCCATATGAGGTAATATCAAAGCAAAAGAAAGAAAAAAAAATGCAACATACCAACCTACTCCTAGGCCTAATTTAGTAAGTATTGCCAACAAACATACCTAGGGGGAGGTAGAACAGATATTAAAGAAAATGGGAGAATCAAGTGAGATTGAGCAGACAGTGGGACAAAAGAGAGGTATTGATGAGATGGAAATAGATGAGTAAGATCCAAAACCTCAATATAAAAGGCTGAAAATTGATCATGCATAAGAGGCTAAGGCATATCCATGACTGAGATTCAAACATAGATAACTAAGGAGTTTGGAGAAATAGAAAATCCATTAGTTCTATTGGGTAAAAAACCAACCAGAATGATGTCGTATGCATCCTTGGAGTTCACATTACTTCTTAAATCAAAAGAAATAACTCCAACTAGACCAATTTTGATACAAAATTACCTTTAAACTTAATATGTCATTATTACGAAGGCAGTGTACAACAAGTAAATGAAGATAGGTTGTAGGAAATGTCTGCAAACAATTTAGAATTTTAACAGTTGGAGACAATGGTAGTGATACTTTTGGATACTCAGTCATAGAGCCTATAGTACCAAAGCCTACAAGCTTGAAAGATTACAGGGCCATAAAACATGGTTTGGACTAGTCATTATTTAGAAAAATAGATAAAGTGGACTTCTTTAAGCAATGTAGTGATATGATATGTGCAGAAGTGGTGAAAGCCACTAAGACAAACAAGATTCTTAGAGAATCTGGAAATAAGGCGAGTGAACTGTTAAAAACTGAAAGATGGACTATTAGGCTAAACTTGTAACCATTAAAGAGCTTGAAGAAAACATTTTTAAGTTAAGTATCAATCTTGGGGATGATTCTCAAATAAAAGAATTAATAACCAAGAAGGATAATGAAATTACAAATTTTAAAAGTCAACTGAAGATACCAATAGTGCATCCAATCTAGACTGCTGAAATACACCAGGTCAAAAGAGAAAAAAAAAACAATTACTAGACACTGTAGAAAAACACAAAGCTAAGTAGAAGAGAAGGACAAGAAAATTGTTGAATTAGAATCCCAGGTAGACACCCTTCAATTTCAAAGGGATAGAAGAGATAAATCCATACCATAATCTACCTTAGACTCAAGAGTTCTAGAGCAGACTCAAATGTAAACAGATATAGAGCAAGAAGCTGCAACAAAAGCACCACCACATGAAATTTTTTATGTATATTCCATAGATGAGGACCAAACCATTGTTGAACTAGCCAAGATAGTAGAATATGTGCAAGTTAAAATCAAGGATCTTGAAGATGATGTGAACCAGAAGAATAATAGAATTGTTGAGTTGGAACATGCCTTGAGTAGAAAAGACAATGATATCACTGAGTTTAAGAAAGAAAGAAATTATTTAAAAATTCAAGTTACATCATTAAAAGTAGACTCTCAAGGAGAAGAGATTATTAGAAGAATCACACAGGAAATTTGGGACAGAATTGCCCAAATATTCAATGCGCAATGGGAGTTTATGAATTTAATGACTGCTAAAATGTTGATTTATAAATCGGATATGGAGGAAATAAAACAAGTAAATGCAACACTAGGGGATAAGTCTAAACAAGCTAGGAAAACAAGTGATTAATTGAACAGTCTGACCAACAAACAAATTGAGGATTTGTAGCTAACCTGCAAGACACAAGTAATAAGGATTGCCAAGAAAATGTTGATAAAGAAAACATTGTGCATAGTGATGCAAAATAGTACAAATGTATTGGTTGATGATATTAAAATTTTGAAAACAATGTTTTATGGAGTTACAAAGCTTGGCCTGCCCTTGTTATGGGATGGAAACATAGAATTCTATTCTAAAGAAGAATAAATGAAAGATTAAGGCCTCCCTTTCACATTTCAACCAAAATAAAGGTAATATTCAAATATATGGGGCCTCTCACATATGATAGGAATTCAAAGGTAGAGATGACATTAAAATATTTGAAACCTGACAACATTCTAGTAGGTAAAGACTGGAATCTAGTAGTGAGATATCATATATTGTCTTTACCACATGAGCAACAACAAATTGGAGAAAGTATCCTTGGATAATCTACATAGCAGTAGTTATCTCAGCAGAAACCTCGTCCATCCCAAGAAGCTACTCCTCCACCTCATCAACAGGATCAACCAACACAGGCACAACAACATGTAGGACTTACTATGCCCTTAGCATTTATGACACCTAAAGGCTCTACACATGCTAGATACCCTTCCTATGATTAGATGCTTCAGAGAATGAGACAATTTGGAATTCCACCTTGCTACTCCTTTCCTCCTGGTCTGTAAAGCATGCGAGGCCAACAATCACCAATTAGAGGAAAGAAGAAAGGAGGAGGGTGCAAGAAAAGTTGAAAATTACTCTTTTTGATGTAATATTTTAATGTAATAAAGTAAATAGTGAAAAACTAATATTTTCATTTAGAGGTCAAATAATGTGTAAATTGTATTCAGGCACCTCTAAGTCTTATACAATGTAAACTCAGTAAACAAGTAAGAGGATGACAATTTGAGAAATGGAATGATTTTTTCTTCAATTGTTGAGTCTGTATGCTATTGTGATGTAAAGTTTTTAGTTGAGATTAATGAAATGAAGTTGTGCAGTTGTCTCTCCCCTCTATGTATAAATTTGTATCCATCTATTTATGAAGCTACAAGTGAATGATATTCAAGAATCACAGTATTATTTTTATTGATGCAAGTATCATTGATTCTTTCCTCAATATTGAATGATAAACATTGTTACAAAATTTCAAAGTTATTTTGATTCTGTATATGATCTTTAATGAAGATTATAATTGTTGTGCGCATGGAAGTATTCAATGTTTGTTGGTTTTATGAATTATGTTGCTGCAAAATACATAAATATCTCATGTTAGCCTTTGTAAACTATAAAGAATTACTAGATTCTACTAATTACAATTCAGTATGCTTGATCCATATGTGTCCATAAAAAATCCACCCATCGATGCTTCTTATTTTTCGTGATTTGTGTTCCTCATCTCATTCCTTTCATATTCAATATCGTATTTCCTGGATCCATCAAATTCCTTTGTTAAATTTCCTTTGTATCTACAATTTTATCCACAATAAATTGTTAAAGAACCTAATCATTCAAAGAATGTCTCAAACATAAATTCAGTCCTCGATTTAGCTCTAAAATCGTTAAAATTTGAGCCATGTCATGTCTTTCCCTACCTTCATCCTACGGTAACTCTAGGAGATAACATGATAAATGGAACCATTGTCGTGGAGTGATTTTGAAGAATAATTTTCCTCGGTTACAACATAGAAAATATTTGCATTCTTTAGAGTGAAACGGAACTAGACACTAGTGGTTGAAGAATTCACCTCGTGACTCTACTAGAGAAAGTTGGATCCTGGAAACTCAAATACATGGAAGAATTCCCAGACTAAAGATTTGCTTAGAGGAATTTTGGGGTCTAAAATGGACCTTATAAGAAAACATGCCAACAATAAATTCTTGTGAGTTGGAATTTATGAACCAATAGAATTTCAATAAAAATGAGCCAACCATAATGGTTGAATTGACATATTTCTCATAAAAAACTACTTTTTTTATTCATATTTTTGACTTATCTCCGTGTGTTTTTACACAAATTTCGAGAGGGAGAGCTCATTCGATGTGGAATTTAATTATGCATCCCACAAGTACCCATACTTCATACTTTTGATGGACCCCTCTACCAAAAAAACAAGAAATACTTGAAAAAACGTGATGATGATGTCATCATCACATTTTTTCAAGTATTTCTTATTTTTGGGGTAGAGGGGTCCATCAAAAGTATGAACTATGGGTACTCGTTGGATGAGGAACTAAATTCATCATCCAACGATCTCTCCCACTCAAAATTTGAGTAAAAACACAGAGAGATATGTCGAAATATGAACAAAAAAGTTAGTTTTTTTCTTTCTTCCTCCAAAATTAATAAATATTATTTTATTATTTTAACTATTATTTTATTATTTTCCTTAGGAGGCCCATTTTAGACCTCAAATTTCCTCTAATGTCTCATCCTTCCATATTCAAGGATTCATTGGAAGAAATTAAGGTCACCTTAAGGAAGAGGTATTTCACTTTCTGATTCTCCTTTAATATCTTCTCCTAGTGAAAATCCATAAAGATTTGAAGAATTATATAATCAAGAAAAGCTTGGAAATTTTCCTACAAATCCTTTGAATCTTGTTCTTGAGCCTTCGTTTGTTGGCAGGTAGTTTTGGGTTAAGATAGTTGTGCAGCATCGCGGATGCTATGGAAGGTCAAAGACACCGCACAAGTGGAAGATGGTGTGCAAGAAGAAAATGCATTATTTTATGTATTTTTGTGTCATCTTTTGTAGTTTTGGACAACATTGTGCAGATGTTGGTCAGTATTTTGTAGAATCGGTTGAGAATTAGTTAGAACGTTAGTTAAGTGGACCTTGAATGTAAAGGCATAAGCCTATAAGTAGATGGTGAATTGTGAATGTAAATGGATCTTAGGCTCTTGATCTCGTGGTTGCTTTAGTTGCTTTTGAGCTATGTTTATAACATGTTGATCTCTGTATGCAACTGGAAGAGCCAATTTGGTGAATTGTATTTTGGTGTGGAAGTTAATATGACATGATGGAGGTTGAGTACAATTATTTTGTCCTTTTTTGTTTTCCTATTTTACTATCTTTTGCAACTCAATGATGACTGCAATGTGTCTATGACATGGATTTGTAAATGATGTGATATTTCCCTGCTTTGAATGAGATTAATCTGTTAGATATGGTTGTTGCAGTTCTAATATAATTATGTGATCTGTTGAATGATGATATGGTTTTGTTGATGCATAAGTTAGATGATTAAATTGATTGAATAATGCTTTGTTAAGTTGATCAATTACCACACATGGTCCTTTTTCATTCTACATAAACTTGGTTCTGTTAGCTCTTCCTCGAACATCTCGAGTGAGACTTCATGCGCTCTGTGGGTGTTACCGAATGGGGTAAAACCTGTCAGGGCCGGTGCTTAGGGAGATCATGGTGGTTTGGGTGTCGATAGAGAGGGAACCCTTGTCTATTGGGTTTGTGTCAACAAATAGTTCCATTGTCGAGGCCTTATTTTGAAGAGGGGGGAGGACATGTTGTGGCATCTGACAAAACCGTAGATCCAATATTGGTTCAACCAGAAGTTACGAGAGTTTGCTGATAAAGAAAATCAAAACCCTCGATTGGTGATGGATAAGTGGCTGGAAAAGTACATACACGACGTTCCACACAAATATTTTTTCTTTGAATTCTCGATCATCTTGTATGAGTGGTTGGCGCGATTGACCTATCGCAAGATAAATTTCCAAGGAGGTGAGCCAACGTCCTGGACCCTAGAATTGATCCAGGAGTTGCAGGAGGTAGATAGCAGAGCATCACAGGCTATTGAAGTCTGGCTTGATAGTATCTTGGAAGGATATATCACCGAGTTCGCAGTTGATACAACCAAAGAATATAGTGAAGCAGAAAGGGAGTTTTTTAACAGACCACGAGGTAGGTTCCTCTTGTCATTGCAACTGTATATTAAGATGCTCATATGTGAAAAGGGAATATTGAAAATGCACCTTCAGTAGTATAAATCTGGTATGTGGAGGCTGTGGATACCGTGAAGATAGGGGGGATGAATGGAATGATATGGGGTAGATGGGTGCAAGTTATGATGAGAATGTGAGGGAAGTTGAGGAAGAGAGTGGTCTTATGAGAGGACGAACAAGGTTTCGACAAGAGAAGAGGCAGAGGACAGGGGAAGGTCCTCTTGCGATTGAAACAAAAGACTACGAAGGAAAGACCACATGAGACAAAGAGACCCTATAGTGACGATGAGGATGACCAAGATAATCCTGAGGTAGAGGTAAGATCACCCCCCAGCAAAAACGTACCCACACTTCTGCACACTACATCGAAATTAGGAAGAAACACTAGTTCAACACCAACTTGTCTGACGTGCCAGGAGCACACTAATAGTAGCAGATCAAAAATTGTAGGAAGAAGGCCTAGAATGGAGGGTGACGAGGTAAAGTTACCTCTTTTTCATGGGAACAGGATCGAGGATCCAAATCAATAATGGCTCTTGTGTGAGGCAATATGGACTGTCAGACAAACTATGGATGATGATGTCAAGAAAGGTCAATTGGCGACAACCCTTCAGGGTCGCGCACTGGATTGGTATATGAAGTTTGTACAAGTTCCTACGGGGACTCTGAGGAAGGCCTTGGCTTAAGTCAGGAAAGGACTGATTGAAGAATTCAAAAACCCAAAATATGAAGCGCAATGCATTACATAACTAAAGGAAATTAAATAGTATTTGAATGAGACTGTGTGGGATTTTGATCAAAGGTTCAAGACACTAATGGCAAGAGTTAGTTTTGAGATGAGCGACATTCAGCATAAAGAATGGTTTATTGTAGCGTTACTATCTCATATCAGACTACCACTAATGAAACAAAAGATTGCAACACAGAGCGAGGCTTCACCCATTGGAGAAAATGCAGTCGATGTGAACTAGATTCAGATGCAGGTGGAAAATCTAACACTCCAATTACAAGATATCAAGAAAGGAAAAGAGCACCACGAAGAAGTTTGGTGCACTTGATGTCGCATAGATGGACATACTAAGGATAATTGCCCAGATTTCCGAAACTACTTGTTGTCAAGAGTGCCAAAAGCATTGAGTTGTGGTAGTGTACCATGGTGCTGCATTTGTCAAGTATATGGGTGTCTCCATGAGGATTGTGGGTACATGTAGAATATGGTAATGAAGCTGACAAACTTATACTGCTCATTTTGTTGATCTATTGGGCATGAAGATAAGGATTGTCATGCATATGACCTACTCTAGGAAAGGACATATGACTCATACTATGTGAAGGGAGAGGTACAACAACCATAGCCACAGCCATTATCATGTACCCATATCCCATTTTCCTGCCGAATTAAAAATTTCACCAAGAACCTTTGTTGTTCGTTGAAACATAGAGCATTGTCGTGAAATGCTTCTCAACATTTCGAACACTGTCATGCTCCCTCTCATGTTCCATTGATCAGTTCGATGATCTGTAAGGAAATATCTCAGAGGAGATTAGACGACAGAGAGAAAACACGATGAAAATCAAAGATCAAAATTGTTCCGCATCCGGAATCAAATCAACGACTCAGAATCATCCCACAAAAAATGTCGACATAGAAAACTTGAGTTGTTGAATCATGGAATATTTAAATTGTGATCATGCATCCCGCATGCAGAAAGAAAGTTGCGGAGGTAAAATTGCAAAGAGCATAATTTACCGAATGTCATTTCCACATCCAGCGTCCCACATCCCACATCCCATATTCTGCATCCCACATCCCACAAGTTGCATAAATAAAATTATAGAAACTGAGATCTGTGAAACCTGCATCCCACATCCTGCATCCTATAAGTTCCGAAAAGGAAATCATGGAAGGAAAATTGCTGAAACCGAGATCTACGAAACCCGCATCCCGCAAGTTGCGAAAAGGAAATTGCGGGAGGAAAATTGTGGAAATTGATATCTACAAAATCCACATCCCGCATCCCGCAAGTTGTGAAAATGAATTTTTATAGCAGAAAATTCAACTTTTTAACTGAAGTCTTGGATCAATTTGATCATCTAGGCCATCACCAATTCGACCAATATAACCCAACAACTTAATTTAAAATGCATTGAAGAAAACATACATAGATGCATCAAATTGCAGTCATACAATGGATCAACTCATCAATTCAACACATTAAAGATGTTAACCATATTCCATCAAGCAATTAAGATGCAGAGTTGAACACAGGGATAATATAGAATGCATTAAACTTAAAACATAGACACATGTGTAAACATGTAATATATATAGGAAGTAAATACATTCATCAAAGTATTCAACATGTTCATCACAATTCATTAAACAAATACAGTTGCAAAGATTGCACACAAGAAATACTTAGCTTGAAAAGAACTTGTCCGCAACCAGCTTTGTTGCTGCAATGTTCCACCCAACCATAGGCCAATTTTCTCATCAATCTCTCAGTAGCACTGCTACCCCCTAGCTGGGCATGATTTCCAGAAGGAATAAGGGACACTAGCAGTCTCACACATAGCCAAAGGTACAACAAAACTCATCCAAGCCAACACAGTTGGGCTTATCATGATGCAAGGAAAAACAATTCAAACAGATGGATTTATCAAGCTACAGAGCCAAGCCATCTCACTACTTGGTTTCATAGACTGTTTAGCCAGGGATCACACAAGACACATCCAAGCCAACTACTAGTTGGGTTTATTAGGTTGTAAAGGAAGTGGAAAGTTTGACTTCTAAGCTAGTGAGCTCTACCATAGAGCTATGGACACCCACACCAAATGTATTCTGACTTCTAATACATCTACACACCCAACACAAGGAAGAATTCCCTTCTCTTCTACCCATTCCCTTGGGCTATTACTTCCCTTCCATTGTTTTTCAGGGTATGCAAAGATGAAAATGAGCCCTCTAGATCTTTCAGTGAGTTTCCTTAGCAAGCTAATTCAAACCACATTCCCCACTCCCCAAACTAGTTCAGAGACAGAACAAGATGGACACATAGAAAACCACAATGTCAACACAACAAAACAAGCTTCCACTCACTCTGTGACAGAGGATACCATTTCATAATAATACTGAGGAAACGATAGATGATCACTCTTTCTCATGAAATCAAGTGATCTCCACTGCTTATTCGTTTAGCAACAAAGGAGACCGCCAAACCTTTGCACGGATAAGGATAGTAACATAGAAAGGAACAACCCAGAACAAAATGTGGTTCTGTAAATCAGGATGAATACCAGTGCACATGAACTCAATGGGAAAAAAATACAGAATGATCCCCAAAAAATTCACAACGTTTTCCTGAATGCTAGATGGTCCGCTGGGCATGCACACTGAGGAAAAAATGAAACATGAAGGATAAAACTTCTGGAGTTTTTCTACATGATTCTATGAGCTTGAATGAAAATGAATTGCATGAATGAATGTATAATCCATCAACAAAACATCCTGCCATTTTTTTCCAAAATGTGAGGAATGGTGAAACATGAACACATGAAGGAATGGCATGCATTTTTGGGTGTTTTTCTTGCCCATGCATTTAAAAACATGATTTTCAGAAATGGTGCTCTACCCATTTCTAATTTCTACCAAAACTCTTCCCATTCCCACCAAATGACTGAAGGTTAAACATCTCCCCCCTTATCCTTAGGAAAATCATGCCCTCGTCTCTTTAACGTTTGTGGCACATAGATGGCTATAGTTTTTTCTTTAATTAATTGTATTTTACATGATGTCTCAAGCATACCATGCCTGGATAGCACATAAACCATTAGCATTGATTTTAACCGCTGAACAAAAACACAAAATCAATGGCAGGGCCTTGGCCTTGAGCTCCTTTCCATGATTTAATACAATATTCACATCATTTGAAATTTAGTATCATGGGGTCAAAACCCATGGTGTTGCATTCCCCTCCCCCTTCAATAGCATTATCCTCATTGTTTAACAATTTAACAAAATAGAAAACTACACTGGCACCACCCTTAGTGCTTTGCAAAAATTGAACCAGCAATGAATGTGCCAGTCACATGGCATCCTCTATCTCCCATGGAGTTTCCTCAGGACCGCAGTGGTTCCTCTGCACCATTTTCTATCCAATGGCACGATTTGGATCTTTTCCAAGTCCTTGCTTGCATGCATCAACACGCACCACATGATCTTATTTTGGGTCTTGGAGAATCCTTCTCCTCAACTTGGAACATTTCCAATTCCTTTTGCAACAAGCAACATCTATTCCCAAGCCTCAATTAATCAATCAATTCTTGTGTTAGTATTCACAATATTGTCCAAAATCATAAACAGATGCACATGTATATCGACATAGAATCAATCAAAACAAATTTTCGAGTGAACCAAATACTTATCTGCATAAGCATCTTCTCCTAGTTCCACAGCTATCTGACTTGGCTTTATACAGCCATGGAATTCACAACCCTTCCCCGCCCCATAATTGGGTGTGCATTAAAGGGTATCCAAATTTCTGCAAGCCTGAGATTACTTGCAAATATCTTTTAATTGAGATCTGGCAACTCTGCTTCAGATCCTAAAACCTTCCTCTAGGTTCTTACCAAGCTCGGTGCCCCTTTTCCAGACACCACAACAAATCAATTCACATGTCATTTTTATTCCTTTAAAATGTAATCTATAACAGTTTTTTTCAAAACTATGGCTACATCATATGCTCATGTATTTTTATAGAAAATCAATAACAACAAAAGTTTGATAAGTAAACTAAATACTTATATGTATAACATCTCTCAACCGGGATATGGTAGCCCTGTCTAGAGCCCAACACCTCTATGGGTGCTTAATAGAAGCTCTACTTAAGGCTCAACACTTCCTCCCAACACTAACTAATGCTCAAGCGCTTACATTCTAGGAACCATAACAGATTAAGTCAATGTCAGATTCATTTTCGTAGGATTTATTTCTTAACAAGATTCTCAAAATATTAGGTGAATCATTATGTACATGTGTTTTCACATAAATTCAACAAATATCTGCTAAGTAATCAAATACTTATCTATGTAGAAGGTCATGGTCATGGTCATCCTAGCTTCAGAGCCTAACACCTCCTTGGTGCTTAATGACAACTCTGGCATACGGGCCTAGCACCATTCCCAGGTGCTCACCAATGCTTAGGTGCTTAATTTCCAAACACCGTAATACCTAGGGTTTATTCTCTTCATAGAGCCCCCACTCTCTTGACATTCCCCTTACAGTGTGAATGTGTTCAGAAAGAATTCTATTCAGATGTATTACTCCCTAGGCATCCCTAGTGATGCATATCAGTTCCTAGCTGGTATGGGGGAATAGAAGCTATGTACCCTCATACATCCTTCCATAGGAGTTATCTTTCTCAAACGCATCCTCCTGAGATCTATTTAATCCAGGGGCGAACCACCATCATCTCACCTATGTTACATAGGAGCATGCAGTTTATGTGAGAGGTCATCATAGAAATAATGGAAATTATAGGTTTTCAAACCTATTCTAGGCACATCCCTCCGAGTACTTATGTATCCAAGTACATCCTTCCGAGGATCCCTATACAACTAGCGCATGTTTTCATCATCTCACCTGCATTACATATAAGCATGCAGTTCATATGAGATGTCACCATAAAAATTTAATCATAGATTTTGAAATCTATTTCATGCCTGGATAAATTTTTGACTATCAAATGATTAATAACATCGATAGTTAATCAAAAATTCGAGTTCACAATTCTGCTTCCCACAGAAAATCGGATTTTGTAACCATGAGGTCGTCCTCATATTGTTTGGATTTTGCAGGTGGGGAGTACTCATCCCTGACCTACACATGCTTCCCAAAACCTGGACATTCACATACAACATGTCATCTTGACACCATTTTAGATAAACCAAACAGTTAATAATCATCAACAAAATTTAAAATCTGAAGTTCAAAATATATTTTGTTCAAAAGTTAGATTTCAGTCATGAGATTGTTCTCATAGTGCCTGGCAGTTTCATGCCTTGGTTTCATTGGGCCCAACCATGCTGCTATGCTCAGATCATTCTATGTGAGTCTTCAAGAAGTCCTCGTGTGTATTCCTATACACACAAGGGCCATTTCCTCATGGAACTACAAGTTCACATGCAGGCTTCCTTAGCCCATACTTAGACTCAACTTTTCCTACAAAATATTCTTCAGTGATCTTCCTGCAACACACTGCAAGTCCAACAAAAGATATTACATCTATTAACTTTCTTGGAGTAGGCCAATTCATCATGGCCTCAATCTTTTCAAGATATCCAGATATTCCTCTATCTGAAATAATGTGACCCAAATGATGAATTCTATCTTCATAAAAGTCACATTTTCTCAAACCTACATACAACTTATGCTTCCTAAGAAATTTCAAAGTCAGCCTCAAATGTTCCACACATTCTTCCTTGTTATCAAAATAAATAAGAATGCCATCAAGGAAAACAAGAGCAAACCTATCTAGATACTTACTAAAAACATTATTCATGAGGCACATGAATGAAGCTAGTGCATTTGTGAACCCAAATGGTACCAGTACAAACTCATAAGATCCATACCTTTCTCTAAAGGGGATCTTATGAACATCTTCATCCTTGATCCTTACCTGCTGGTCACCAAACCTTAAGTTAATCTTGGAAAATGCCTTTTCTCATCTCATTTGGTCAAAGAGGTCATCAATTCCAAGCAAAGGATACTTTTCCTTCACAGTGACTTTGCTCAGCTATCTATAATGAATACACAACCAGAGTGTACCATCTTTCTTTTCCCAAACATGAATGGTGATCCCCAAGGAGACACACTTTGTCTGATATACCTCTTTTCCCACAACTCTTGCAGTTGCATTTTCATCTCTAGAATTTCTGGTATGCTAATCCTACTGGGTGTCTGGGACACTGGTGTTGTTCTAGGAACAAGCTCAAAGGTAAAATTAATGTCACTCTTTGGAGGAAGCCTTGGAATTTCATCAGGAAGAACATTCCTGAATTCTTGTAGCATATGAAATCCCTCCAACCTAGGATTATCATACTCTGCTGCCTCCAAAACACGAGCTACATACACTCTGCAACCTTTCCTGTAGAACTTCTTCAGTTGCATTATTGAAGACTTCCTTCCAAAGATCACTTTTGGAAATCCTTTTATAACCCTTAGGTTTCCTTCTTCATCCAAGCACTCAAAATTCTTGTTGTAACAATCAAGATTTTCTCTATGTGCTTCCAACCAATCCATTCTGATGAGGAAATCATAGGATCCAAGTGGCAGAACATTCAGATCTGCAAAAGTGACTAACCCATCCATGACTAATGGGAATTTCCTTCTCATCTCATTGATCTCCTTCTTGGTTCCAGTGGCTAGTTGGACTAACCATGATCTTCTATGCTTTGACTTCTTCAAAGTGCACCTCTCAACAAGTCCAAGGGAGATATAGCTCTGAGTCGATCTAGGTTCAATCAAAACAGAAAAAATATGTTCAACAATATCACCCTCAACTTCCACTATAGTTGATTCATCCATTTTCGAGTGGTCTTCTAACACTACAAAAATTTTAGGAATGATCTCCACTTCTGGACCCATAGTTTCAGCTTCTTGGGTGCTAGGGACTTGACCCTCATTCCTATTCTCAGGTGGACAATTCCTACGTAGATGGGGTCCTTCACATCCCCAACATTTGAGTGGTTCCTTTAGGTTTTCCCTCATCACTCTGGCTGGCTCAATCACAGCTTTTGGTGGATGCATTTGCTACTTCTGAACGTGAAAAGGTTCAAGCTTCTCATTCTTCTTGTAGGAATTTCTCCTACTCCCTTCTATCTTTATTAACGGATGCCTAGAGTTTGTCTACCTTTGGGGATCTTCCAAACTCTGTACCATGGTTGTAGTCAACTGGTTTTTCTCTACGAAGGACTTGACCAACCTTTTATTTTCTTCTTTGCAATACCGCAACTCTGCCTTCAGGCTTCTTATTGTAGCTCCAACATCTAGGGAACTCTCTTGTACTCTCTTCCTAACAGCTTCAATCCCATGACCTTGGACATTGTAATTTAACCTTACATACCTTTCTTCATGTGGACAAATATGGCACAAATGGGGTCCTCGACATCTCCATTGAGCGACATTCTTCCCTCTTGTGGATCCCTTTGCTTTCCCCCCATAGCATTCTTCTTGGTGTTGATATTCTTTGACCCTCTTGGTCGGACCAAGATCAACTTTTCAATCTGCACTATGACTCTACAAAATGTGTTAACAACAACATTTGTTAGTCAATTTTAGAAATTCAAACAATTACTTACCATCTGCTTATTGTAGGAATGAACGGTCAATATTGTAGTAGAATTCAGATCATAGTCACGGTGCATTTGGTTGGTTTGGATAAGTTTAGCGATTCTGCTAAATAACACTCTTTCTTGGTGTAGTTTTTTTTTCTTTTCTGCAACCAATTGTCTTGGCACATTTATACCAATGCTGCAACTAGGAGCTCTGTTAAATCACAACCTGGGTGTTCTTTTCCATTTTTATCTGTTCAACTTGGCCGATTTAGAACCAATATTGTAACCAATAGCTCTGATACGATAATGTCACGTACCCATACCCCATTTACCCGCGGAATTAAAAATTTCATCAAGAACCTTTGATGTTCATTGAAACACAGGGCATGGCCATGAAATACTTCTCAACATTTCCAAGATTGTCATGGTCCATTTCGTCTTCCATTGATTAGTTCAACGAGCTGCAAGGAAATATCTCAGAGGAGATCAGACGATGGGGAGAAAACGTGGTGGAAATCAACGATCAAAAACTGTTCCGCATATGGAATCAAATCAATGGCTCAAAATCATCCCACAAAAATTGACGGCGCGAAAAACTTGAGTTGTGGAATCATGGAATATTTAAATTGTGATCCTGCATGCAGAAAGGAATTTACGGAGGTAAAATTGTGGAGAGCATAATTTACCGAATGTTGTTTTCGCATCCCGCATCCTGCATCCCGCAAGTTGCGGAAAATAAATTGCGCAAACTAGGATCTATGAAACCTGCATCCTGGATTCCTGCAAGTCGCGGAAAGGAAATTGTGGAAACTAAGATCTACGAAACCCACGTCCCACAATTTTTGGAAAGGAAATTGTGGAAACCAAGATCTGCGAAACCTGCATCTCGTATCCCCAATCCTGCATCCCACAAGTTCTAGAAAGGAAGTTTTCTAGCAGAAAATTAAACTTTTTAACTGAAGTCTTGGATCAATTTGATCATCTAGGCCATCACCAATTCAACCAATCTAACCCTGCATCTTAGTTTAAAATTCATTGAAGGAAACATACATAGATGCATACAATTGCAATCATACAATGGATCAACTCATCAATTCAACACATTAAACATGTTAATCATATTCCATCAAGCAATTAAGATGAAGAGTTGAACACAGGGATAATATAGAATGCATTGAACTTAAAACATACACAGATGTGTAAACATGCAATATATATAGGAAGCAAATACATTCATCAAAGAATTAAACATGTTCATCACAATTCATTAAACAAATATAGTTGGAGAGATTGCACACAAGAAATACTTATCTTGAAAAGAACTTGTCCACAACCAGCTATGTTGTTGCAATGTTCCACCCAACCATAGGCCATTGTGCTCATCAATCTCTCAACAACATTTCCACCCCTGAGTTGGGCATGATTTCCATAAGGAATAAGGGACACTAGCAGGCTCACACATAGCTAAAGGTACAACAAAACTTAGCCTAGCCAACACATTTGGGCTTATCAGGCTGCAAGGAAAAAAATTTAAACAGATGGATTTATCAGGCTACAGATCCAAGCCATCTCACTACTGGGTTTCACAGATTGTTCAGCTGGGGATCACATAAGACACAGCCAATCCAACTACCGGTTAGGTTTATTAGGCTGTAAAGGAGGTGGAAAGGTTGACTGCTAAGCTAGTGAGATCAACCATAGATCTATGGACACCTGCACTAGATGTAGCCTGACTTCTAATACATCTACACACCCAACACAAGGAAGCATCCCACTCTCTTCTACCCATTCCCTTAGGCTATGCCTTCCCTTCTAGTGTTATTCAAGGTATGCAAAGAAGAAAGCCAGAACTCTAGATCTGTCAGTGAGTTTACTTCTCCCATTACTGTTAGCAAGATAATTCAGACCGCATTCCCCACTCCCCAAACCATTTTAGAGATTGAACAATATGGACACGCAGCAAACCACAATTCCAACACAACAAAACATGATTCCACTCACTCTATGACATAGGAGACCATTGCACAATAATACTGAGGAAACCATAGATGATCAATCTTTCTCATGAAATCAAGTGATATCCACTGCTCATTCGTTCAGCAACAAATGAGACCAGCAAACCTTTGCGCATAAAGGAACAACCCAGAACAAAATGTGGTTCTACAAAACAAGATGAATACCAGTGTGCATGAACTAAATGGGAAAAAAATAGAGAATGATCCCCCAAAAAAATACAACATTTTCCTAAAGGCCAGATGGTCTGCTGGGGATGCACACTAAAGAAAGAAAACTGAAACGTGAAGGAAAAAACTTCTAGAGTTTTTCTGCATGAGTCTATGTGCTTGAATGAAAACGAATTGCATGAATGAACCCATGATCCATCAACAAAACGTCCTGCCATTTTCTCCAAAACGTGAGGGAAGGTGAAACATGAACGCATGAGGGAATTGCATGTGTTTTTGGATACTTTTCTTGCCCATGCAATAAAAAACATGATTTTCAGAAATCGTGCTCTTCCCATTTCAAATTTCTGCCAAAACACTTCCCATTCCCACCAAACGGATCAAGGTTAAACATCCCCCCCCTTATCCTTAGGAAAATCATGCCCCCATCTCTTTAACATTTACGGCACATAGCTGGAGGTAGGTTTTTTTTTTAATTAATTGTATTTTACATGATGCCTCAAGGATACCGTGCTTGGTTAGCACATAAATCATCAATGTCGATTCTAACCGCCGAACACAAACACAAAATCAATGGCAGGGCCTTGGCCTTTAGCTACTTTCCATGATTTAATACAATATTCACATCATTTGAAATTTAATATGACTAGGTCAAAACCAGGGGTGTTACAGCCGCAGGTGGTACAACTGCCACCTCAACCACAGTTTGTACCACAACGAAATATGCAGTTTGTACCGCAGCAACCACCACAACAATTTGTGTCACAACCGTAGTATAATCAAATGCATGGGGCTCTGTAATAGCCACAGTATGTTCAGTTAGTGCAGTATGTTCAGCAGCAGCCGAATCCCCCGCAACAGCAATTTAATCATTCAAAATATTAGCAACAAGGAGGATTTCGTTGAGGATTCCAAGGAGGATGAGGTGGAGGCTTTGGTCAAGGAGGAGGACGAGGGCATGGACCATTGCAATGTTATAATTGTGGTGTACTGGAACACTATCAGAGAGATTTCCCAAAATTACAGTGTACGTGTATGTGTTGTACCATGATGGATCACACTATCGAGAATTGTCTACAACTAATTACAAAGTGGCAGGCAGGAACTGTTCCGCAGTTGTAGATCCAGAACCAGTTACAGAACCAAAATCAATTGTTGAACTAGGATCAACTACAAAATCAGAACTAGAACCAGATTCTAGTTCAAAACCATAATAACGTGAATCCACCATTGAACCAGAATAAAGGGCCAACAATTGCGATGATCTTAGCGGAGCCCAGAACGTAGGATGTTGATGTCGTTGTTGTCACTTATGGAGGTGTGACAACTGAAGAAGATAGTCCAATTCCATAATTCTAGTTGGCTGGAAAAAAGAAAGAGCAATTTGATATCAACACGGAGAAAGATACATTCTTTGAAGCATGGGACAAGATGCGCAGAAATTCAGGTAAGTTACGTATTTATGAAATTCCAACTGCTTTTGATTCAACCTTGGAGGAGGGACCATCGCGACAGCATGGTACCCTGCAGAACTTCTTTGAGATTTTTTTGTCCCTGGCAAGAGATCTCGACACTCTTACTAATATTGAGAATCTGTTACATCGATCGGTTAAGGGGCGGAAGGACTCTGTAGTGAACTCTTTGCATAAGAAAAAGACGAGGAAAGAAATGCGCATGAATATTCATATTGGGGAGTATGAGGTAGATTTGGTCATCTTGTATCTAGGCTCAGATGTCAATATTTTGATAACACATACATGGAAAAATATGGGGAGATCCAAGTTGTCTTGGTCCTTTGTACAACTGCGAATGGCTAACCAGGCCAGGGTAACACCAATTGGGTGAGTTCTGCACCTTGTGGTAGAAGTCGAAGGTATAAAAACTTATCCAGATTTAGATGTCATTGAGGTTGTCAATGGAGGTAGTTCCTATCCCTCATTCTTGGGTATTGGATGGGCCACTGATAGTATGGTGGTGATTGAATTTAAGAAGTGTGTTATGACTTTTGAAAACCATGACATCAGGGCCATTTCCCTAATGGATCCCACCGAAGGGCAGAGGTATGTTTAGCCAATGAAGGACGAAGTTGTGAGGGGATGGGATCATGCATATAACATTTCAGAAGATTACATCCATCTAACTACTGATGGGAAACTTGGTTGGTGCAGTGCTAGTTCTGTTTCTTCTAATTCTGATGATTCTTTAAAGAATTGGCATAATCCCATGCATGAGGTGTTGCTAAGGAAGTGCGGCTTGGTTACGCAGTCACTATCTTGCATCACGACTGAAACCATTGAGTTACCAATATATGAAGGACTTCCCGAGTTATATGATTTTCTTGTTGAATTCAAAGATAAGTTGTTAGAAACACAATGGTTGCTGGAATTGGAGGAAGCACTGAAGGCGACTCCAACGCATTGGTGGGTGACCCATAAGAATTCGACCACTTGTTGGTTGTAGGGTCAAATATTGATGACAGTTTTCTTTGGAGATGCAGAAGTGTACCATGCTAGAAGATATGATGGGAAAAAAATTCCCAGTGATCATCTCATTGAGTGCCATACCTTGTGGGCATCCCGACCAAAGGATGAGTGGTTCCATGCCTTTGTCCACACATTAGATGAAATGCCACGATCTTGGTATGTATTAGATGAGTTGTGTAGAGAGATCACTACCTAAGAGGAATTGACATTTTGTTTCACTCACGCCTTCAGTTTCAGGGATGCCAACCCAGATGTTCATAATGCACTGCAGCTCATCTGCGACATTGTTCTGAAGGTAGTTCCGATGGCATAGCTAGTAGATCTACATGCGCAGTTTCAGATGTAGTCAATGATGGAATGCTACAATGTATCAGGAGAGCTCGATGATGATGATGATGATCTCCGAAATATCAATATTCAGGAAACAGAAAGGAGTCGAGACATCGCAGCACCTAATGTACCAATTGATGCAATAATTCAGCCATTGAAGATCAAGAAGGTCAACATTGGGACAGAGGATAACCCAAAGGTTGCAAATGTTGGGGACTACTGGGATGAAGAGACGATGGAAAATATCATAGACTTGTTGCATCAATTCCAAGATTTATTCCCTATGAAGTTTTCTGAGATGAAGGGGATACTAGGAGATATAGGAGAGATGAAGATTCCGTTGAAGCTAGATGAAAAACCAGTAAGGCAGCGACCGTATCGTCTAAATCCACGATACAAGGAAAGGGTCAAAGCAGAAATCGACAAGATTGTAGATGCCGGGATAATTAAGCCAATTGAAGAATCAAAATGGATCTACCCTATGGTAGTACAAGACAAGAAGACTGGTGAGGTTTGAATTTGTGTTGACCTCAAGAAATTGAATGATGCGTGTCTGCATGATCCATTTCTGATACCTTTTACCGAAGAAGTGCTAGAAGGAGTAGGCGGTCAAGAAATGTATTCTTTCATGGATGGTTTTTCTGGATATCACTAGATCAGGATTGTGAAGGAGGTTCACCACAAGACAACATTTGTTACAAAATGGGGTTGTTTCTAGTACACAGTAATGCCATTCAGGTTGAAGAATGCCCCTATGGTGTTTTCTCAATTTTTTTTCGCCGCATTCAAGGACTTTATTAAAAAGTTTCTGCAAGTTTAAATGGATGACTGGACAGTATATGGATTGATTAGAGATCATTTGGAAAACCTATTACTGATGCTAGAGCGGGTTGACAGCATCAGATTGTGTTAAACTCAAAGAAGTGTATTTTTTGTACACCTTTTGGAATGTTGTTGGGACATATTGTTCGCAAGCAAGGATTGGTTGTTGATGCTGCAAATATTGCACTAATTTTGATCTTTTCACCACTTATGAATGTGAATATGCTTAGAGAAACATTGGGGCACACAAGATACTATCACATGTTTATTTGTGTATATGCTATGATCACAGCTCGGATGGAAAAGTTTCTCAATAAGGATGTTGTATTTGTATGGAGTCAACGATCCCTTAAGACAGTTTTGATACAATGAAGGCCAAGATGGCCTCTGCACCCATACTAGTTTTTCCTCACTAGAATAAGGAGTTCCATGTTCATGTGGACGCATCATCTGTTGCATTGGGATTGGTGCTCACGCAACCAGGAGAAGGATATCTTGATCACCCGATTGCTTTTGCTAGTCGGAAGTTATCATTCGTAGAGAAAAAATACATGACCACAGAAAGGGAAGGTTTGGCGATGGTATATGCACTGCAAAAAATTTTCCATTATCTGTTGGATGGTGATTTCAAGATGTTAAATACCATTTTGCATTGAAATACCTAGTCAATAATCCTGTGTTGGGGAGAATATATGCCGCTGAATACTTCTCTTTTAGGATTTTGATTTCGATATGATCGTGAATCCGGTTTGCTTAAATATGGACCCATATCACTTATCACAGATCAAGATAGGTGAGGAACCAACAAACATTGAAGACAGACTGACAGATGTGCATTTGTTCAAAGTTGACATGGTTGATGGTTATTATGATTAAATAATTCATTTTTTGGCGATGGGAACTGTCCTAGAGGACCTTAATACAACTCAGAAGAAGCAGCTAGTGGTTAAGGCCTCAGATTTCCATTTAATTGTTGGACAACTCTATAAACTAGGACTAGATGAGATCTTACAGCAGTGTGTCCTACCGCATGAACAAGGGTAGATATTAAGAGAGGCACATGTGGGAGTTTTTGGTGGACACTATGGAGGTCGCGCTACCTCTAGGAAGGTGCTTCGTGTAGGTATTTGGTGGCCCACTCTTCATACTTATGCGATAGACTATGCACGGACTTGTGACGTATGTCAGAGAACTGAAAAACCATCCAGGAGGGACGAGATTTCATTGATACCTCAAGTGACGTCTAAGCCATTTGATAAATGGGTTGTGGACTTTGTGGGACCAATCAACCCACCCATGAGGAGAACTCATGCTCGATACATTATCACATCGTCAAACTATTTGACAAGGTGGTTGAAGGATGCACATGTTGTGGATTGCATCGTTGCGACAACAACAAGGTTCCTGTTTGAAAACATTGTTACTTGATTCGGGTGTCCATCTGGCCTAGTAACCATCAAGGAGGAAGTTGCAAGTATGTCATTCAGGTCATCGTCATCGGTGCCGAAGAAGAAGAGGAAGGGGTAGAAGCCTAGCTCTGTGGGGCCGAAGAAGAGGCAGACTAGAACATCTATGAGGGAACAAGAGGAAGAAGTTATATAGATGGGTCCATCGAGCTCAAGCGCGATGGAATCGACAGCTCGTGCAAGGGTGTCCACTGAGGATATTTTTGGGTATATACCACCTTGTCGTCCCGGTGCGCAGCCCAGGAATCTCACCAAGAATCAAAAGTACCCAATAAAAATGTCAGCAATACCACAGGGTATGGTATGCACCTCAGAAATTGTGGTGACGCTAATACAAATGAAGTATGATGACCATGATTTGCTCGCATTGGAGGATGTTACGAAGGAACCTTATGTGCCGATGGTAGAAATAGGAGGTGGCCCAATAGAACACATTTCATAGGATTGGGCATGAGGGTTGAATAGAATGGGACTGTTAGGCTTGATTAACATGCCACATTTTGGGAAGTTAAATGCAGCGAATGCCTATGTAAATCAGTTTTTGGCTTGTTTTCATGGAGCGACATTGTGGCTATACACACCAGTCGCAATCATAGTGGCATTGATCTTAGATATCATAGTGTTTCCTAAGGATGGGCTAGACCCCTTGCAGTATTTTAGAGGAAAGGATAATGACAAGAGGCTTGTGGTAAGGTTAAAGAAGTGATATGGGTTGCAAAGTGATGGGCGGTCTTATCGCATTGATAGTATTAATGATTAGGAGGTGCGTATCGGAGCACGAATTTTTGCTAGAAAAGTGGTCAGGAAGAATCACCCCATTCAATGTAACTCGAGGGTTATCTCATGCGTGGAACAATACACGAAAGGCATATAGATGAATTGATCACTCTTTTTAATGAACCAGTTAGCAGAAGACACAGTAGTAGTCCAGGAAAGAGAGCAACCATTTACATATAGTTGGTTGTTGATCTTATTCATGCTAGTAGCTTGGATGGAGCCAAATGATTATCGAGGCATGGAGGTCAAGGAATTCAAAGTTTGTAGGGGTGCATGCTACCAGAATCTCTAGTGTGTAAAGGAATTGAAGCGATCAAAGTACTGTGCTATCCAATTTTGGATCTATTAGGAATCATTGCAGGTGGTAACTGTGAAGGCCCCGCGGTTATCTAAGGAAGATGTGATAAAATATCAGAGGATTTCTTAGTTTTCAATTGTCCCACATGCCATTCACATGCAAGCGTGATATGATCCAGATAAACAGTGGCTAGAAATGCCATATAAGTTTTCAGATGCAGAGTTGGAGTTGATTGTTAATGATTGGCCAGTAGCTTGGAGATAACCAGTCAGCTTAGAAGAAGTATGGACAAGAACCCTAGTGGATGCACCAGTTGATCTCATGCATAAGGATGACCAACAGAGCCACCATGATTCCAATGAATAATTGTCTAGGACACCTACAGACTCGGAGGCAGAGCATGCATTCAATGAGTTAAGGACAAAGAGGCACTAGGAATAGGGTTCAACTAGTAGCACAACAACAGGGATGGAGGCACAATTGAACCATCTTATTAAGGATATTACAGATACAACGGATGCGACAACAGAAGAAATGAAGAAATCAGTGTGAGAAGGATTTATTGAGGTAAGAACATGACTTGATTCATTATATGATGTAGTTTTGAAGACAGTACCAAAGGGAGCGACTGTGTAGTACTTTGGTTCAATTAGCACTAGGCCGCAAGTTCGGAATGTTCAAATTCCCCCGATTGCGATTGAAACTGGAAACAAAGATTTAAATACCTCCCTACAATAGTTGCATGACTTTTCTATTGACATCAATGTGGTATATACATAGATGTTGGTGCACATGTAAATATTTCCCAACCATAGGTTGGCTGACAGAGAAAATATCATCAACGATCAGTTTTTGCAATAGCGGGAGAAGGAAGCAAAAACGCAGAAAGAAATTGAAGCACTAAATAAGGCTTAGGAGGAGTTGAAGGTGAAGAGTGTTGTGGATATCAAATATCTGAAGAAGGAACAAGATCACCTAATAGTAAAAAAGGCACACCACGGGGAACACAGGTCTGAGTTAGAGAAGGTCATTTCAAAAGTTTGTGAAGGAGTACCAGAATTTCTTGTGGTCGAGGATGCAGAGGCTAAAGTGCAATAGTTGGGGACTGTAATCATGCAATTGGAGCATGACAATAACATTTTGAATGATCTGGTACATCCAGACATGTCTCCAAAGAAACTAGCAGAAAGAAAGAGCACCATAGAGGATGTGGCACCAGAGCTAAAGGAGATGGAGAAGGAAGCCATGAAAGTGAAAGAAGAAACTACGCAATTTTGGGGAAGTGTACTACAGGATGAACAGTTGGCGCAACAAACTACACCAGTTGGAGGAGGAAAATGAGCAGTTGGAGACACTGAAGACAACATTGAGAGAAATGCCACCACTTGTTCATATCACAAGGTCTATGGAGCTGAAGGAGTTGCAATAGCATGTTGGAAAGGAAAGGGAAATACAATAGAGGTATAGTGAGCAATTAAATGAATTCCAAGATATTGGAGCGCAAATTTTGGTGAAGGCAGTTGCTGCACTAGAGTCAGTACAATAAACAAAGAAGGAGGTTGTGGACAAGATTGTGGAGCACCCACTGGAGTATGATCTAACAAGTAGTCAAGAAATTGCTAACAAGGTTAGAGAACAGGTGAAGGAGATTACTCAAAAGTATGGTGATTTCAAGCAGAAGATCATTGATTACAGCATGTCCAACTAACATGGCTCGAGGGAGAGCCACAAGATTTTGTTGGGGGCTTGTTGGCAGCAAGTTTTGGGTTAAGATAGTTGCAAAGGATCACCAATGTTGCACAAGTGGAAGATGATGCACATGACGTAAATAGATTATTTTATGTATTTGTGTGTCCTCCTTTGTAGTTTTGGAGCACATTGTGTGGATGTTGGTCAATATTTTGTAGAATCAGTTGATAATTAGATAGAACGTTAGTTAAGTGGACCTTGAATGTAAAGGCACAAGCCTATAAGTAGATGGTGAATTGAAAATGTAAAGGGCTCTTAGGATCTTGATCTCTTGGTTGCTTTAGTTTCTTTTGAGCTTTGTTTGGAACGTGATGATCTATGTATATGACTGGAAGAGCCAATTTGGTGAATTGTGTTTTGTTGCGGAAGTTAATATGACATGACGGAGGTTGAGTACAATTATTTTTTCCTTTTATGTTTTCCTATTTTAATGTCTTTTGTGACTCAACGATGACTGCAATGCATGTCTGCGACATGGATATGTAAAACATGTGATATTTCCCTGCTTTGAATGAGGTTAATCTATTAGATCTAGTTGCACATCAAGATGTTTGTTGTAGTCCTGCTATAATTATGCGATTTATTGAATGATGATATGGTTTTGTTGATGCATAAGTTAGATGATTAAATTGATTGAATAATGCTCCACTAAGTTGATAAATTGCCACACATGGTCCTTCTTTATTCTGCAAAAACTTGGTTCTGTCATCTCTCCCTCGAACATCTCAGGTGACACTTCATCTGCTTTGTGGGTGTTTCTAGATGGAGTAATCCCTGTTTGGGACAGTGCTCAGGGAGATCGTGGTGGTTTGGGTGTCGACAGAGAGGGAACCCTTGTTGATTGGGTTTGTGTCAACAATTTTCAACTCCATCTCATTCAGCTAGTTCCTAAAGACCTACTCAACCTTGTCTTTGACGTAAGAGACCTCCCTTTATCCCACCTTTGCAATATAGTATTGTATAGACTCAAAAAATGGTTGGAATGCCCAGGAATCCAACCACCACTAGTTAATCCATGGATTGCAACAATATATGGTCCTTTATATCTCCCTACAAATTTGCATGACACGCTTAAACATTATTTGAAGCTTTTAAACCACTTATACTATGAAACGATAACTTGACACAGTTATCGTTTTTCTCTCTCCTGATTTTAGTATCTATTATCACCTCTGTTTCAAAAAGGGTTGATACGAGTATCACACATTTTCATTTTGAGGCATTTTTTGGGCCTTTGAATCATCTTTGTGGTAAAGTATTTTTAATTTATATTTTCAAGTGGGGTTTTTAGAAATTTAACAAAATTACATACATTTATAAGCAAGTTATAATGAAAAACATAAACATTTTGCAATTTTTTCTTAAAAATAAAACATTTTTATGGACAAAATAGGATTTTTTATTGACAAATTTGTAAAAAAAATTAGAAAATAAAAACTTAGAAAACCATTTTCAATTGATTTTCAGAGATATTTTGTATAAAAATGATACTATTTTATACTATTTTCCAAAAAGTGACGATTCACATAAATTCAAGAAAAAATCTACCACATATTTGTAAATAACATATTAAAAACATTATAGAAAGAAATTTTATTTGTAAAATAAAGTGTGAAAGTCAAAACGTTACTAATATATCTTATCAACAACTTGTCAAATTTAACATTTTCTTTAAGACATGAAACTAATCAATAATACCAGGCTGGCCAAATTCTTCATCGAAATTGGAATTTTCTAACCATAACAAAATTTTAAAACCCCCCTAACCATAACATCAACATTACTTTAAAAAAATTAAAAAAATTAAATCCCCTCAGATTACATTTAATAAAATGAAAATAAAAAATAAAACCCCCTAACTCCCCACCACATTACATTTAAAAAACATTAAATTAAATCCCCCCTGCCCCCTGAACCACCCTCACAACATTACATTAAAAAAAAATTTAAAGAATAAATTATACCCCCTAAACTCCACCCCACCCACACAACATTACATTAAAAAAATATAAATAATTTAAAAAATGCTTTTTTAACCCCGTAAGCCCCTAAATGCCCCATGAACATTATATTTAAAAACAAATTAAAAGAAAACTCTCGTCGCTCCCTTCTCCCTCTTCCCTTCCCCACGATAGTTTTGTAAAGATAGTTGGTTATTAAACAAAGGATAAAATATATAATTTTATATTCATTATTCATATGAGATTGTTAGAGTTAATATAAGCACAAAACAAATACAATTTAATAAATAAAAAAACAAAATCTTATATGAAAAAACAAAAACAAAATATCCAAAATTGGACTATGTAAATTAACATAGTTGAATGCTAAAATAATGTATTTAATTATATGATAAAAGAGAATGTATATTTAAATAGACTTAAATTTTTCCAATCCAATATGCCACTTATATTTTCCCAACCCAATTAAATATATTTAAATTATTAGGAACATGTCATTTCTGTACCTGCAACCACATTAAATAGATTCATACTTTAGAGTTTCAATTATAAAATGCACACCCTGAGAAAATCAAACACATCATGACTACCATTAAACCATGGGAGCTCTCAAACGCAACATGACTAAGTAGGACCGAGGAATTTTGCAGTTTCAAGGACTTAGACACAACCCTCTTTCAAATCTCCAATATTAAATTGTCAACGTGGGGCTCATAAACTTTGAGGTACAAACACCGTATGTGCAAGGTCAAATGTTAACCTAACATATCATAACCTAGCCTAATGTTGACAAACACACTTTAGTTATGCGGAATAAATTGCAAATTACCAAGTAAATCTTCTATTCAACTTTGTAAAATGTACTAATCTACAAACTAATTACTAATTAAAAACTAATTGCAATTTTATAAACTAATTTTAAAAATTAACTACAAATTACAATTTTCAAACTAATTTTAAAAATTAACTACAAATTACAATTTTCAAACTAGTTACAAATTCAAAACAACTATAGACTAATTACACTTTACAAGCTAAAACAAATATTAACTATAAATTTTTATAACCTAAAAATATACAAAGACTACAACAATTCCCTATCTAATTAACAAATAAAACACCTAAACTTTTAATAAAATTTTTTATTAAACCTTATTACAACGTTTACAAATTATAAAGTATACATTATAACTAGAAAACTTTTTAAATCACAAAACTTACAAAAAAAAAAAAAAACTATATTAAAATGAAAATACACTATTAAAAATATATATAAAGTATACATTACAACTACAAAACATTTTAAATCACAACACTTTAATAAATAAATAAAACTATATCAAAATGAGAATACATTATTAAAAAAAATGAATTAAATAAACAATCCCACAACAATTTTCAAATTAAACATTCCCAAGTTTAAAGCTCCATTTTTCCATTTTTACATTAAAAAAAACTCCATTTTTCCATTCATGCATGAAGATTTTTACTATAATGTATACTGAGTTATATAAAACTTCATGCAAATAAATTCCACCGTCTGATTAAACACATGGAGCATCGAAAAGAGCGTTATCACTTCCATCTGCGGGAAGAAACACCCAAAACCAGCAGAGGTGGTCTCAGGTACGGTGGCACCACCTATTAACACCCGAAGCTGCTTCTAACCACCAATGACTGCCTCTCCTCCACACACAACAGCTGCGACTGTTCATTATTTTTCACCGGGCAATATTCTTCTTCTTCTTGTTTGTTTTAGCGGTGACATCTTCTATGGGCGGAAGCATCAACTCACCAAGACAACTGCACAACCAAAGTCCTCGCATAAATTCAAATTCAAACAATTAATTACGTTGCCCACTGCACCAATCTCCAGCACACCATTGATCGGTTTCATAGTATAAGTGGTTTTTACCCAAATATGATGGAGAACAAGACATTTCACTTGAAGAAACTTATGGATAAGTTTCAAAATTTCACTGATAATCTTTTAATTGAAGATAATGATATCTACATGAGATTATTTGTTCAAACTCTTGAAGGAGAACCAAAAAATGGTTTAGAACCTTGCCTGCAAATTATATATATTCTTGGAATACTTTAAACACAGCTTTTAAAAGAAAGTGGGGGTGAAAAGAGAGATAATCTCTATTATCTTACTGAATTTTCTACTTTAAAGAAAAATAATGGAGAAACTACAACATAATTTAATAAAAGATTCAATAAAATGTTGAATAGAATTCCAAATGACATAAACCCAACAAAAAATGTTTCTGAAGTTACTTATGTTGGATCTTTTGAAGCTGATTTTTTTATGAGGCTGAGAGAAAGAAGATCAACCACATTACCTATAATGCAGGATAATGCTTGGATGTAGAAGCTAATATGAAAACAGTTGGTAAGATAAAGCATAAGCAAGAGTCTGAGAAGAAAAAATGTAAGGAAGAGGCTGAATCCTTAGACAAAGATAAGAATAAAGACAATTAGGAAGATAAGATTCAGGAGATGACCAAATCATTGAGAGCTTTATCTAACAAATTGGCTAGACTAAAAAATGAGGGAAATAATCAACGAAATCCTCAAAATATTGGAAAGAGAAATATAAATCAGTTTAGGAGACCTTTCAAGCCTCATATTCTAAATAGAGATAGAAGAAATGAAGATCCTCTTCCACGGCCTCTTGTTAGACCATCTTGTTAGACCAAATGATGTAGATCATGTAATTGATTTTCCACTCGATGAAGAATTTATTGAATGATGAAAATCAGATGATACACCTAAATCAGAATGAGTACGATATATTTGTAGTGGAAGAATGTTTCCAAAATGAAGCACAAACTGAGAAAAGATATTTTCTCATACCTAGAAACAACTATGAAAAACATGTCCATCCCCCACTCCCAGAAAATCCTCCAAAGAAATTTAAGAAGCTAAAGCTTCTAAAAAATCAATCTCCGTGTAAAAATATGCTATTATTCAAAATGAAGATGATTCCTCATCTACCTCAAGGGTAAATTTTACACCCCTTCTCCTCAAAAAAAATCAGTGAAAATCCTCAACCAAATAAATCTGAACCTGAAACTCACATGACCTTATCATGAACTGTATACTTTTGACTCTAAACCTATGAAATGTATTCGAATAATGAAATATTTGGTGGTTACCTTAGAACAAATCCCATCAGAAATCATTTTCCTTGATGTGGTAGTAGCTGATGTCCCTCCAAGATATGGTATGTTATTGCCAAGAAATTGTGAAAAGAGGATGGGTGGAACCATGTAGATGGACAGGAAGTATGCAACTATCCCTTTGTTTGTTGGGAAAAAAGGAGATTGTATAGAGAATCCAGATATGCATGTGTTTTAAGTGAATGGAGTAGTCCTATCAACTATCCCATATATATTTTTGAAGATGATATGGGTTGTTGTATGCTATCATGTGGTTATTATTATGATACAAAAATGTAGGCAGTATGGCCAATAAAGGAAGTAAAATGAACTCAAGATCAAATATGGTACATGTATTTTGATGGATCATCTACTAAGGAATAGGTAGGAGCTAGTGTGGTTCTCATATCTCTTAACAAAGAAGAATTATTGTTGTCATTAAAATTAAATTTTGAAACCACAAACAATGTGGTTGAATATGAAACATTCATTTTGGGATTAGAGGCAACAAGAAGAATGGGGGTAACTCAAATTGTAGTGTTTGGATATTCATAGTTGGTATTAAAAAAAATAAAAGATATCTATCAAACAAAACATTCTAGAATGAGAGCTTACAGGAATGCTGATTGGGATTTAATTAACAATTTCTTCCATGCATTTAACATTTCTGCTATCCCTTTAGAAAAAAATAAAAAAATTTGCTGCTCTAGCAGTGGCATCCAACACTTTCAAACCTCCTGTACAAATTAAAATCAAATAAGACATGGAAATCATCTATAAACCTTCAATCCCTAATAATATTAAGCATTGGCAAGTATTTGAAGATAATCAACATATAAAAAGGCCTTTAGAATTACTGGATGATTTGTCTAGTATATCCACTTATCAAGAACAAGAACCTGAAAACAATAGCTGCTATGAATAAGAAGAAAAATAAAACATGAATTTAAAAAAAAATTAGAAAAGCACAAGATTGTGCAGCTAAAAACTAACTTCATATGTAAATGCTTGGTCCATTTGGAAAGATTGTTTGACAAGAGTGATGTATCTCACTATTAGGATTAATTAATCCTCCTTTGTCCAATATAATCTACTTGATCATATTTCCTAACTTAGGAAGACATTATTACTATACTAGAGTGTGGGGAACACATATAGAGGTTAACTACCACTTACTGCATGTGCATGCATGAGTTAATGTGCCTCTGAGACCAATCCCTACATTATAGGATCCCACTCTGAGTGCCACCAACAACCTCCATCAGTTGGTTGTGGTAGGTAAGCAATTATGTTGAGTCAATCTCTAGTTACAATCAATTAGATCACTTTTAGTTAGACTAGCAGCAGCTTTTCATGCATGCGGGGAGAGTGGCACCTTTTTCCCATGTACTTCATCAATTAACTGATTGTAGATTGATTTAAAAATATAGAGTTATACTAGTGAGCTCTGATAGTGATTCATGAACATTGATTTAGATAATCAGTCAGGTTTAGTTGGTTTATTTGAATCTTATCCACATGCGAATGAATGAAGATTTTTATTGTAATTATCTAATCAATTCTTGTCATATTTGTCTCAAATTTGTGGCTTGAATTTCATGTTCAGTGTACATTGTCTTTGATTATTCCACTGCATAATTCCATTCCTACAACTTTCATATTTGTATGTAGATCAATGGTTCAAAACTTTAACATGGTGTTAGAGCCTTGTTCAAGCTAGCAGCAAGTCTTGTCGAATCTCCATTGTGCACTAGAAGTAGTTGAGTTTCCATATAAATCTTGTAAACATTTCCTTGCTAATTATGAATTCATCCAGACAAGTGTCTGTAGGTGTGATGGAATATTAGAAAGTGCATATGACGAGGTGGAAAGGATTTTAGTGACATATCATTGCGAATTGAATTGGTTTTGTAGTGTTATTTGCAAGTTTCTAGTAGCTTCTTGAGGAATTGATTGATCAGCATACAAAAATATGGATTCTTGAGCTCTCATACCTCGAATCCTTACGCCCTCCAACTATGTTCATTGGAGGTAATATATGCAGGTATCCTTGTGCATCCTTGGACTGTTTAGGATGAAAATGGGAAGAGAAACTGAGCCCAAGCAGTATGTTGAAAAGAACAATTGTTTGGATCAGCTTGATGAATCGTTCGACTCCATATGCACTCAGATCTCCCATGATCTTTTTTTCCACCTTGAGGGACTAAGGAATCTGAAGGAATCTTGGGATAATCTTGAATCATTTTTGGAAAGCAAGATGAGCTTCAAGGGCATATACTGGAGAATGAGCTCATTGCACTACAGCCCAGCAGTTTCAAAACTATTCTGCAATTCTTTACAAAGTACAAGGCACTAGTACTGTAATGCAAACAATGTGGAATAGAGAGGAAATATGACCAGTTGGTTCTATCAATCCTAAGTAGCCAGCTTGGCTCATAATACTCAATATTTGTCTCTACACTCTGTTCTAGAAGAGGTTCCATACTTGATTGGAAGATTCCTTCTCTAAATGCTTTTGTTGAGTCCTTAATACAAGATGAATATAACTTAGTTAAAATGGGACTGATTCAAACCTCCAAGAATCAAGCACTCTTAGTGACAGACTCAAATAATGCACAATCAAGAGGGAACCACAAAGGTAAGGAGACCAAAAACACTAATGTGAAGCCAAAAGGAGAATAAAAAATCTTTCGATGGAGCCTCACATTCCAAGAAAAACAATAATTTTGAGAAAAATAAATGTCCCTATTGTATGAGAGGCTTTCATTGAGAGAGCCAATCCATTAAAAATATCATCAACCAGCTGTCAACACTCCTTGAATAGAAAAATATTTCCCTCCCACAAAGAGCAAAGAAGTATGACGTTGGACAACCGATAGAAGATCATGAGAGGTGCCATGACTTGAAGGCAGACCTCACTCGATCGAAGGATTAATTAATAGATTCTAGAGAATCCAACCACATGGTTGCCTCCAAGGATTCCTTCACCACTCTATATCTCTCAGGAGGACCTAGCATTCTTGTGGGTAATGACTCTTCGAACCCAGTAGTAGGAAGAGGTTCTATGAAAATCCAACATGGAGAGTTCAGAAATGTACCCTCTCTTACAACAAATCTGTTGTCAGTATATCAAATGACTCACACTGGCTCACCAAAGAAAGTGGTATTTCTCCCTGACTCTGTATAGATCACAGATATCTCAACTGGGAAGGTTATAGAGAAAGGTGTTGCAATCTATGCCTCCAAAGAATATGCATTCTCACACTTCATGCCATACTCATATCCAACACAAACACAACTTCCATTCAAAGCAGATAAAGGTATTGAAACTCCTTTACTTCCATTTTAAGATACATATTTATTGTCTAATATTTCAGATGCCGAGGAAGATCAGCATGATATTGATATTAAGTTTACACCTCAAGAAGATCTAGATCTAGATCCAGCATCTATTCCATCTCAGCAGACTAAATGGGCCCAAAAGATCATTAAAGAAACTGGGGATGTTGCTATAAATCTAGATGATAGAAGAAGAATGAGGTCCTAGTAGCAGAATGAGTATGTTGCATTGTCCCACACAGATCCACTTGTCCCTCCCTAAGGGTTTCTTTATGATTATGGGATGGGTGAATCCATGAAGATGGGTGTCTATTTTGGGGGGTCTTATGAGAAAATAAATTTGATTTTTTCATATTTTTCAACTTTGGCAAATGAAAGTGATATTTTCATTTAGAATTTCACTTTCACATAAAAACAAAACTTTTAGAGAATTATGTTAGCTTTCTATTCATAATTTTTTTTTTTATAGAGATTTGATATGTCGTTTCAAAAAATGTTTGACAGTGTGTCCTTATAAAATGAAAGGACTAAAAAATAGACATGTTTGGTTGCACCACTAAAATCATTGTTAAACTTTTATTTTGCAAAAAAAAAATATGTTACAACAATCTACACATAATATACTATTGCGATGACTATAAATTTGTAACCAATGGATCTATACACTAATTGTAATATTTATTTGAATTCAATCAATGGGGAAACCTTGTCGATTTTAAACATGTGTTTGGTTGAGCCACTTTTCTCGCAATTGACTATAAAATTTAAAAATCTATGAATACTCTTTTGAAGTAGACACTCCAATTAAGCGTACCATATTTGTTTCAATTTTTTAGGTGTTGTATTTTTAAAGTTATATATTTTTCATTTCAGCACATGTTGAAAGAGATGAAACAAAACTCGACACATGTTTAGAAACAAAAATAAATAAAAATAGCGGATCTCACCTATACACAACAAAATCTATACCTACGGAAAGTAGATTCAATGACGAAACTAATGGTATTAAGTCCGATAGTCGATTTGTAGTGTATGGCGTCCATTTTACCTTCCGAAAATGGAGAAACTTGAAAATTGTGCAGGTTTCAGGTCTCAAAGGTTATTCGGCTGAACAATTATTTAGCCAAACAATGGTTCAGCCAAACAATTATTCGGTTGAACAATGTTTTTCCGTTATAGAACCGTTATTTACAACGCAAACAAAAAAAAAATCGTCGGTCGAAAAAAAATTCCATCTACCGAATTTCTTTTTAGCTCGCGTTCTTCTACTTATCTACCATCAATGGTTGGTTATCTATTCATCAACTATAATTTATCCATGCATGACAGTAAACAATAATAATACATTACAATTTATCATATTACTAGCACACCCATGAACAAAACAAGTACTCTTCAAGGAGATACACTAGGCTTAATATATCCCTTGTATATAGCAACTCGTGTAATTGTATTGTTCATTTTGTTAATTCTGGGATACTCATATGATATGGAGCTCATGATACTAGTGTTGAAAATGACATTAGATCTATGTTAAAATCTAAATATCGTTTAGGTGGTAATACTGATATCTTATCACAAAATACAACTTCAAATTCCTTTAAAATAGGAAATTGTTCTAATTCCATTTTTTATTTTTCAAGCTCAAATTCTTTAATTTTGATGCCATAAAGTTGACACCCTTTCCTAATACACTTTTTACGTTGTAGTGCTGAAATTTTTCATGTAGATAAAGGTCTATAAATTTCATTCATTGTATGATACTTATCTTCCTCATCCACACTACTAAAAATTTTATGCAAATAGTTGATAACATCTTTATGAGATTCTATCCAATCCATACCTATCAAAATGTCATAGGATCCTATGAGAAGTATATTTAAATTAACTAAGGTATCCAAGTCATTAAAACCTAATAACAAATCTTTAACTATCTCTGTAGCTTTCATTTTTACTTTTATCGCCAGCTATACCAACCATGCATTTTGTTGTTTTTCCTTACCAAGTGTACACTTTTCAACTACTTTTGATGCAATGTAACTTAAACTAGACCATGAATCGATAAGTATTGAAACATGTATGTTCAAAACTTTACCTTCTACTTCCAACATGGTGGATTGATGGTCCACCTGCTGATATTCCAAAGAAACATTAACTATAGGGATATTCTTGGCTATGTCATTCACAGTACAAGCTTCTTGCAACATGCTTACAAGTTGCTATTCCATCCTCCACTGGAAGTTTCGATACTCTTTACCCCATTGCTATTGGTTGAACCTCGCCTGTTTTAATTTTTATCAGTATGACCTCTTGTTCCTTTTCCAAAAGGTGAGGATATTTGTTTAAACAAATGGTAGCACAACTAGTACTATCTAATTGCTTCATCCATTGTTGAAGAATTTCAAACACAATCTTTTCCTTATACACTAGGGGTAAACCACTGATAAAACTGTATACCTTAGCTTTTTCAACTCTTAGATATGGTACATAGCATTGTAAATTTACAAAATCAGTTACAAATTCTTCCATGGTTAACAATCTTAGTCTCAAATCATTGAATTTTTGAGCTTTCTCATCATAGTATCGTTCTGACATATACATTTTTTCAATAATTTTTTAAAAAATTTCCAACTGAACTCTTTACTACATATGCTACTGACACTCTTAGCCTCCTTCCACCATGGAATAGATTTAACAACCAAGATTCCATCGCTTCCTCAAATTCTCCATCAAACATGAAGAGCCTTAACTTTTTAAATTCTCCCTGTAACTCTACACATCTTTCTTTTTGTTTTTCATTATTCATTTCATCACCTTTCTTTAAATCCTGGGGGGTTATATAGGAATGCTATTTGTAGTTTTTTTTTTGTATTGATCATTTTCTTTTCTTGTAAGGAACATAAAATAAATATAATAATTAAATTGATAATGTTACCTTAGTATAAAAAATATTAAAATTCAAAATCAAGTTGTTAATTTTACCTTAGTAATAAAAAATATTTCTATCAAAACTTTGTAACAATCCTAACATTCTCAAGTTCTCAACACTACATCTATAATTATACATTCACTAACTTTCATATATTTGCATCTATCAAAAATTTCTAACATTTCGAACATTTTCTAACATTCATTTATATATTTACACCTATTAAAACTACCTAGCATCCATTCATATATTTGCACCTATCAAAACATTCTCTCCTAACATTCGTTTATTCCCACATTCACTCCCAACATGACATTCCTCATATATTCATTCTTAACATTAACATTCCCTTATATTCATTCTTACATTTATATATTTGCACTTATCAAAACTTCCTAACATTCCTAACCTTTCTTAACATTCATTCATATATTTGCACCTAACATTTTCTAACATTCATTTCAAACATTCATATATTTACACCTATCAAAACTTTATAACATTCCTAACATTAACATTTCCATATTCATTCCCTATATATTCATTCTTAACATTAGATTGCACTTATCAAAGCATTCATTCATAACATTCCCCTATTTCTACATTCACTCCTAACATTCCCACATTCGCTCCTAACATCGCACCTATCAAAACATTCACTCCTAACATTCCCCCATTCCCACGTTCACCCCTAACATTGCACCTATCAAAACTTCCTAACATTCCTAACATTAACTTCCTGACATTCCAAACATTAACATTTCCATATCCATTCCCCATATATTCATTCTTAACATTAGATTACACTTATCAAAGTATTCACTCTTAACATTCTCCTATTTCCACATTCACTCCTAACATTGCACCTATCAAAACATTCACTCCTAATATTGCACCTATCAAAACTTCCTAACAATCCTAACATTCCCACATTCACTCCTAACATTCTTCCATTCCCACATTCATCCCTAACATTGCACCTATCAAAACTTCCTAACAATCCTAACATTAACATTTCCATATCCATTCCCCATATATTCTTAAGATTAGATTGCACTTATCAAAGCATTCACTTCTAACATTCCCCCATTTCCACATTCACTCCTAACATTGCACCTATCAAAACATTCACTCCTAATATTGCACCTATCAAAACATTCACTCCTAACATTCTCACATTCACTCCTAACATTCCCTCATTCCCACATTCACCCTTAACATTGCACCTATCAAAAATTTCTAACATTCCTAACATTAACTTCATAACATTTCTAACATTAACATTTCCATATCCATTCCCCATATATTCATTCTTAAGATTAGATTGCACTTATTAAAGCATTCATTCCTAACATTCCCCCATTCCCTCCTAACATTCCCCCATTCCCCTTCACTCCTAATATTGCACCTATCAAAACATTCACTCCTAACCATAGTCATGCACCTATCAAAACTTCATAACATTTCTATCACTCTCAACTTCTCAACAATAAACATTAAG
>LPNX010437326.1:976395-1135996 GCA_001517045.1 Pseudotsuga menziesii | reverse complement strand
TTTGCCTCTAAAAGGTGGAGTAGACCCAAGCTACAACATATATAAAAACAATTTATAAATCTTACAAATTATTTAGACTATTTTAAACAAAATAAAAAAAATTAAAATATTAAACTTACAATTGCAACACTATCGTCCAATGGAGTCTTTCCTTTGCCTCGAAAAGATCGAAGAGACCCAAGCTTCAACATATATAAAATCAATTTACAAATGTCAAACATTATTTAAACTATTTAAACATATTTATCAAAGAACAATTCAATTATGAACAAAATTACCTCAGTGCCAATATTCACATCCATCAAAGAACCTATATCTTCACCTCCAATTTCAATATGCTCTCTTCCCTTAAAATTTAAATTTTGTTAATAAATAATTCATAGTAAATGCAAAAAATATTAAGCTTAGCAATTAACTTTAAAAACAAAAAAATAAAACAGTAGCTCACAATAGATGGAAAATCATCTAAAAAGTTCGAATCTAATGAAACCTACATAAATAAGTCAAATTAACAATAAGATACATAGTTAAATTTTAAAACAAAAAAAAATATCTTTCAAACATAAATATAAATGTGTGAATTTTAAATATACCTCTCCAATATGCTCTTCTACATTTCCAGCATTTTGACTAGTGGAAACTCTAAAATTATGTTCATTTAACAGTCGAGAAAACTGAAAACAATAAACATTTATGTAACGTATTTATTACTATACATAAAAAAATAATTTATCATACATAGACATAATGTAACCAAAAGTTTAATTCAAAATGAATAAACAAAATAATAGATTGGAAGTACACAAACCTCTCCTATGCTTGATGTGTCATTAGATATTCTATCCGAAGCTATATTACGACAAAGCTTCGCATAGGCCTTTAGATCTTCAATGGCCATACATTCTAACTCATCATCTGTTTTGTAAACAATTTTTTTTTGAATAGTGGCACGAGCCCTCTTTCGACTCAATCCAACATCAACTCCTACAAAATCCGAACTCAAACCTTTGGCAACATTATTCCTTGCAGTTGTCCCAACTTGTGATGTGGGCTCCATCTCTGATTTGTAAGTCACAAGCATAGGTGGATGAGATATTGGAGGTGGAGGTCGAATAGTACTAGGATCTCTAAGGGCACCTTTTCGATTGTATATCCTCCCCTTTCCAACTCCATAGAACTCAAAATGAATATCAGTATAGTTTGACTTTATTTCTAGAAAAAACTCAGCATAAAAAAACCTAGCAAAATAATTAGGAACCTCATTGTTCCATGGCACCCGACCATAGGTTGCAAGAAACCGATCATATAAAAAATGTGCAAGTTCAGGGTGCTTAAAATATTACACTTTCAATGCTTTCCACTTTAGGCCCTCTTTGAAGTTGAACATTGAGTTGGCCTGATCTTTAGTCACCCTTTCCTTCACAACAGCCCACTTATCTAGACCCATCACTTCTGCCTTTCTTCTTTGCATCAAAGCAACAAAACAATCTGTTGTTGGTCCAAGATCCTCATATGCCTCAATGAATTTTTGTAAAGATAACAAAACCCTCTCTATACTTTGTTTATTCTCTAGAGCGAGATCCAAACTAGAAAGATCATTTTGCAGCTTGTCAAAGTGAGCCCTACAACTTTCAAGAGTTGTTTGTTGAAGCCCACTTTCCCATGGGATCTTGTCCGATAAATCTGATGGATAGGTCGTAATGGGCGTACAACCCTCAACTAGCTGGACATATTGCGTCCTTGCTTGACCTTGGCCACCCTGTGTAGGATGACGAGCCTCTTGCGAACCTTGCTCTGCTTCCACACTTGTCTCCCATACAAAAGGTCGAGATCCACGTTCACCCATAAATGATAAGGGGGAATCATCTCTACCACTATCGCTACGTCAATGATCAGATGAATGTGAACTATACAATAGGCTTGAGTCTCGAGGTGAAGTCGATAATCTTTTATTTTCATTTTGGACACCAACTCTCGAAGAATGTGATGACCTCCTATGCTTATGTCTTAAAGGCGGCTCTCTTTCCATTAGATATGATATCTACAAGTTTACACAAATATCAATTTCTACATGTTAATTAATCAACTTCAAAGATCTAGCTACTATTAAAATTAAGATTTCAATGTAATATAAATAGAAAAACAAAGGTGGTATGGATAAATAACATATATAAAGACGATGGGCCTTCTTCGTGATAAGGAAGATCCTTAAATCCACTAAATACACTGGTATATGATGGTTGATACGCACGTTGTATAACATTTTGACCCTGACACATGCCATAAACTTGTTTTGGTTCAGAGGCCAAAAGTTGAAACGTAGAGTAATTTGAAGCCAAACATGCTGATACATTAAACAATTTTGCAAGTTGAGAGGTGGAAAATGCAAGGAGATAGTGTGTCAGGCCTGAAGTTCGAGAGCCATAATGCCTCAATCACTAAGGGCCTAACCTTCTACATATTAATTAATCAACTTCAAAGACCTAGCAACTATAAAAACTAATATTTCAGTAAGGACCTAGATATCACTAATATTATCTAATAGTCCTTTAACTACATGTGCATGAACTACATTTTGCTAAGTATAAAATATAGTCTAAGGCAAGTGCAAGTACTTACCTACTCTACAGACAGACACTACTGTTGGCTACTAGCTACCTAGTCATTATAGACTTGTTAGTGAGAGCATCACTATTAAATATATATAGAGCTTCTATTTCTTCAACTGAACTAAAATCGTAGGTGAATCAGCTAGCTCATCCCTGAAACTCATAGGGAGAAAGTATTTCTATATTATTCCTTACCTTCTCTCCATTTCTCATCTTTAAATACTTCCACTTCCCTTCTTCTAGAATCTGGAGTGTTTACAATGAATTATATATCCTAGTTCCTCTAGTTGTATAAAGCAATGAAAAGTAAGGGCAGTGAATCAACTAACCGTTATCAATCAGCTGTTGTGATTTCATGGATTTATCACATCAAATGGCAAGGACATATAGATTTCAATTTGGACTAAGGAGAGCATCTAGGGACTGACCACATACACCTGTGGATTCCCCCCATTAGTCTAGCCTATCCGTATCATTTTAGGTTACACTTCTGGTTGTTTTGGTCTCCATCCCCATAAGAAGATAAAGCAATTATTTCTTTAAACTTTCCTTTATCTATCTAACCTTTTCTCTCTATGTTTCAGAAAAGCATGAAATGGAAATGTTACTTAATGCAATGCATCATGGACTAAGATACTCATAAAGTGCCATGGGACTTATACTTTGGCTAGTAGTTGTATGGACTAAAGCAAATAGTAAAGGTTAAGAACAAAACTATATAGTTATTACACTACAGCTGAAGTTGTAACTCAGGAAAGTAAAATGAAAAGGTTTTGAAATCCTGTCCCCTACCAACGAAAAAACATATAGAAATAAATTGTTTACTTAGGGACTTGATCAGCTCTGCCCATTTGGACAGAGTTGTTCAGCTCTGTCCATTTGGACAGAGCTGTTCAACTCTGTCCATATGGATAGAGCTCATCAACTCTGTCCAAATGGATAGAGCAAATCAGCTCTGTCTATTTGTATAAAGCTGATTAGATCTGTCCATTTGGACAAAGCTGCAACCTGTACAGTTTTAAATGTCTAAATGTCTTAAATATCATTTAGAGATGCTACATACTAGTGGAGTTATTTAAGCCTACATAGCCATGGTTTTTTTGGATGAGCTCTCTTAATATTCTATAAACTTTCATGTACATAGAAAATAAAAATAAGCTAATTAAAAAGTTATGTACCTTTTTTAAACAGAGCTGTCTAAATATTCTATATAATTTCATGTACATTGGGAATAAGAGTAAGCTAATTAAAAAATATAGAAACAAAAAAAACATTAACAGATTTAAAGTTTTATATTGCATTTTGTTTAATTAAAATCATTTAAAATAAGTAGAGCTGTCCAAATGGGCAGAGTTGTTCAACTCTGTCCATATGGACAGAGCCTATCAACTCTGTCCAAATGAACAGAGCAGATCAGCTCTGTCCATTTGTACATATCTGAATAAGAATAAGAATAAGCTAATCAAAAAAATAGAAACAGAAAAAAACTTTAATAGATTTCAAGTTTTATATTAAATTTTGTTTAATTAAAATCATTTAAAACAAGTTAAACTATCCAAATTGGCAGAGCTGTTGAACTCTGCCCAAATGGACAGAGCTGTTCCACTCTATCAAAATGGGTAGAGCTATTCAACTCTATCCAAATGGGTAGAGCTATTCAACTATGTCCAAATGGGTAGAGATGTTCAACTCTGTCCTTACTAACATGATATGAAATAAGCACATAACAGTTTAAACAAGCACTTAATAATAGTAATATAAAAGTTAAGTTCGAAGGCTTACCTCACAGCCAAAAAGAAGCACAACAACACAACACCATGAGAATACCACGTACACCTCAATGAAAAGACCTTCATGCCCTCCACACCAAACAGACCTAAACTCCAAATAGACCTCCACGATAAGGGGTGACAGGATGGTAGATGCACACGTCAGACGGCTGGGTGACGCAGACAAGGATGAGATAGGTGGCGAGACGGGAGGGGCGACGGCTGGAGAAACAATGACAAATCGTTGAAGGTGAAACAACGAAAATGAGCCCACAGCTGACCTTATACGGTAAAAAATTATTCGGCCGAACAATTGCTCGGCTGAATAATCGTTTGACCGAATCATTAGTCAGCCGAATAATTATTGAATTGCCAATAAAAATTATCAGTCGGCAATCTGTTCCGTCAAATTAAACGGTTGCCGTTAAATTTTATTCGGCCGAATAAAGGATTAGTTATTTGACCGAAAAAACTATAAATATTTGATTGAATAACTTAATTATTCGGCCGAATAAATATAGTTATTCGGTTGAATAACTCCCGCTATGTTGGTTGGGCAGCCGGTTCTCACGGAAGTGTTACCCAACTTTGAGTTTTCACCCAGATCAGATCCTCGAACATTCAAATAGGCTTACCATGATCAAATTTTTCAAGTATCTATGAATGAGGAATTTTATTCACTACAAGACAAAAAAACTTAGGAACTTGTCTCCTTACCTCCAAGGAGGAAACTAGTTCAGCAAAAATGGGTCTACAAGACCAACATAGCATCTGATGGAACCACAACCAAGCATATGTCTCAGTTGGTTGCAAAAGGATACTCACAAGTTCAAGGATTGGACTATAATGAGGCATTCACTCCAGTAGTAAAAATGAATTCCATCAAACTTGTCTTGGCATTTGCAGCTGCAAAAGGGTGGGAGGTACATCACATAAATGTGAAAATTTCCTTCCTCCATGGTGAATTGAAAGAGGAGATTTACATGAAACAATCTGATGGGTACATTGAGGATTCTTCCTTAGTTTGCAAATTAAGGAAATATATCTATGGGCTCAAACATACCCCAAGGGCATGGTATTCAAAAATGGATTCCTTCCTCATGTCATAGAATTTTGAAAGATGCAGATTAGACTGCAATGTTTACATTTAGAAGAAAGAGGGATCAATGCTATTGATTATTCTATATGTGGATGTCTTTCTCATTACTAGTAGCTTTGTTACTGGATTGATAAGCATCAATTCATCTTTGAATAAAGCATTCACTATGAATGATCTAGGATTGTTAAGACAACTCATTGGTCTTGAAGTAAGTCAAAAGACTTAAGGAATCATGACCTCACCGTCGAGATACTCATTCGATTTGTTTAAAATATTCCACATGGAAGACTGTAAAGTAACCCATTTTCCCTTCCTATATAGCATCAGGCTTGAAGAAAGTGGTTCTACACCGTTGGTACACAACACTCTTTTCAGATAGCTCATTGGGAGCCTTCTATACCTGACACATTTGATACCAGATATATCCTATGTTGTGAGTGTTTCTACCAGATAAATGCAAGAGCCACATGAGTTTCACTGGAAGGAAGCAAAGCATATCTTGCATTATGTGCAGGGTACTATATATTATGGGATCCATTATAAAATTGATGCATATCTATATCTCATTGGCTTCAAAGATTCGGACTGGGATGGATATGGGAATGATAGAAAATACACTTCAGGATTTGTGTTTTGTTGGTATCTGGGCCAATTTGTTGGTCCAGTAAGAAGCAAGCAACACTTGCACTCTCTTTAATAGAAGCAGAGTATAGGGGGGTTGTAAATGCTATTATTCAAGGAGCTTGGTTGCATAGCATCTTCACAGAATTTGAGATTCACACTTCACCTTCAGTGGACATCTATTGTGACAACCAAAGTACCATAAAGATATCCAATGATCCAGTCCAGAAGCAATGGATGAATCATATTGAGGTTCACATGCATTATATTTGAGAACCAATGCATGACAAAAATATCACACTGCATTACTTCCGTATAGAGGAGAAAATTGCAGATATATTTACCAAGTCCTTCATAGAAAAGAGATTTGTTTTTCTCGGATCTCTTATCGGTGTAAAGGCTTGATTCATTGTTCTTGATTCACTGCTTATTTTGAGGGAGGGGGGGAGTCCCATGAGGTTTTCCCTATTTTATTTAGTTTATTAAGAAGTATTTTATTTCATTTATATTATATGGGTAACTTTTTTCCTATTGTCAGGGACCAAGTTTTCCAAAGTTATTATTAAGGGGGGGTGTTAGGATTAATTAATCCTCCTTTGTCCAATATAGTCTAATTGATCAGCATGCCTAAGTTAGGGAGACATTATTACTATAATAGAGTGTGGGGAACACATATAGAGTTTAAACTACAGTTACTGGATGTGCATGCATGAGTTAATGTTCCTTTGAGACTAATCCCTACATTATAGGATCCCACTCTGAGTGCCACCAGTAGCCTCGATTAGTTGGTTGTGGTAGGTAAGAAAATATGATGATTCAATCTCCAGTTACAATTAGTTAGATCACTTTCAACTAGCCTAGAGCCAGTTTTGCATGCATGCAGGGAGAGTGGCGTATTTTTCCCACCTACCTCTTCAATTAAATGATTGTAGACTGATTTAGACATCTGGAGTTAGACTAGTGTGCTCTGGTAGTGATTTAGACACACTGAGTTAGCTAATCAGTCATGTTTAGTTGGTAGATTCGAATCTTCTCCACATTTTTGGAATTATACTTATTGTAACACCATTGTATTATGGATTAAATGAACGAAGATTAATGTTGTAATTAATTGATCAATTCTTGTCAGATTTGTCTCAAATTTGTGGCTTGAATTTCTTGTTCAGTGTACATTGTCTTTGATTATTCCACCATAATTCCATTCCTACAACTTTTGATATTTTCCTGTAGATCAATGGTTCACAAATTTAACACTCACAAGACTGTAATTCAACCTAAAGAAGAATATGTACAAGAAGTGAATATTGGCACTGAAAGTGAACCAATGAACATCAAATTGTTAAAGCTATTATGAGAAGAAACAAAACAGAGATATGTCAAATTGTTTAAATATTACATTGGTACATTTGTATGTAGGTATGAATATTTAAAGGTCATATGATACTTCCATCATTAAGAATAAGATCCCATTGAAACCTGAAACTAAACCATTCAAACAAAAGCCGAGGAAAAAAAATCCCATTCTACTACTGATAATAGAAAATTAGATAATGAAATTATTGGATGCTAAAATAATAATTCCTTTGTGATATTTTGAATGGGTGGTAAATCTAGTTCGAGTCAGAAAAAGAGCGATGAAATCAAACTATGTGTTGAGTTTAGGAACCTGAACAAATGTTCTTTCAAAGATAACTATCCTATGTATGAGATGGATCAAATTTTGCAGAAGGTAGTCAGAGAAAACAAAATTTCCATGATGGATGGGTATTCTTGCTATAATCAAGTGGTTATGATCAAGGAGGATCAAGAAAAAAAATTACTACTCCTTAGGGAACATTTATGTATGACAAAATGCCATTCGGACTAACGAATGTAAAGGAAACCTTCCAACGAGAGATGGATATTTCCTATATAGGTGACAAAGACAAATTTATTGTGATTTATATGGATAACATGATAGTTTTCTCAAAATATGATAATGATCATTTGTCAAATTTAAGGCATGCATTCAAGAAATGCAAAAAATATGTCCTTTCTCTAAATCCAAAGAAGTTCATTTTTTCCATGCAAGAAGGAAAATTATTAGGTCATATTGTGTCTAAATATGGGGTAAAGATAGGCCGTAAAAGGGTAAAATCAATTCAAGAATTAGAACCTCCCAGAAATAAGAATAAGGTATAGTCGTTCCTTGGAAGAATAGACTTCCTCGGAAGATTCATCCCTAATATGGATAAACAAATTAAAACCATTACCAACATGCTCAAATCAGGTAATGAGATGAAGTGGACTAAAGAGGCCAAAGATGATTTCGAAACTCTTAAGAAATCAATTGGACATACACCAATGCCAGTTAGCCTAGATTATTCCAAACCAATTTTTATGTTTTCATTTGCTTCTACCCATACTATGGTTGTTGTACTATTACAAAAGAATAATGATGGTTAGGAGAAACCTATTGCATTTTTAAGTAAAGCACTCAATGATGTTGAGTTGAAATACAATTTAATAGAAAAGAAACTATATGCAATGGTAAAATCCTTGAAACCCTTCATATGTTATGTGTTGCATTCTAAAATAATTACTCATGTTCCACATATAGTTGTAAAGTATATTATTTTCCAAGATAACATTGAAGGTAGGAGAGGTAAATGGATCACAAAAAATAAAGGAATATTATATGGAAATAAATCCTACCAAGCTGGTAAAAGGACATGGATTATCCAAGCTGCTAGCAAAATCATATTGCAAAGATTTGGACTTGAATATGATTTCAGAATTAACAGAAGAATAAAAGTTAAAAATTGTTCAAGATGCACAAGATGATACCATGAAGGCGAACACTAAGTTTCAAGAATCTAAATGGTATAAGGACGTTGTCTATTACTTAATGAAATTAGAATCTCTATAGTATTTATCGAAATCCCAAACAATATCTATGAAGTTACATGCAGTAAAAAATTGTATTTTGGATTGCTACCTTTATTGGAAATACCCTCAAGGAATCTTGTTAAATTGTGTTGTGGAACATGAGACTGAAGAGATTATGACAGAATTGCACAAAGGAGTATGTGGAGGTCATTGTGCCTGGAGAGCTATAACATATAAATTTCTCAGAGATGGGTACTATTGGCCAAGATTATTTGTTGATACTAATCAAAGTGTCAGATCTTGTTTTGAATGTCAAATGTTTGGAGGAAAACAAAATCTCAGACCTTTACATTTAAATCCAATAAAATCATCAGGACCATTTCAATAGTGTGGTTTAGACTTCATTGGAGAAATAAATCCCAACTCATGTGGGAAGCACATGTGGATCCTAAATGCTAAATATCATTTTACCAAATGAGGTTAATTTGTACCTACCAAGATATTAAATGAATATGTAGTTATGATATTTCTAGAATAGAATATTTTGTCAAGATTTGGGTGTCCAAGAAAAATAATCATAGATAATGCAAAAGAATTCAAATCTATCAAATGGATATAATTCTGTCAAAAATATGACATTGAACTTAGTAATTTAACCACATGTTATCTAAAGGGTAATGATCTTGTTGAATCATGAAATAAAATCCTTCTCGAGATCATAAAGAAGATGCTAGCACAAAACAAAATACCATGGGATGTAAATCTGAAATATTCCTTGTGAGATAACAAAATAAGTATTAAAAGCTCAATTGGGACATCCCCTGTTACAGTGGATTTTACAACACATGGTTGATCACACATTTATGACCTTCCCTGTCCATCTACAGACTCTTTGGGCCTCATGGACCAATATTGTACCTTTTATGTTTCTAAGATCATCCCTAAAAACACCTTGTGAGCTTGCTATCGAGAGATGGAGGATTGAGGTGGTGGAGGCCCAGGTGGAGGACTCGATTTTTCTGGTTCACAGATGTGTTGACAGAGGTTGTCACTTATGCAATCTCTAATTTTATTAATAGAAATATCTTTTCCTATCCAATGATGTGCATTTAAATGAATATTGAATCCATGGATGTGTTTAATTCCTTATACATTATTGATTATATATGCTAGAGTAGGCCTAACACTATATTATATAGCATGCTTTCCTTGTTTACTGTTGTTGAGAGTAAATTGCTAAAGCAAGTGAGAATGGAAAAATCACAAAGTGCTCCAAGGGACAAAGGGATGCAAACTCAAGTACAAGCAAGCTATGGAAATAATGGACTATAGTTTTCTTTCTCTTCAATTCATCATATTCAATGTATCCAAGGGGTTCCTTATATAGTGCTTCAATGGGGTAATGGAAGGTCAAATCCGAGCAATCTTGAGGCATATGGAAGGCCAAGAGACAAGTGATTCGGATCCACATCAAGGAAAACTCCAAAAGCATTTGGACTTATGCACACATTCCGATGTACCTGGGTTTAAGGGTAATATCCACGTATATACGTGAGAAAGGGATTAAAAGTCATGTACAACAAATAGTAGGTGTTTTTAGGGATGATCTTAGAAACATCAAAGGTACAATATTGGTCCATGGGGTCCAAAGAGTCTACAGAAAGATAGGGAAGGCCATAAATGTGTGATCAACCATGTGTGGTAAAATCAGCCGTAACATCCCCTTTCGATATGGTATATGGGAAAGAATCCATCCTTCCAATATGATTGGGGTTACTTGTCCTTAAATTGATTCAACGTGAAATTGAAGAACTAGACAACATGGTTAGGAGGATGTATGAGATAATTGAACTCCATTAGGAAAGAGAAATGGTTGGTGAAAGACTAGTAGAAAATCATAAGAAAGTTAACAAAACTTTTGATAGAAGGGCTTTAGAAAGATACTTTCAGCCAGGAGACCTAGTCCTCAAATGGGATGCCAAAAAAGAAGACAAAGGAAAGCATGGAAATTTTGACAATCTATGGATTGGTCCAATTGTAATGCATGAAATGAAAGGAAACAACACATTCATACTAGTTGATATTGATGGTGACATGATTGAAGAACATATCAATGGCAAGATTCAGAAAAATATATATATATATTCATTTACTAAAGCTAGGTTCATTGAATTTTGTAAATAATACTATAGGAAGCATTTTTCATTTTATGCTTTATTTCAAATTCAACATTTAAATTTTAGATTTCCTTTCATGTTTGTAAATAAATGAAAGAGATAACCTGCAAGTTGTAAAAAGGCCTTAGGATAAAGACTCCATAGCCCAACAAGAAAAAGGAACAAGTCTACAAGCTCTCAACATTCCATAGTAGCAAAAAGTTGTCCCTGTGGAGCCAATGTTAGTACTCATATTTTCAGAGGCTCTCACAAAGCCCAAAAATTAGTTAAATAGGGACTACGGGAAGTTGAAGGGGAATAATTTATGAAACTTGAAGGTTCAATATGTATAGCAAATGATGAGAATCCATCAACCTGGTATTAATGTTTGGACGAGTGAACAGTATTTGATCCGTAGTTAATCAAACGATCGAGATGAATAACGCTACATTAATTAGAAAGAAGTTTAAGTTGAATAAGTAATTGAGCATATCCATTGGCAAATCAATTTGATCAATGGTTGACAGTAAGTGCGCATGAGTTAATGTGATAGGAATTTAAGAATAAAAAGGTATCGGTCACTTTCTAGAAATGAATATTTAATCTAATGGAAAAGGTACATTATCCATCCAAAAGAGGCATGTATTTTGTTGGGTCCCAACCATGCATAAAGGTAAAACCACTTTTAAATGTGGCATCATGGTATGGATTGTGCATGCTCAAGGGATTTTTAAAACTGCCTAGGTGAGTATGCGTTACCACCCTTGAAAACTAGGGTGGTTTTCGCATATAAAAAAGTGAGTCCCACCTTTTATCCCAGTCATCTTGTCTGGCCAGATCATCCCAGAGTGCCCGCCATCATAGATCACATCAATATTTTCCTCATCCAATTGTATTTTTCCAAGTGTCTATCCTAAACCAGAGACCCATTAAAAGTAAATTTTTGTCCCTTTGCATAAGTAATTGTTTTGTATACTTTCTAAGAACCTGTGAACTAGAACTATCAAGCGACTGGTGATCCCACTCAACATCTAGCTCAACCAACCAAACCTAAATCATCATCCACATCATAAAACTGGGTAATCTTGTCAAAACATCACTGCATTCAAATTTTACCGCAAAATTGTTGAATTTTTTACCCTAGTTTTAAACTTTCAAAATCTACCTAAACCAAAGAAATCCTACCGGTAAAATGGCCCAATGTACCACCGAAGTTTCCTCCAAATATACCCTGGCAGAAAATGCATTCATCTTTGACCACTAAGCTAGTATTAGGGATCCAAAAATTTTCCATTTAAACCTAATTCAAACCTTAACCAAATCCCGATACAAATATTGACATGCATCAAGACCCCTACCAGCTATGGAAATATAACCTAGTACACTTTGTATGTCCCCCTAATATACATTTCCTAGAGTTCATTGTCTGGTATTCAAGTAGTTACTCACCTAGTTAGAGTAACATTAAATCCTCTGATGGAAATTGAGTCTTATGTCAATAAGATGTTGAAGAAGTCAAAAAAATGTTTTCCCTTCCTATAGTGTTACACCTAAAAACTTCCACCTTTCCTAATTCCTTGAAGTTCATTGTCCAAAATATATTTTGGAGGATTTTTTTCCCAAATGTATGATCCCTAACACGCCTTGTCTATTGACATAGGGCGTCATCTAATCCTGGGGCCTTTTCCCCATTAACGGGAACTATTGGTGACACTTGTTGCACTTGGAAAAGAAGTGTTGGCCCTCCTTAACTCCTTATGCTAGTGTGGAAAGAGAATCAACACTCTCAAAATGGAAAAAGAAGATATTTTGAGAAACTTCCACAAGAAACTACTTGTGGAAGCTTATCCCAACTAATTGGAGTAGGTGGCACTCATACCCTTAACCTCTAGGGATGATCCCTCTCCTTCCTCTGAAAGAATCTCAACCCATTTGGTTCCCTTGGCGTATATACGAAACATCTCCCTCATGGATGAGGGAGGACCAAAGAAAGAACCTTTATGCCAGTGGAATAATTCCCAGTGTAAGAGGCAAAGAGTATGGTCTTGTGAATGAGAGATTGCAGAGCTTGTGCATGTGAGTCAAGAGCTTGCGAGAAAAAGGATTCAACATCAAGGATTTGGTTGTAGTTTTCTTTTCTATCTCTATTAATACAAATATGTTTCCCTTTCCCATGAATAATTTGTGTTTGATATGAGTTATTTATTACTTTTCTCCTTAATCATTAGCATAGATTGTCACAGTTATCTTGTTAATTTGACTTTTGTATCTTTTCCTTTACATTCTTTTACAAGTACAACCGACAATAAGATTATTCAGAAGGAAAGGATCATATCCATTGTGAGGTAAGAAAGCTTTACTTTCAAGTGATTTGACAATCTAGGGAAAGGATGCATTGTTATGTGTGTTTTGTTCTAGATATTCCTCATGTAGACTAGGGAAACAATATTTTTCCACATTGATTGTTTATTTTTACCATATTTTCTAAAGTTTCAAATGTGAAAAAAAATTAATGGTCTGTTTTTAATATCTCGGGACTTGATTGGGCATTTTTTGGCTACGATAGAGTCTCTCTTTTACTTTTTCACACTCTGTGTCAAGCTAAATAATCTTTTGAGTTCCTTTTATACTCTAGTCATGCTCTTTAAAAACATAGAGAAAAGGTATCAAGTATACTTTTATCACTTTTTTGGGCTCTTAAAACCTAATACGAAAATGGAAACCCCTTGGAGTCATATTTAATCTCTTTTTAGACTCCCTAGATATGAAAAGATCTCTAAGTGAACTTGATTATTTCATGCTTCTCCAATTATTTGAAAGGTCATCTATTCGGTGATATTTTACCCCTTTTTTGGACCTTTTAGACTCATTTATGAAAAATGTACACTCTAGTTCGTCGTGACTAGAAGAGTTCTCCTAGGTATTGGTTTATACTTTTTTGGACCTCGGGGACTAAATTTACAAAAAAAAATTCCATTCTGGAGTCTTCTTAAACATTTCAAACTCTCTAAACATGAAATAACAATCGATTTTACCTTCTTCGTACTCGTAAAATCAAGCAATGAACGACCCTTTTTTGGGAATGAACCCCTCCTTTCTTAGGTTCATAAAATATATGAGTTATGACTCATCCTATGATGAGCTATATTGAGCATTTGTTGCCCTTTTCAAGCTCGTTAAAAGGAAAAGAGGTACCCATCTTTCATGATCATGAAATTAAGGGAAAGAAAAAAACATTTTTCCATTTGTATTAATGGTAGATTTTATTCACCCTTGAGGACAACACATGTCTGCATTTCATTCAAACAATTGGGTATTTAGGTTGTCATTGAGTCAATCCACTTTCATTAGTCATTTTACTCCTTTGATTCAATTCAAAGAATGCATCGTTCTACCCTTGCATTATGCCTGGTCTCTGCCTCGTTGAACTAATACTTCCAAGTCGCTTGTTTGTCGTCCAATGTTCAAGGGGAATCTTTACCACAACTTACCTCTCTACTTACCTTACCTTTATTATAATTAATATGAAATTTATATTCAAGCAATGAGTGCTATTAGATTCTTAATTATTTGCGATGAAAAGGAATGAATAATACCCACTGGAAAAAACAAACCTCATAGGAAACAAAGAAGAATTGCTTAGTATAACTACAGTATAAACGTCTTACTCCCGGCAGTATAAAATGGTGTTACAAATAGGAGAATTCGAATCATGAGGGATGAATTCAAATATACCAACTCAGACTGACTACATGGCTAACTGGAACTATCTAATCCACTTTTGAAGTTAAACAGGCTAACTCCATATGTCTAATCTAGTCTCTAAATCAGTTAAAACCAATCAAACCAGTCTAACTATAGTGGTAGCTTAGAACTGGTGCCTTCCCACATGCAGCCATGCATAACTGGTGCTAAATGAACTAGAGGACATCTAACTAAATGTAACTAAAGCATAACTAATCTTGACTAGTTACCAATTACCAACAACTGAAGGAGGTTGGTGCCGCCATTCCCAGTGGCTCCTAAAATGTAGGGATTGGTCTAGGAGGCACCTAAAATGTTGCATGAAGGTGCAGTCAATTCCAGTTAGCCTCTATCGATGTTCCCCACACTCTAGTGACTGGTACATGTGGACCCATTAGGCCAAGTGGACCCAATGGTACTAGTGCACCCAAAACTAACTAAATGAATCCTAATTTAGGCAAATATAATGTAATAGATAGTTTTGACAATGGAGGATTATAAATCCTAACACCCCCCCTAAATCCTAACTTGGACAACTATGGTCCCTAGAAAAAAGGACAAAATTCACCCATATAAATATAAAAGATAAAACAATTTTCTTAATAAACCAAGGAAATAGGGTAAAAGTTTTATTTTCTTAATAAAACTTTGTGAAAAGTTTGTTGCAATTTGCACCACTATGCAGCAGCAAATGCAGTATCTTGGTTATTTTGTGCAGAAACATCCTAATACTATGCATGTGAACCTATGAATCCAAACTAAATGATTATTTCTAGAGGAATATTTCTCTTTGCAAGAATAATAATATGCTCAACTGAATCAGACATATAGACAATTTCCAGATGAAAACTGGACCCATGTAGAGCAACTGAAATCAACTGATGAGAGAGAAAAGGTTCTTGATAATTCAAACCATGTGAGGAACACCCAATCAATTGATATATTTCATCCTTAAACATCGAACCGTTTTAGGTAAAATCATCCCCAAGTGTTGGGATCAAGTGTCCAGGCGAATGCAAAATCTCTTCATCTTTACTAGTTTTGTGAGGCGATGAGCATGTGATCAAATAGATAGGTAGAGAATCCCTAGGACTATGGAGAGTGAATGATTGAGCTCCATAATATGATATATATTCATAAATAACCAATTATTCACAAAATAAAATATCAGGAAACTCATAAGAGGAAACTAACATCAAATCCCCAACGGTAAGTTCGAAGGAGACTTGCGGCACTTGATTTTTCACATCAAAATTGATGAGAGAAACTACAAGCATTACTGAAAGCTCTTGAAACGTAAAATTTAAACTAAATAATATCAGATCATATAAAAATAATATCATATCATATACAAATAATTTTTTATCATATCCAAGAGTGTGGATTGATATCAAATCCCTAACAACAATTTTGAAGGAGACTTGCGGTACTTGATTTTTCACACCAAAATTGATGAGAGAAGCTACAACCATTACTGAGAGATATTGAAACTTAAAAAATGAACCAAATAAGATCATATCAGATCTAAATAATATAATATTATATCCAAATAATTTCATATCATATCCAAGAGTGTGCTCCACCGAGATGGTAGATGCACAATTTTCTCCTTCTTCAAAATTCTGGGTATTGGTGCATGCAATCATGTAGGAATTTGATGGAAGATTTATATCAATGAGAGTGAATGGATCACTCCTAAAATATGATATTATTTCCAAAATATCCATGGTATTACTTATATTCACACCAGCAACACCATTAGAGATAGATAAATCAAACTCCTTTGCATATTCTGAATGAATCACCGGTAAACTATGCACAGAATTTAAAATAGAAGAACCACTGGAGAATTTTTGCATAGAATGGAAGGAGAGTTTTTATTCAATAATAGATATTCAGATTTATTCTTTTGGATCAGCCATGTGAGAATATGAGATATCATATTTCTCATAAACTTCTGGAGCAACAGGAGAAGGAGTCACTCCAAGGCGACTTTCCTCAATTCGAATTGACTTTGTGAAAGATTATGCTTCTTCTTCATCTTCAATAATTTGATTTGCAATAGGAGAGGGCACATAGAGTCCATTCTTGAACTCTTCATGTTGTATTTTATCTGAACCTTTCTCAATAGCTATGATTTTAGAGTCATCTCCCATATGACTGCTAGGTCCTCCTGATAGAGTTGAAATGACGAAGGATTCCCTAGAGGAAACCATGTGGTTGGATGCTCCAGAATATATCAAATAATCCTTAGATGAAGTGAATCCTTCCTTAAAGGCATGGCGTCTCTTATGTTCTTTAGTTTTCTCTCCATAATCAGACATCTCAACACCATGTGGAAGGGAAATATTGTTCTGTACAAGGAGAGTTTTCAAATGGTCAATGTTCTTCTTCATGCACAATTCTTTTGGATGAAAAACCCTCATACAATAGGGATACTTTTTCTTTTCAAAACTTTTCTTCTTCTTGGAGCTCAAAGCTCCTTCGGATGTCTTATGTTTATATTTAAGCTTTGAATAATATTCTTTAGGCTCCTTCCCCTTAGGTCTCTCTTTATCTTGTGCTTTGGCAGAGTCTGTCACTAAGAGATCTTGGGTTTTGGAATTCTGGATTACTTCCATCTGGACCAAATTCTCTTGCTCATGTATTAAGGAGTCGAAAAAGGAATCAAGTGAGGGAGTCTTCCAATTGGGAATGGAAGCTCTTCTGGAATATAATATAGAGACAAATACATAATACTCTATACCTAGTTTGCTGATTATGGAGAGCACATGTTGCTCCTCCTTTCTTTCTATTCCTCACTGTCTACATTGAATTACAAGAGACTTGAATTTTGTAAAGAATTATTGTATGGTCTTGAAACTGTTGGGATGTAAGGATATCAATTGGTTCTCCAAAAAGTGTCCCCAAAGCTCATCTTTCTTGTCAAACAAGACTTCAAGCTTCTCGAAAGCTTCTTTGGGAGTCCCCAAACCTTCAAGGTGAAAGAAGAAGTCTCTAGAGATGTGAGTACATAGATAACCAAAATATTCATATAAAAGGTTTTGAAACTTGTTTTTCTCAGCTAGATGATGGGGCTCAACCTCCCTTCCTAGTATTATCCTAAAGAATCCTTTGTTGTGCAAGGAAACCTTAATATCTGTCCTCCAATAAAAATAATTGAACGGTGTTAGGATCCAACATTTGGAAGGTTGAGAATCCTTAAGTCTCCTACTGATCAGACAATATCTTCAATCAATCTACGTAGCACCTGTGGAAATTCACTACAAAAACAAAAATATTCGCCCTATGTCAGAATAAAGCTTTCCATATTGCATGTACACTTTATCAAGGTCCGTCACACATGCACCGCCACTCTGAATGAATTTAGAGGAAGCAAGGCACTCTTTGAGGGACTTCTGTGGAAACCCAGTTTCTTCTGGTGTATAATGGAGAGCAGTCAGACTTGAAGCTTTCCTGAGATGGCTATAATACCATGTTAGAATTAATATGCCATTAATATTCAAGCAATTAGTTCTATTAGAATCTTAATTATTTGCAGTGAAAAGGAATGAATAATACCCACTAAACAAAACAAATCTCATACGAAAAAGACAAGAATCGCTCAGTATAATTATAGTATCAACTTCATTAGTCCCTGTAGTATACAACAGTGTTACAAATAGGAGAATTCGAATAATGAGAGATGAATTCAAATCTACCAACTCAAACTGACTGCATGGCTAACTAGAAGTGTCTAAATCACTATCGAAGTTCAACATGATGGGGGAAACATCATGGACCTCCTTCAATGATTCTATTCCCTTCAACATCATCTCATCATCCAAGAATTATTCTTAGAAATTAGATAATACTTTAATTCCTCCATGCCTCAATGGCAGGTTTCCTCGCTTTCGATAGTTGGCTTTAATCATTGGCCTTTGATTGAAATATTCCACTCATTGTTTGACTAAAACTCATCTATTCACATTTGGATTGATGCACTATATTACCTTGGGAATCATTGACACTAATGGTGATTTCCCTTGCAATTGTTAATGGTATACATCAATGAATGGTAATCAAGTGGGTTCTACCATGTTCGACATGGGGACATATGTTCACATAGATAGAATCGTAGTATTTGATATTGTAACAAAGACCCTGAGTATTTAGGAATTCACTTAAATATGTGCCTATCCTCAGGTTGTGATGGATTGTTTTTTATTCATTGCATGGATCCACAGTATATTTCTGGTGGCTATGCTCAAGTTTGAGTCCAAATGGCATATATCTATAGTGTATATCCAGAATTTATGTCTCAATTTGAGTCTTGTGTATCATGGATCTACAATGTATTATTGACAGCCATGACTTGGTCATTATACACGGATCTTCAATGTATTGGTCAGTAGCCATGATTTGAGTCAAATATTTTAAATATCTGGTATTGCGTCAAGTCCTCACTCGCCACTATTTTTCCTCTGATTCTGAATCAAATCTAGCAAATTATTTAACTTATAACATTCATCTAGATTCATACTTTGGGGGGAATTCTCTTACACCTAAAAACTGACGCCTTTCCTAATCCCCTAAATTTGATTGGCTAAAACATCTTTTGGAGGAGTTTTTTCCCAATTCTAGGATCCCAAACTCACCTTGTATTTTGACATAGGGTGTCAACCAATCCTTATGCCTTTTTACCATTGATAGGAAACGTCGCTGACACCTTACGCTAGTGTGGAAAGAGCTTCAGCACTCCCAAAATGGAAAAAATAATAGCTTTTGAGAACCTTCCAAAAGAAATTCCTCATGAAGGCTTATCCCAACTAATTGGATTAGGTGGAACTCATACCCCTAACCTCTAAGGATGCTCCTTCAACTTCCTCGCAAATAATCTCAACCCATTTGGTTACCTTGGCCTATATAAGAAACCTGTCCCTCATGGATGAGGGATGACAAAAGAAAACACCTTTATGCTGGTGGAATCATTCTGAGTGTAAGAGGAAAAAAGTATGGTCTTGTGAGTGAGAGATTGTTCATGTGAGTCAAGATATTGTGAGAAAAAGGCTTAAACATCAAGGATTTGGTTGTAGTTTTCTTCTCTATCTCTATTAATACAAATATTTTCCCCTTTCCCATGAATAATTTGTGTTTGATATGAACTATTTATTTATTTTCTCCATGATCATTACCGTAGGCTGTTGAGTTATCTTGTTGCTTTCACTTTTGTATATTGTCATTCTTATTATTTTAAAAGTACAATTGACCATAAGAGGATTCAGAAGGAAAGGATCATCTCCATTGTGAGGCAAGATAGCTTTACATTCAAGTGATTTGATAATATAGGGAAATGATGTATTGTTGTCTATGTTTTGTTCTAGATCTTCCCCATGTATACTACATAAACAATCTTTGCATGCATTTATTAGTGATTTCCAATAACAATAGAGGAATACACTATCAATTATAGAAAGGAAATTATCCCTTAAGTACCAAACTCCGATCCCATAGAAAAAAGTTGTTGTAATAAACCATTATGTATAGGCGGGAATGATAACTGCTAACCAAAACCCCCCTTGAAAATAATTTTGCTCAAACCAAAACCTAAAAAAAATGTGTCCCTATTATATTCCATCTTGGGATATAAAAGTAATGAAGAGGTAGATGAAACCATACTAGGCTTTGTCTCAGGTGTATAGCTAGTAACAGGAAAAACCCCAACATATGATACATTTTCCTTTGTGGCACATGTCCTAAATCAGAAACTAACAAAATTCCCTAGAAAATAAATATTTATATTTCCTTCCTGCGTATTTTCCCCTTTTCTGTATCAAAACTAAAAATACACTGAAGTTTTAGGCCTAAAAAGAATTGATCTATTGGATGCAAATAAGAAAAGCAAGTAACTCTAACTTTATTGAGTTCACAAATAAAGTAATGAATATTTCCTACACAATAATTCATAGGATAAATATGCCAACAATTCCTAGAGAAGGAAAGTAATGGTTACAACTCACACCAGTAACCAAAGTGGGTGACTAGTTTGAAAACTACATAGTGATTAGGGTATATAGATTTGAGGGGAAACCCTACAAGCTACCCACATTTTTTTATAGTCATATTATTAGCAATGGAATATGCTAGGAAAATACTATTATCAAATGAACTACATTTGGGAGTGTCAAGCAGCACAAGTCTTTCCATATTCCAAAATATATAGGACCTTTTTCAGATAAGATCTTTGAGTGCCATGCATTACCTAGAAGCATTTTTAGAGCAACTAAATTTGGAAAAGGATGAAGTAATAAGATATGATCCATATGAGGTAATATCAAATCAAAAGAAGGAAAACAAAAATGCATCATACCAACCTACTCCCGGGCCTGATTAAGTAATTATTTCCAACAAAGATACTTGGGAGGATTTAGAACATATATTAAAGAAGATGGCAGGATCAAGTGAGCATGAGCATACAATTGGATAGAAGACAAGGATTGATGAGGAAGATCCAACGCCTCATTCTAAAATGGTGAAAATTGATCCTGAATAAGAGGCTAAAGAATTATCCATGACTGATATTCAAGCAAATATAACTAAGGAGGTTGGAGAAATAGAAAACCCATTAGTTCAATTGGGTAAAAAAAAAAAAAAAAAAACCAGAATGATGCCTTATCCATCCTTGTATTTCACATTACCTCTAAAATCAAAATCAATAATTCCAACTGGACCAATTGTGATACAAAATTACTTACACTCAATCTACAAGGAAAAAAGAAAAGGAAGCGTACAACAAGTAAACTACCACCTTGTTCCATTCAAGATAGACCACAGGTGCAACAAATGCTAGGTTATATTGTAAAAAACCCATTAGAGGATGCAGACAATAGAAGAGCATTCAACTAACGACCATTTCTCACCTATTGTTGGTATTTTTTTCCTTTTCCCATATGGCATGGGAATATATGGATTTTACGTCATGTGTGGTTCTATTAACCTTCTTGGATTTTTCTCTTTACAAATAGTAATTCATGCTTTTTTCTTTAGAAGGTTTCCATTTATTGCTTGTGAAATATTTGCCTATGAAATTGATGCTATATTCAATACACTTGTAGAAGACGAAGATGTAGGTTTCTTTCTGCTTAAGCTTGGAGATGCTTGTTTCTATAATTTCTTGTTGCTAAGCACTTCATATTTTAGGTAATGCTACTGATATATTGTTGGGTCAGATCTGTCATGATGTGTTATTTTAATAATAGACACAGATTCATTTTGTTCATTTTTGTTTTTATTCAATGTTTCTTTTCTTTATTGAACTACTAGATCAATATTAACACTTATTCTATAGTTTTGTTTTACAAGATCCCAATATTAAAATTGCAATAATGTGTTCTTTATCATATATTTCTGAAAATATGGAATTAAATTTACAAGCTCATAATCATGTTTAGGTCACTAAGGTACTTTCTCTATTACTCACAGTTGATGGACCTATTGTTTTGTTTTTTGGAACTTTATCATTCTCACAGTACTTTATTAGCAGGATATTTTAGCAAGGTATTCAATATATCTTCTGTTTATTCTCTGACTATCTAAATTGGGTGTATATTCTTAATTCTATTGAAATTTGTTTTGCTACCTGGTCATAAAATATCATGTATTAATGTTAAGCTATTTAATCTATTTTGTTTCACTTTTTCATTGTTTGGTATCATGATGCTACAATTGGCATGTTCAAGCCTGCAATTTTTTTAGTTTAAGCTTATCTTTTGTATGTTGGTTATCATCTTGTTAGGTTGTCGTATGTCTGATGCAATGAAAGATGGACTCTCTTATGCACAATGTTCAAGTAAGAAAAATTATTAAAAGGAGGCATTATCAAGCGACATGAGAGTGGAATGCACCAACCTTATAAAAAACCAACCACAAGAGATTATAGCAATATCGACCATATCCCATAGCTACTAGATGAAATATATCATGAACATCCATATGATAGATAATTATCAACAATAGGGAATCATCACACACGAGGAAAGAATCTAGCATAACGGAACATAGGCCACTCATATCTACATCAATATGTACCCCCTACTGAAAATGTGATAAAAATCACATGTGGACACCCATGCAAAATGGAAGGTAATAGGCTGAAATCCAATGTATAGAAAAACTATTCCAGCAAAACTAGGTATAAATAATAGTATCATTAAGAAATATAACTCTCTTAGTTATTTTTATGCCCAAAGGGGCTTTGGCATGATATGACTTCCATTGTCAGGTCTGGAAGGATTTCACCCTCCATAAAGACAAAGGATTTTCCATCCAATCCATGTATGAGAGCTGAAAAGTCAGAATATTCCATTGGCAGCCTGTACCTTATTGTTTTGTGAAAAGTATATGTTTAATTATAAAGACATTATCCTCTATGTAGTCTATAACAACTCTAATGGAAAAAATATCACAACCAATGGTCTAATATGCAGCTCAGTACTAATCCATCTGAAGGTTGAAAGACAATACATTTAAGACAATTCCGATAAAATTGGGTTTGAAACAACAATATAATTGAGAAAGAGAATCCTTTGAATTGTATTCATGCCTAAAAGGACTTTGGAATGATCATCACTTGATTTCCATTGGCATGCCAGAACCCTGCTTAAATACAAAGGACTTTTCCAGCCAAACAGTATGTGAGAGCTAAATACTCAGAATATTTCTTTAGCAACCTTGGTAGACATGTGCTTTGCTTAAAGACTTCTAAGAGACTTTTCTAGCATAACTGTGAATGAAATATTGTAGACAAATAAATCTTTTAAACATTTCTTAATAACAACACAAATATATTTGATGAGACTGAACATTCTAAAATACATACCACAAGCAAAAGCTACTACAATTGGATATTTCCTTATAGTAGCCTAACTATATTTTTCTATTGAAATGGCTTCATGGTCAAAGTCTTCTCCTTTCAAATGAAATAATATCATATTGAATTTCCATTTTTGATCTGGCATACCAATACCCTCTTTGTACTCCTATATGCAGGACCCAGGTTGTATTGAAATTCAAAATCAAGCCTTCATTGGACAGAATGTTTGCCACTGCATTTATTTTTTTATAAGCATGGATAAATGACACATTTCAGAAGGAAGATTCCACCTGTTTTAACTGAGCTAAGATTGGGATAAAAAATAGGTAGGTTATCCATCCTGAACCTAGAAGTCATTCAATTAATATAACATTTTACATTGAATTTGAGCTGTCCAAAAGGCTATATCTTGCGATTTTTTCAGTTTCTTCCTAGCCTACTAAAACAATAGTTCTATCTCCTAACTTATTTTTTCTCCTTTTCAGGTATTTTTGGTTTTATCGTTCCAAATTTCATAAGAGTTTCAAAATGAAATGTAACCCTTGAAAGGTGAAGTGGACTAAAGATTACAAAAAGATACATGGAAAATAACTTACTAAGATATCTTTTGTGTGCCCATGACACATGTTGACATGTTTGCCCATGTTTTCCCATGTTGTGCCACAATTTTTATCCAAACTTGCAATACATATTATTACTTATTTGGGTCTATTTCTTTGCACTTAGATAGATTCCAAAGAAAACTTCGAGATTAGTCAATTTTTGCAACAATAGTAATTTATTTTAACAATTTTGAATAATGCAAGGAAAACTATTTCATTTTTTGTGCTATACCAAATGCTTAAGTCCATGTATGGATGTGGATGGAGTTAATTTGATTACATTATTAGACATGCAGAATTTTCAGTTAATACCATTGCTTTGAAATAGACAAGACACAACGTTCGAGTTTGAGAGAAGAATAAATGGGCCTAAGAGATATGATAGAAATGTTCAAAATACTTTGAAGGCCATCAAAAATATTGAGGAAGTTCATGTTAGTAGGGAGGATAAATTATGGGAGAACAGGTTTGTCTTATTCTCTTCAACTTTCCTTGTAAAAGAGTCAAGGGATAGTAACTAAAAATTAGCTAGTTGGTTATACTCTAATTTTTGTTGCTTATTGCACCTGTTTGTCCAAATACAGTAGAACCAGCATACAACATTTGTCTGTTCTCAAATATTACCTTCGTTGTGGTGATTTTTTTCCTGCCTTTATTACTTTTCCTGTGGTGCACTTCTGGAGTGCCCTTGGTTCTAATAATTCTTAGTATCGGTCTAGTTGTGGCTATATCTAAGGCAGGTTGTCCAAAGATAAACTTACAAACATGATTGAATGTTTCACACTAATACAATAAACTTACAAACATCCCATCCCACTAGACTTTATGTTTCCCCAACAACGTTCACTTACTAGCACTTGTTAAAGTTATTGAAGGCTCTATTTATCAAGTTCTCATATTTTGTGCTCATAGTGCTACAATGCATCCTTCCTTTCCCAACTATTTTCCTCTTCAAGTCTATCCTTCTTGCTTACAATGTACTCTCACCTTCATTTTTTCCTTAGTCAGTTGCCTTATGTGCAAGTATCTTATCCACCTCCAAATATACCCTGTCTACAATCATCACATGAGCATGGTTTAGTGCAACACTCTCAAGATCACCTTAGTCAACTCTAAATGGATTCAACTGACTAAAGTGGAAAACTAGATGATGTGTCTCATGTGATTTGGTAACTCCAATCATAAAGTGACATACCAATCTTCTCAAGTACCTTAAATGTCCCCTTGAAATGTCACAACAAAGTGCAGGTCATGCCACTTAACTGTTTCTCCCCAACTTAAGTAAGACCTTGTCACCCACTTAGAATTTTACCTCTCAACGGCCATAATCTTCCCAATGTTTTATCCTCTCAATTGTTTTTGTCAATTGAACATGAACCATTTCCAACCTATCCTTCCATATGTGCAATATGAAGTAGCTGACAGACTGTTGAAAGGAGCTCCCTGTAACATTAGTTTAGATAAGTGTATTCCTTGTCCTAGAATCTTTTATTGCTATGAATTTAATTTGATATGGTAATCATTATTCCCAACCTTGTTTGAATTACATAGACAGAGTATAGATTAGTTGTGTTGTTTGTTTATTTTCTGCATGGGCTAATCCAAATCAAGGGATATGCATGGAATGTTATCCAGATGTGTGCTTGAATAAAAAATGATCTATTGGAAATGGCATGATCAAGCCTTTGTACAACTATGTTTATTAATTGTTTTGAGATTTTTGTTTAAGATATTTGATCATTTCAATTGGCACCTAGATTGTAAGTATTCAATGAACTCTTGAAGGTTTGGTAAAATATATTTGAATTTTTATACAATGCCAAGTCCCTTGAACTAATTGTTGATTCCATTTGGGCATTTTGATTTTGGAGAGGAATAAGGTAATTGTTGTTAGCGTCAATTAGCATTTTGGTTATGTACAATAATAGGGAATTTTCTGCCTTATATTAGCAATTCAATTAGTAAAATATGAGATAATTGATTTTAGTTTCGCATTAGTAAACCAATTGGTAATGGAACATAATAAGTGTTTGTTGTATCACTTTGAAAAATTGATTTGATTTGTACAAAAGAATATGATACTTGTTGTTGCATTACGTTGGAAAATTGTTTCATAACAAGTTTTGGGTTCATATTAGGCCGGGAATATGCCCATTTCATGGCTTTTCTTGCTCAAAGAAATTCATGCATAAGTTTTGTTCTTGGGCATTAATGACTGTGTGTTTTCTCGTACGAGAAAGATATTTTCATGGGGTAAAATCATTGCCATAATTTCTGCAAGTAAACCATTAAGAAATTGATTTCACGAGGAGAAATTGTAGTGCATAATTCCCACAATACAACCCAACAAGCAAGTGATCTCGCGGAGGAAGAAACTTTGCATGGATTTATTAAGAATGTAGCCTCCCATCCAACTAATCAAAGTGTTTGAATAAATGCTTCAACCAACCAACACATTATTGCAAAATGTTTTAGGCATAAAATACAATCCTGTGTTTTCCTTGTGAATGGTGCATTTCCTTTTCCAACATAACTTTGGGTGGCAAATGGCTGTGGGGTTAATTCAATACATTTTTGGGCATGGAATCTATTGACCTTGGATGTACTTACCTTTCTTCCTATATATCATTGTGACATCGATCCCTTTATATGGGAAAATCACTCCCCGCAAAAACTTCATCACATTGATGGTTATGATCTTATGAAAATGTTTTTAGTTGTGAGATGAAACCAATATTATTCATATCCTTTCATTGCAAGAAATCTTGCTTATAATGGCACTGAAATAGTACACGCATTCCAATATATTACCCTTGTATTCTTTGAAGTATTTGTTCTACATTTTTTTTTATATATGTTGGATTTGAAAATAGTTTTGATATTATCATTTGATTTTAAGAAATATTACTTATAGTGGCACCCAAATAAAAAAAGCATGCCAATAGTTTCTGTGAGTATTCTTGTATAATTTTTGTATATGTTAGATTTTGGTTGAAATACATTGTTAGGGAAAACTTGGAAGTTTAAAACCTTGATCATTGCATGGAGAGTAGCTATAACAATGCAATTAAATTGTTTACTCAAGGGGGATATTGGATTATTGAACACACTAATGCTTGGATTGGTTATCATTGAAAATATTTGTTTGTGTAGAATGTGATGAATTAACATACAAAATAATGATTATCAAGTTACTATATATACATAATGGCTTACCTTGTAATAGTCCTTCAAGTCTTTCAAATGCATTTATTAAGTGCAAAAATGACTTGAAGGACTAGTACATGGTAAGCCATTATGGATCTATAGTAACTTGATAATAATTACTTTGTATGCTTGAATGATGCAAAATTTGTTTGAATATCATCATTATAAAGCAATAACCACTTCTTAAAGGGTGCTAGCTCAATGGTAGAGCACCTACCTAATTATATGCAGGAGGTTAGTGGTTCGATTTCTCTGTGCCCTAAAATAAATTTGTGACTACAAAAAAAAGTAAATTCGCATATATACGACTATTAGTAGCTAGTTTCCAGTATATTATAGCATGACTAATGTTTAGTATTGTTTATCTTAGTCATTAATATGTTATCATCTAGTAGTTTATTTAGTCATATATTTTGTCATTAATCGCTGCAATGAGTGACTAAATTAGTGATTAAATCCATGACTAAATCAATGACTAAATAATTGACTATCAATGACTAAATCATTGAATATCAATGACTAATAAGTCAATCTATTAATGACTAAGTGAAATACAACTAAGTTAGTTAAGCTATAAGATAATGGAAATTAGCTACTATTAGTCACCGACTCAAAAATAGTCATTTATAGTCGGATTTTAGTCATTTTTTTAATCATTAATTTCTCGTTGTGTACTAGTGCATACTCGTAACAATGCCTCGAAATAAAAAAATGGGGATCAAGGCTCAATCAACGGGAGTCGATCAATACATATATCATGGTGGCCTCATTGGGAGGTTGAATACATAAACTGATCTGAAGAACTGGTACATAGGAACAATGGCATTCTCATGGAATGCAATATCATAATAATTGATGCTCTACTGAATCTGTAGGTGTACATAATTGGATGGAATCAATGATTGAGAGTCGAAATATCCAAGGTACAACATACAACATCAAGTAATGGAGATACATGGGATCCTGCCACTAAGGGGATTCCAAACAATGTTGCCAATGCAGCCCATAAATAACACAGGGAATGAAACTATATGGGTCCCAAAATAGACTCACCAATGTGCTAGAGCCTGGGGACAATCGAGGTCTTAAACCAAATTTATGAACCAATACCCTGTACAAATCTCAACGGTGTGATAGTGGAGTTGAATTTGAGCACTTGATACACAACCAACCCAAAAGGAACTAAGGACTCCTTTTAAGTGGTCCCAAGAACTCATCAATGAAGTGGATGAAACCAAGATACAAGGACCTCTGGAATAAATGTGTTGACGTCAAAAAAGGGATTCCTGCAACTACCAAGGAAATGAGGTCTCCTTGATAGAAGCATGAGGGGGACAACCATAGATAAGGAACAATCAGGGGAACTTGAGCAGAGGAGTATAGGAGACTCAAAATTCCTTTGTTCAGAGTATGAATGAAGGGATAACCTGGAAGCATATGATATTGACTCATGAGGAGGGGATCATAGCTGTGAAACAAAGGAGATGAATGCAATAGGAAACACTTGAGGAAGTAGTTGGACTAGTGATATCCAGGCAGGGATAATTTTAGGGGCGAATTTTAGCCCAGTGGGCTATTTTTCCATGTTTTTCTCACAAAAAAGATTCGCCATTTTGCATTTTTTGAAGCCCTGTTTCACCCAATTTTGATGGGGTAAAATTTTTTCACCCTACAAATCACCAAATGATTATATAAACGATATAAAATCCTTGGAAATTAAAATATTTTTTGAAAAATATCGCCAATCATTTTATATTTGGTATTTTAAGAATTAGTAATGTTTGCCAACATTTATACACTTTTAAATAAGTATGGTTCCTTAAAATCATCCTTGTATCCAGGGGGTCAAGGGGAGACACATCACAAAGTAATCTGAACAAAGGAGACCCAATGGGGGGAATTTTCCATAATGCGAGATCATAAGTAATATGTGATGGCTCCTAGAGGCATCATTTGGGCCTTCTTCATAGTTTAAGGAGCTCAAAGAAGGGATAAAAGTATGTTGAATATGAAACTATCTCATGGATTTTTGTTGAGCCTGAGACGTTAAGTGCTCAATGGTGTTTTCATATTTAGAGAGTCTGAAAGCAGGAAGAATACTCTAGTGTGGTATCTTTTTCATACAATAGTCTCCTAAGTCCAAAAAATATAAAAATGTACAGAGGAGATATCTCCCACCTGAAAGGGACACAAAGAATTCTTTTCTGTAAGTAGTCCAACTAGGCCGAAAAAGGTTAAACCTATACTAATTGGACGGTCATTCAAATGCATTTATGAGAATGACCGAAACCAACTTTGCTCTACAATGTTATCTTGATGAGAGGGCTTGAAAAGAGCTTAAAGGAAACCCATAAATGAGCTTTTTCGTAAGTTACAGTCCCAATGTCCAACAAAGCATAAAAGGATACAAAGAGAAATGTGCCTAGTTGGAAGGTGCTAGGGTGGTCCTTTTATTTTAATAGTATACGTAGTCCAAAAAATGATATAAACCATGGCCACATAGACTCTGTTTTAAATACTTAATGAGCATGAAAGGAAGCAATGCGCTTGACAATCTTTTCATTCTTTTAGGAGTCAGAAAAGATATTAACAGAAAATCTGTAATGGTCAGTTAAATAAGGAGGAAGTGTTCTATGTACCAAAAGGGATGGTGTTGTGAATAGAGATGATATGAATAATAGTGGAACACTGGTGGGTCATCTGTGCGGCATGATGGATGGTGGTAAAATCAAGCCAAGTTTGTAGTATGGATGGAGCAGATGGCTCGTAAACATGCTAGTATGTGTGTGGTTTGATTCTCTTGGTGGAACAAAAATCGAGGTGACTCTGGGAAATGGCTCAAAAATCATAAGGAGAGCACGAGACATGGGTCTTGTCAAAATAGAGAGGATGGAATCCTAGAGTCGGTGGTGCAAACGACGTGGAAAATGGGCATTGGATGACTCTGTGGTGTATGAAAGAAATAATAGAACAAATGGATTCCTATAAATAGTTGGGACCACATGACACGTGTCATTTTCACTGAGAAGTGTTGAGTTGGAGTGGAGGTCCCAAAACAGAACTATTGATTTCTTCTGACTGGACCGATTATTTTCTGATCTATGACTTGCAGGTAAGAGCTCTCACTGATCATGTTAATTTCAGTGGTTTACTTTTTTGGTTTCCTCACTCTTGGGGCTATGACCAAGCCTGAAGGGTTCTTTGGGTTGAGCTACACTTTTTGAGGGAAAAGGAACGACCCAGGGTGCACTTATTGGGTATACAAGTGTGGCCTAGGAGAATCTATATAGGAGATAGAAGGGACCTAGGTCGTACTATTGAAGCCTCAGTTATGTATGTCACTGAAAAGGGTGTCTAAGGCTTACAACACATGGAGAAGACCTAGCCAAAGGCTTCAATAAATCCCACACAAGTATTGTTTTATCCTCAAATTTTTTGAGGTAGTGATTTCCCATGGATATTTCTATAGCCTCCACTGGCTTTTTGTAAGTTTGATCCACAGAGAATCAGTTTCCCAGATTGGAAAACAAGGTGGGTGATGAAGAAAAGGAAAATCAAATCTAACTATGAAAGTAAACCTAATCTAAAGATAATTAACTTAGAGAGAATGTTGAATTGATTTATAAATTATCCTAAGATATTTGAATGACAAGTATTTTAATCACATTGACAGAAATGTAAATGAGATGGTAAACTTCTCGCTTAAATCACAATCATTTAATAAAAATTAAATTAAAGCAACTCAAGATGGATTCATTCAAGATAACCTACATATACATATGTTAGTTGAAAAACCAACATATTTACTTTAAATATTAATTGTTTATTCACTTGCAGATATAGATAAAACTTTCCAAAAGAAGAAATTCTGTTTGAGTATTATCAATGTGTAAATTTGTAATAGAGAAAAATCTAAGCCATAAATAAACACCTTTAACAATTTGCAAATGAATAACCAGCAACATTAATCCATTTGAAATAGGAAATACATGAGATCTATTAAAGAAATTTAATGGAACTCATAACAAGATATGTGAAAATAACGACACTTTATTAATAGGAGTTCTGTAAAAATACATAAACCTTCAATTACAAAGAGGTATCTCCAGTCTCCTACTCGAATCTTTCCCCTTCCAAAAGCTCTTCATAGCAGCAGCTTTTCTGTTCTGAAAGAGCAATATCTCAACTCAATTGCCCCCCCCCCTTAACTCAGACCTTTGGGTCGATTTTATAGAATATACAAGCAATGGAAGGATCAGATCCAACCACCAGAACTCTAGTTCATTTAGCTCCCATCCAAACCTATCGCAACCAAATTATGAAAATACTCCTCTGTTTGGGCATGATTTTCTCCAAATCGGTTGAGAGATCTCACAAACAGCCCACATATAGGATTAAAAGACCCCATTTGTGAAGTGGGTTTTCAACAGTTTTGTCAGATTCTTCACGGTTTGATCGTAAATGGAGCCCAAAATTAGCCTCTTCCAACTGATGTGCGATCCAGATTTTGTTATCTTCTTGACAGTTATGTAGTTGCCCACAATTTTCGTTTGATGATGTGGCTTGGATATTCTAGATGAAATTCTATTTCCTCCTATCTCCTCTTTAAGATATGGCAATCATTCCTATCCCTTTAATTTTTATCCCTGCACATCAAAAAATGTAATTCATATAAATTTACATCAAAAACGCTTATCATGGATTGAGAGAAAAAAAAACTAATTAAAAAGATGAAAATTGTTTTCATTTGAACTCTGTGAGATCTTAATAAATTTCTTGTGATTCATGGCATGATCCTTCAATAATTTTTTACTATTGCATCATGTAATCCTTTATTGATTTCTTGAAACGTTTAATTAAATCTATTATCCATGTGGATCATTTTCCAAATAAACTAAATCAAACAAAAACAAGAAGATCCAAAATTAATATTTCCAACAAAATTGGAAATCACATGTCGGGAAGAAAATTCAAATTTGTTTAAAATAATCATTTAAAAAAAATCAGGAAAAACCAAAAACCAAATTAAAACCCTAAGTGAAAAATAAAACTACAAAAATTTACAAACCTGAAATCAAATTAAATTATAACCTAAGATAAACTTAGAGTCCGGAAAGATGAGGGAATGAAAATGTGAAAAGGTGATTCCCCATCCTGCATCCCACAAGTTGCAGTTGCGGGCTGAGGGTTGCCGGAATGTTTTATTAAAATATGAAAATTTTACATCCCGCAATCGGCATCCCTGAAGTTGCAGGTTGCTAGAACATTTAAAATTTGAACAATTAAAATCAAAGGTCCCGCATCCACAAAAATGCATAAAAATACTTGGGAAACTTGGAAATTTGCATTTTTTTTTATTTATTGAAACAAAATGATGAAATAAAAATCCAAAAATAATTCACGAAGAAAATTCAATATCTAAAAACCCTAAACCTAGAAAAATAAAAACCATTTACAATTTAATTCTTAAGAAAATAAATGTTGGAAACAAGCTACGTATAGGAAAAGAATCACTCCTATAATATAGGAGAGTCAATGAATTCCACAAATAGGTTTCTAACATAATTATTTTTCAAGAATAGAAAACCTAGAAAAGAATAATAATAATTCAAATTAGCTTACTGAAACTAAGGCTTATCCATGATCAAACTAATTTCACATTCATGAATGTTGAATTTTAATCCACAAATTTCTAAATAATGATAAAACCAAATCTCATTGAAATTAGGGAATTTAAGATTCAAACAAACTAAAACATGTGTTCTTTTAATTTTCGTAACATCCAATTGTGTATAAAATTAATATATGGATTTAATGAAACACACAAGTTAAGTTAATGAAAGTCAAAACATAATCATGAATATTTAAAACATTTCAATAAGCTTAAATCAAACATTACAAACATTAAACTAATATAAGCAAATAACCCAAAGACCAATATTATTTAAATATTTACATTCAATTCTAGGCATGCAAAGGGGAAAATAAAAATCAATCAAGGCCAAATATCGAACCAATGCAATACACAAAAGCATGAGAGAAGAAATGATAAGATCAATCCAAATCCGAGAGCGAAGGTAATAACCAACCGTTATCTCGAATAATCAGTTTGTGCGGTGAAGACCAAACTTAGGTGGGGAAGGTGATAGATAACATGGTAAGCTAACCACCAAGATCATAGAAGAAACTCAAATGGATAAAAGAGAAAATATAAGCTAGAGATCAATAAGAAAGGAAACAATCCAAATAATACCAAAGATCTAGAATTGCGAGCATTTATTTCGTATATATGCACACCCTTTTAGCAATCTGCAATCCGCAATTGCAGGTTGCTGTAATGTCCTATGTCTGGTGTACAAAACTAAACACGCTATTATTTATTTAATTTAAATTTAATATTTTGAATTTGAATTACTCCACAAAAGACCTTCTTGGAGTGGGCAAATTGGGGAATTCTTCTGGGAAATTTTACAGGAAAGGAAGTGATCAATGGGAAGCAATCAAAGAAATTTCAGACATTGAATTTCCTCTTTCCTAACACATTTATATCTGGTTCCATTTATGTTTCAGAATCCACGCCGCAGAAACCTACTTCCACGCTTCTGGGCAGCCAAACTGTGAAACTAGGAAGAGTAGTTTAGCCTGTTTCAACCAGGGACTTATGGAAACTTGTAGAGGGTTGTTACAGAAGTAATATAACATAAATAATAGGTAAAAATACCTTTCATAATTTCTTTGGTTTTATGATAATTTTTGGATGAATTTGAGTTTTTTCGGCAGTTTTGGCCAAGGGAAACCCTGCGCAGAGGAGGATCCAAAAAAGTGGTATGATCCCAATGAAAAATGGTTCTGGATATTTTTATGGATATATGGGTATTTTAGTGACTATTAGAAACTAATAGGGCTCATTTTGAGTTTACAGAACTCATTTTATATCAGATTTAGCAAAACTAGTCACTAAAAGCTAGTAATCTAGCTAGGGTCTAAAGAAAGTAGTTAAATCAAGTGAAATAGGTTTCTGTAAAACATGATAATTATAATATATGTAAATATCAGTTTTATGAACATTTAAAACCACTTAAATCAATTCCCCAACATGACATATTCCTTATAGCACTCATATTTGTTCATTTTCCCCCATACATTGATAAAGTAGGCCCTTTTAGGGAAACCTGAGACAAGATCATTTATGGGTAGGGATATTTCGACCTGATAACTATAATTTTTATAATATTATGAACCTATAGAACAAAAATTACATCATGGACTGACCATTGCAAGGATTCTCCAAAAATGAGGGGCAAGAGGCCCAGATCATGACCAGCAAGGGGCCGTGAGCATAGGTGAAGCATGAGCTTCACTGGAGCTCGACCTGAAATTGATGGAGGCTGAAAAAAACTCTGATTATCCTTCAATTTATGCAATATAGTGCTCCACACCTACAATGGAAGAGAAGGGGATGGAAGGAGAGGGAAATGGAAGGTTGGGGCTCATCTCCCAGTAGTCTGAGGAACAACACTCAGAAGTAATGCTCACATAAGCATTCAGCAATGAAATAATCAACCAAACTGAATCAATGGGCTTGAATTCACCTTTTATAGAATTCTGGATGACCTGCTTAGTAAGTTGAGGCCAATGGTGACCTGTGAGAGCAAGTCAACCCCATGGGTGACCTAACCCTAACCACAAAAGAGCCCCCTTTAGGAAATTAGGAAAGTAGGACCGTATGGAATTGTTTCCAAGTTGAAATCATCCTTCACAATTAGAAACTACACCCTCCCTTAGTCAAAATATGCCTCTTTTGAGTTATGACAGCTTTCTGCTTTTCCTAGGTCATAAGGAAACTTTTTCTTTCCTTCAAAACTTTCCTGCTTTTCCCTCTGTTTTATTTTTACTACTTTTAGGCAACTTCCATTTATTCTCCTATTTGATTTTGTCATGGAATTTCTTATTTTTACCAAGGAAAGTTGACTAGCTTTCCCCATTATGCCCTCCTAACATGGCAGCCTTAATTCCACATCATTATTGTGCATAATAAATAAAATTGCTGAGATAAAATTAAATACATGCCTTAAAACAATTATTAGCAAAATTTCTCCTATGAGGAATAATTCATATCAATTTTGAGCCCCTAGGAACTTAGCATGGTCAACACTTTTTAATGGTCAATTTGAGGGGATATGACAGTCCTCCCCTCCTAAATCTGCTTGTCCTCAAGCAGAAGCAATCCAAAGTGCTGCAAATTTGTTCATCATGTAGGAGAAATGGAGCATGAATCCATTTTGCAAAAAAGGTTGACTTTCTCCGTCAATCCATCCTGTAAAGTTTCCCCAAAACAAGCAATGCCAAGGTCCCATTGTTTGCATTGCATCCCCTTCAGTGAGAATGCCTTCCCACACAACTTATCAGGAGAATTTATTCCTGGATCCCATTTCCTCAACTGTAAGTATCCAAACATTAGAATCCAGCATACAAATTTATCATCACAGGAAATGACATTCATGCTGTGGAAATCATACCACTCCACTAAAGAATGGAAATTCTCAATGCAAAGTTGGAAATCTATCAGACTTTCCCACCCAATATAAAGTTCCTTATGTGCTTGATGCACATCAGCATTGAATCTCACAATTATGTTGCTGCAAATACATAGGTGTGAGTCCCATGTCCAACCCCAATGAGTATAGGCATCATTCAAGCAACAAGGATGCCCAAACTGCTCACAATAAGATGATGCATCACAATTATCTCCACAAATGCAAGCAGGAAAAATAAATAAGTGTCCCATCATCCAATCTAAGAGGGTATTGACACTCCAACCAAAAGTTCCATGTGAACACTTCCAATGGCTGAACTCTCTGCCACTGGTCATAGGGTACAAGAATCCATCCAATTGTATGTATTTCCTCCACCAAGAACACTTGATGCAAGATGTTTTTCTCATCAATTCCTCTTGGTAGTTTGATTGCTTAGCTGCCTTCCAATGCTCATGAGTAGAAAGTTTTCTACAAGAAGACTCCATGTGTGACATGTAATCTTCCACCCAATCCACATGTGGTTGAATGGCAGCAAGTGACAGCAATATGTTCCTATGTGGCTGATGTGAAGGTGATGGTGCATTCCACAAGTCATCACGAATAGCTAGGAAAGCCTCTAGCTTTTCCTGTTGCACCACCAAGGAAAATTCATTCTCCCAAATTTCATTCTCTCTTGATGAGGCTGAAATAGAAGTGTGGGTAGAACTATGAATCATATCTCTGGAATAATTATCCACCCAACTTATGGCTGCCCCATCTTCATCCTCATATGAATCTCCCGTGTGGAAGAGATTCTTTTCAAGAAACAATTCCAATTTTTTCTATAAAAGACCAAGTGCTTGGTTCTCATCAAAATTGTCTGTACAGTCCTCAAGCAAAAAAAAGTCAGAATGCAGCTCATGTGCATGTGTATGGAATGTATCCAATTTCTGCAAATTAAATCCTTGTGGCTTCCCACATGCCAAGGCAATATCGGTCACAACAAAAACTTTATTGCAGAAATTAAATTCTTCGTCTCCCACCTTCTTCACTTTAAAGGTGTCTCTATCCACCCAATCAATGGATGAACAAGGAATTTTATTTGCTGATCCATAAGTAATGTGAGCAGCCATCTTTATGGTAGAGAAGAATACTGCATCCTTCCTCTCAACCTCAATGAGTGCTTGGCTAATATTCTCTTCCTTGTAGCTTTTTACAAGCACCTGAAAATCTAAGTGCATCTCATGATCCACCATCTCATGAGATTCCTCCCTCTGTTCAAGAATGCAATCATCCTTATGAATATGGATGAATGGTGTGTAGTATGGTAGGTAATACCTTTTCAACTTCTCATGAAGTTTCTCTATCTCCATCTTGGATTCTTGGAGTGCGCATTGAGTGCTCTTCAATGAATCTTGGGTGGTCAATAAATCTTCTATGAGCTTGCAAGTTTCTTCTCCATCCTTCAAAGATGCTCCATGAAACACATCAGCAACCTGAATCAAATTATCTCTATCAGAAATCCATTTTAAGAATTCTCCTTGTATTGTAAACAATGCCTTCTGCATCTCCTCCTTGGATTCAAGAGAAGATTGATCTTCTAATGAAGCAGCTATCCAACACTGGTGTGCCACTGAAGAATGTGTGTCTTGGAGAAGGTGTAAATCCTTTTGAATATTCTTTTCATCCATTATCAAAGGAAAAAGAAATGAGTGGGGCTCCTAATCAAAATCACCCCTTCTTCTTTCCTACAATTCTCTTGTTGTGACTTGTACTTCTCTTTATGAATCTTTCGTTCTACTTTCCCACCTGCAAGACTAGATGGCTCATAGATCTCCACAATGGTGATAGTGGGATTGGGATTCTCAATGATTTCAAGCCTCTCCTTTGATGTGGATGCAACTTCATCATGCTGCAAGAGAGTCCAAAATTCATAACCTTTTGCATCCCTTCGCACCATATTTTTCTCCTTCAGATTTTCTAGTTCACACCTAGCTGGTGGGGGCTTGTCTTCCACTTCATTGGGAAATTCAAATAATCAATTAAGATCTGATATTTCCTCTTCTTTTGGATCTGATCCAAAATATTCCTTCACCATATTATCATCATTGACAATATCACCCTTATTTGCACTGATTGTGTGATCACCAATAGGGAAAATAGGACTGAATTTATCTCCCTCACAATTGGCCTTCGTTTTGCAGTGCTCAAATGCAAAGGAAGAATTTTTATCTTTACATGGATCATATGGTTGCAGGTGTACAGGGCCGCTATAAAAATCAAAACTTTTATTATCCATGTTCTTAACATTACCATCTTCCTGTACGGATACTATGGTGGCCTGATCTTCCACCAAAATGTTTTCCTCACACCCAAGCGGTATGGCCTTGTTTTCATCTTCATTATGTGGCTTAGGAGATGACTATAAATATGATATGTATACCTCTTTTGGATCTAATCCAAAAGATGACTCACCACCCATACATGAGCCAAATCCTTGAGCAGTGATCTGGAGATCACCCACCAAGAAAGTTGAAGTGCATTCCTCTTCAACTTCTTCTCTTATGCAACCACCTTGTAGTGATTTGCACTTCACCTACTAGATATCTGTGTCCACTTCATGTCTATTCTCCTCCAAGAAACTTGTGAGTTTTTCATATTTAGTGGTACTAATGTCACAATATTTAGAAGCTCCTTTTGAAGGAAAACCAAACAAAATCTTGAGTCTTGAACATGTCAATGGCTTGGAGGAATATTCAACTTTGGTTCTATATTCTTCTCCTTTTCTTAGAGAGTTGGAACAAATTGGTTTCTCTTTGGATAGTTTGCTGCTCTTGAAATAATTCTCATAATCATGCTTGGGCTGGAATCCATACTTGAAATAAATATAATATCCAAAAGAAAGGTTTGCACAAATATTCCTACCCTACGCTAGATAGTCCTCATAGTAGTGAGACATGTTCTCACATGCTTCAATAATCTCTGTCGATTTTTTCTTAACCATTGGAGAATCAGATCTGATATCTTCCTCATCTGATGTCCAATAGTTTTCATCATATTCATGCTTTAGTATGCCTCCATCAACATAGAGGATTTCTTCTTCTTCATATATTCTGCAGTATTCTTCATACTGCTCATCATAGTCATCCTCATAGTATGACATGGCTATAAATTTATTCAGTGAGAGATTTCTTTCCACAGGATGATCCAAGGAAAGAGCTTTGATACCACTGTAATGTTGTTGGAGAAATTTACCACCATACACACTCTTTTTGCTCAAATTGGCCTAGTCAAACCACTATCCTAAGTATTATTGACATTAATTGACATCAGTGGAGCATTAAATGTCATCATCTAGTCTCACCCATGCCTACCTTCAGTCAAGGAGGATAACTTAGCCTTCTCCTACATTCGGGAAGGCTGATTGGAGCACTCCGGGGGTGATCTGAGTGATATTAATGCACCTAATTGCTAACTGGTGGTCACAATCAGTTAAACAAGTCAGTTAAGGCACCTCCTCTCATTAAGTATATTATTTAATGATTATTTAATGAACTGGAGTCAACAGGGGCACCTCCACCAACTTCTGATGTGCAGTTCAACTTCAGTTAACCTCATAGGGGTTCATTGGAGTCAGTGTAGAGCTACCTTTTGATGGTTGGTGAGCTGTTACATGTGTCTAATCTCTTTCAGTTGAGACTCAGTCATTTATTACACTTCGACTTCAGTTAAGGTTAGTTGAGTCAATTCGGTTTTTGATCAGTGGTTAACTGAGTGTGAACCATGGCTTATAGTAAGTTAAGATAGACTCACTCATTCAATTTGAATGACCTCCTAAGGAATTCAAATTGTCTCTTCATTCATGCTTGTAGCATGTCATTGTAATTGTAATCATTCATTCTTTATGTGAATACAGAGGGGCTACTATTCTTGTAGACCGATTACACCATTTCATGAGTTATTTGTTGATTAATCTTTGATGAGACTGATGTTTAGTATTTAGATCAAAGTGCAAGTTTAATATGGTATCAAAGCTTACGGCGGGATGAAAATCTATCTCTCAAAAACAAGAATTTTTGATAGATTTCTACATGAAATTTGAGCAATAGCTCAAAAATCCAGCACTGCACCAAAAGCCAAGGCTTGCCACTTAATACCCCAAGTGAAGAACTTGTTGATCAAGCTTGCTTGATTGACTATGCTAGGTGTGATGAAATCCTAAAATGTGCAGGCTATCCAACCTTATGGTGCCCCTTTTGTTTTCATTTGCAGGTTTTAACAGGTACAACTTCGAATGGATTCATCAATCCCTCTTCTTACCCCATTCACAAGCTATTCGGAATGGAAGTTGAAGATGATTGCATCTCTGAAGAGACGAGGTCTCCATGAGGTGTCTATTGGACTTGGAAAAGAGTCTTATGAGAATTATAATGACTGGATAAATGACGGTGATAGATATTTTGCAGCAATATGTCTGGCCCTTTCTCCTAGCTTGCGCTACCTTATTGGTTCTGTTGAATACCCAAAGGATATTTGGACAAAATTGGATAGAACCTTTGGCAAGCACAATGAGGATCATAATAGAACTTTGGAGATCACATCCAGCACCACAAGAGTTCTTTACTAAAAATTTTCAGCCTCTACGCTCTTTGATGAAGTTGTTCAAGATGAAGATGAAGCAGAATCTTCTACACATTCAATTCGAATTGAAGAAAGTCTCCATGCAGTGACTCCTTCTTCTGATGCTCCGGAAGTTCATGATATCTCTAATATCTCATCTCCTCATATTTCTGAAACAAAAAAAGACATTTGAATCTATTATATTGAATAAAAATACTGCTGCACTTCCATGCAAACATTCATCGATGCTTTTCCTTTGAATTCTGTGCAAAATTTACCAGTAATTGCTTCCGAAAGTAAAGAGAAATTTGATTTTTCTTCCTCTAATGTTGCTGCTGGTGTGAAAATATGTAAAAAATTGGATATTTTGGAAGAAATATCAGATTATAAGAGTGACACATTCGCTCTCCATGATCTAGATCTTCCAGCAAATTCCTGTAGGATTGCATGCACCAAAATTCAGAATTTTGAAGAAAAAGACAACTGTGCATCCACTGTCTCGGTTGACCATACTTTTGGATCTGATATGAAACTTATTGGATCTGATATGATATTATTTGGAATTGATCTAATATTTCTTGGTTCAAAATTTCAGGTTCATAAACCTTCAGTACTACTTGTAGTTGTTCTCATCAACGGTGTGAAGAAACAAGTACCGCAAGTCTCCTACAAAACTGTTGTTGGGGATTTGATTTCATTTCACAGTTTTGGATCTATTGTGAAATTATTTAGATCTGATTTACATTATAATCTGATATTATTTTGTTCATATTTTAAAATCCAAGAGCTTTCAGCCATGCTTGTAGCTGCTCTCACCAATTCCGGTGTGAAAAATCAAGTACTGCACTTTCTCTTCAAAATTGTTGATGGGGATTTGGTGTTAGTTTCCTCATATGAGGTTGCTGATATTTTATTATATGATTCATTATCTATTTCAGAAGCTATATCAGATTATGGAGCTCAAGAATTCACTCTCTACAGTCCCAGGGCTTCTCTACCTTTGGTCACATGCTCATCTCCTCACCAAACTAGTAAAGAGGAAGACATTCCGCATCCACTTGGACACTTGCTCCTAAGATTTGGGGGTGATTTTACCACTCATGGTTTACTGTTCAAGGCTGCAACATATCAGTTTCTTGAGTGTTCCACACATGGTTCAAATCTTCAAGAACCTTTGCTCTCTCTTCAAATGATTTCAGCTACTCTACATGGGTCCATTTTTCACCGTGCAGCTATTTATATTTTTTATTCAGTTGAGTGCATTGTTCTTCTTCCAAAGTGGAAGATTCCTCCAGACATATTCATTTAGTTTGGATTCATAGGTTCACATGCATAGCCTCAGGATACTGCTGCATAGAAGAACCAATTCTTGATTTACTGCTTAGTTTGAGGGGGCGTATTTTTCCCATGAGGTTTACCCCATTTCCTTGGTTATATTAAGCAGTTACTTTATTGTACAGGGTGACCTATGGCCTTTTTTTCCAGGGGCCTAGCATTTTTATGCATTTGTGTTTTCTAAATCCTCCTGAGTATAGCTTAAGGGGGGGTGTTGGAGACATTTACCACCATACACACTCTTTTTGGTCAAATTGGCCTAGTTAAACCACTATCCTAAGTATTATTGACATTAGTTGACATCAATGGAGCATTAAATGTCATCATCTAGTCTCACCCAGGCCTACCTTCAATCAAGGAGGCTAACTTAGCCTTCTCCTACATTCAGGGAGGCTAACTAGAGCACTCCGGGGGTGATCTGAGTGATATTAATCCACCTAATTGCTAACTGGTGGTTACAATCAGTTAAACAAGTCAGTTAAGGTGCCTCCTCTCATTAAGTATATTATTTAATGATTATTTAATGAACTGGAGTCAACAGGGGTGCCTCCACCAACTTCTGATATGTAGTTCATCTTCAATTAACCTCATCCGGGTTCATTAGAGTCAGTGTAGCACTACCTCTTGATGGTTGGTGAGCTGTGACATGTGTCTAATCTCTTTCAGTTGAGACTCAATCATTTATTGTACTTCGACTTCAGTTAGGGTTAGTTGAGTCAATTAGGGTTTTGATTAGTGGTTAACTGAGTGTGAACCATGGCTTACAGTCAGTTAATCTAGACTCACTCATTCAATTCGAATGACCTCCTAAGGAATTCGAATTGTCTCTTCATTCATGCTTTTAGCATGTCATTATAATTGTAATCATTCATTCTTTATGTGAATACAGAGCGGCTACTATTCCTGTAGACTGATTACACCGTTTCATGAGTTATTTGTTGATTAATCTTTGATGAGACTGATGTTTAGTCCCTAGATCAATGTGTGCAAGTTTAATAAATTTCCTAAGTCTAGAATACATACCTAAGCACTTTTTTAGTTATTTAATTTAAATTAAATTTTTTGAATTTGAATTACTCCACAAAAAACCTTCTTGGAGTGGGCAAATTGGGGAACTCTTCTGGGAAATTTTATAGGAAAGGAAGTGATCAGTGGGAAGCAATAAAATAAATTTTAAACATTTAATTTCCTCTTCCCTAAAACATTTATATCTGGTGACATTTAGGTTTCAGAATCCGCACCGCGGAAACCTACTTCCACACTTCTGGGTAGCCAAACCGTGAAACTCGGAAGAGTAGTTCAGCTTGTTTCAACCAGGGGCTTATGGAAACTTGCAGAGGATTTTTATAGAAGTAATATAACATAAATAATAGGTAAAAATACCTTTCATAATTTCTTGGGTGTTCTGATAATTTTTGGATGAATTTGAGTTTTTTCGGCAATTTTGGCCAAGGGAAACCCTGCGCAGAGGAGGATCCAAAAAAGTGGTATTATCCCAATGAAAAAGGGTTCTGGATATTTTTATAGGTAGTTGGGTATTTCAGTGACCCATATGAACTTCCAGGGTTCATTTTGAGTTTACAGAGCTCATTTATATCAGAGTTAGCAAAACTAGTCACTAAAAGCTAGTAATCTAGCTAGGGTCTAAAGAAATTAGTTAAATCAAGTGAAATGGGTTTTTGTAAAAAATTAGAATTATAAAATAGGTAAATATAAGTTTTATTAACATGTAAAACTACTTAAATCAGTTCCCCAACATGGCATATTCCTTATAGCACTCATATTTGTTCATTTTTCCCCATGCATTGAGAAAGTAGGCCCTTTTAGGGAAATCTGAGACAAGATTATTTATGGGTAGGGATATTTCGACCTGATAACTATAATTTTCAGAATATTATGAACCTACAGAACAAAAATTACATCATGGACTGACCATTACAAGGATTATCCAAAAATGAGGGGCATGAGGCCTAGATCATGACCAACAAGGGGCTGTGAGCATAGGTGAAGCATGAGCTTCACTGGATCTCGACCTGAAATTGATGGAGGCTGAAAATAAATCTAATTATCCTTCAATGTATGCAATATAGTGCTCCACACCTACAATGGAAGAGAAGGGGATGGAAGGAGAGGGTAATGGAAGGCTGGGACTCATCTCCCAGTAGTCTAAGGCACAACACTCAGAAGTAATGCTCACATAAGCATTCAGCAATCAAATAATTAACCAAACTGAATCAATGGGCTTGAATTCACCTTTTATAGAATTCTGGATGACATGCTTAGTAAGTTGAGGCCAATGGTGACCTGTGAGAGCAAGTCAACCCCATGGGTGACCTAACCCTAGCCACAAAAGAGCCCCCTTTGGGAAATTAGGAAAGTAGGAGAATGTGAAATTGTTTCCAAGTCCAAATCATCCTTCACAATTAGAAACTATACCCTCCCTTAGTCAAAATATGCCTCTTTTGAGTTATGACAGCTTTCTGCTTTTCCTGGGTCATAAGGAAACTTTTTCTTTCCTTCAAAACTTTCTTATTTTTCCCTCTGTTTGCTTTTTACTGCTTTTAGGCAACTTCCATTTATTCTCCTGTTTGCTTTTATCATGGAATTTCTTATTTTTACCAAGGCAAGTTGACTAGCTTTCCCCATTGTACCCTCCTAACATGGCAGCCTTAATTCCACATCATTATTGTGCATAATAAATAAAATTGTTGAGATAAAATTAAATACATGCCTTAAAACAATTATTAGCAAAATTTCTCCTATGAGGAATAATTAATATCAATTTTGAACCCTTAGGAACTTAGCATGGTCAACACTTTTTAATGGTCAATTTGAGGGGAAATGACAACTGTGTGTTGTGGAAACACACAACACAATCATAAATCAAATACTTCCCACAATCTTGCGGGTTGACCGAATGACTCATAAAAATGTTTCTGCATCCTGCATTCCACATTGCAGGATGTGGGATGTGGGATGAAAAACTTGCAAATAATAAACTTGAAGATCCCACAATCTGCATTGTGGGATGCGGGTTGGGAGAAGGACACATTTTAGGAAAAATAGTCTTTCCGCAACTCACTAGAAACACGCAAAAAATTCATAAATCTGAAGAATTTAGCTAACTCAAATCATAGAAACTATGATAAACATTTTGGGGACCCCAAAACGACTTAAGAAATTTAGAAAACTTACCTTACATGTAAAATTAGGGTTCTCATGTTTTATGGAAAACATGGGATCTGTTGTGCCTACAAAACATACTTATTCAGCAGATAAGAGTGACCCAATAGCGCCCGTCAAGCATTTTTGCACGACTTCAGTTGCAGAAAAATGCTAAAGAGGCACGACCTATCCTAATGGGAATTTTTTTGTAATCGGGTCTGACAAGGAATTTGTGCATGTGCATGATTCCTCGATTCGGGTGGTGAGAGCGAGACATCTGGGGTCTCAGGGATGATGTGGACAATGATGGAGAGGTACATGACACACTCGCCTGGTGTGGGATACTGAAGTTATTTCGGATCTCCTTGATGCATTCAGCAAAACTATTGTTGAACAAGCTGGTGAGTTACTAGGATCGAGACTAAGAGTGCTTCTTCATATAGGGTGAGAGACTAAATATCACCCTCGGAGATGTGTATTTTTTATTGGACTTCCACTGATTGGCATGATCGGCGATACATTTGTCGAAGCTCCCGAGGGGGGTGTTGATGGATGACCTGTGTGAGAGGAATTTATATTCCCCATATTATGTGCATACATCATACATACTAGTGTGTGACATCGAGATTCTGTATACTCAAGAAGTGGCATTGATGGTGCTATGCATACTAGGATTGAAGGGGATGCATATCATCTCAGACGACCAACTGATGATGGTGGAGAGTGTGCTCAAGGGAACCTACTATGGGTGAGACCATATGTACTTGACAATGTTTTGTCATGCACTAAACTAGGCCAGCTTGGTAGGTGGGGATTTTTGTTTCCCCTCCTTCTTGTGCTCATTTTTCTTTGAGCAAATACCTACACTATGACCGCATATGGCAATACATGAGGGGGGACCTCATGATCCTCACATGAGGAGATGGTGCGAGATAATGATTAGAGAGGGAGGCAGCCTTGTGGGTCGCTTCTTCACCCTAGATATTTTTTCATATTGGCAGAAGCTTCCAGCCCTTATAGAGGTCTAACCATATGCAGGGATGGATTATCGAGTAGACCCGGAGACGCATCGACCTTCAGGGGAGGTCTAGGGACATGACGGTATGTATATGTGATGATTTGTGGTTTCATTCATATATAGTGTGCTAGCATAGTGGTTTTTAGATTGTGTATGTGATAAGTACTAATGACATACTATGTGCATGTGTAGACATGGGACTGCACCCTCCAGCAAGGTACCAACAGCATAGGGGCAGGGTGGGGGGTTTAGATCCATATGCTCACAGGAAGGGGAAGGGTGGAGGACTTGGATCCACCCACTCATGGGTAGATGAGGTGGTATAGTATGACTAGACTCAATGCGGCAAGACATGGAGAGGTTTCTAGAGGGGGTCACCGACGACGGGTGGAAATACCTTGACAACAATCTTATCATCGCGTTCTATAGGGATCCTCTGGAGTGGATCTCTCTCATGAGGAGGATCACGGTTTCTATTGAGTATGTCAAAGAGGCATCACAGGGTGATGTGCCAATGGAGGAGGATAGCTCCAATGAGGAGGAGGACTCAGATGAGGATAGAGAGTCAGAGGAGGATGACTTGGACTAGCAGCATGTGATTCTACCCCCAATTCCTTTGAGCATCAATAATTTTGTATGATATGTATTATCAGACGAGAAAGAATATGGAGCTTTTCATTTTTCATGGAATGTTATCATATGATGTATATATATATATATATATATATGCACGTGGATGCACCTTTTTATATTTTTATTGGTTTTAATGAGTCTCTTTTGATTATGATGATTCCTATATGATGTATATGACATATGTATGCATGACTATATGATGATGCATGATGTAGTTTATTTCGTATATGCGATGATTGATGTGCCACTCTAGAACGCCATCATCCATTTGGTCTTCTACACTATTGATATTTTTGGGAACATGCATGAATGAAATTGATTTAAAATGTCTAACCAAGTGTCTATTGCGCAGTAAATTCCTAAAGAGGCAAGGATCACATACTCGGTAGCAGTTATTCAATTGGGAGACTAGCAGTTGGGAGGCTAGGAATACATCAAGGTGACTAATACCCAAGTGAAGGGTGGTGGTTAGAAGACTAGCGACACTATCATACTCAGCCTGGTTTTTTGTAGCAGTACCAACACACATTCCATCAATATGGATCAACTCATGAGACGTGGAATAAATGACCCCTACAGACAAGGCGAGATTAGGAGACCATTTACTTGCACCATCAGTGAAACCAACATAGCAAGGAAAGGTAGAATCCATATAGAGCAACCAAGGAAACAAACTATGAGACTCATGGAAAAAATGATGTAAAACAAGAAATAAAAACTATGATACCGGGGCATGCATGGTGGGTGACTTTAGGCATAGAACCTATTGAGGTAGAGCTCATTGTAGGGATTCTTTAATAAACAATCGTCGGAATCAGCAAGGATATATACCCCCTTTCTTAGGAATCGATAGATGACATAAGGGCCATACCACGTGGATTCAAACTTCCCTTTTCCAGTCTCATCATGGGTTTGGTCATAAGCAAGGACTAGGTCCCCCTCGCTAAAGATGCGTGGGTGGATGTGAGAGTCATAGAGGGACTTCGATCGAGTCTTAGCTGCTTCAATCATTTGGAGAGCAGCACAACGGTCTTTATTGGTTCGTTGAAGCATAAGTATGTGTTGTTCTAATGGTGAAGTATTGGGTAAAATTTTGACGACAAGGTGGAGCAACAAAATATAGTATTCAATGGGAAGAATCGATTCCACACAATGGACTAAGTGAAATGGGGTAAAATTGGTGGAAGTTTTAGTCGATGTCTAATAGGCCTAGAGGCCTGAAAAGAGCAAGTGGTGCTAGTTGGACTTTTGTTTGTTCACCATTCATTGGAGCATGGTTTTGAGGATTTTGTTAACAACCTCAACTTGGCCATTTCCTTGAAGGTAAGAAGCAGATGAATACTGGTGTTCAAACTTCAACATGGCAGATAGCTTTGTCCACATAGTGTCCTTGAAATGAGAACCATGGTCTAAGACTAATTGTTTGGGGGACATCGAAACAAGCGATAAAATGGCTAAAAAATAAAAGTGTTGCATTATCGACCTTACAATTGAAGGTAGTCATGGCTTCGGCCCATTTTGGTGAAATAATCAATGGCCACAATGATGTATTTATGGTCGTTGGTCAAAGGAGGGTTTCAAGTGATGAAGTTGATTGCCCATTTTTAGAAGGGACTAACCGTGATGATAGGATGTAGAGATGCAAGAGGTGTCCTTTCTTTTGGGTCAAAGAGTTGGCAATTGCAACAGTTTGATGGCATGGATGCAATCACCAAATATGGTGGGCCAAAAATAACTGGTGCGGAGGACATTTTGAGCAGTATCCAAACTGAAGAGGTGGCCAGCATAGGTTCTACTATGGCAGTCATTTACGACTTGTTCATATTCATTGAGGGTGAAGAAATGATGCAGGATAGTATCCACACCACATGGGTACAAGATATCACCCATAAGGAGATATCGAGTAGCTTGGTGTCAGATGCAATGATGATCTTCACGGATCAAATGGGGCCTAAATTTTTGTGTGCGCAAGTAAAGGAGGATTCCCCCCATACCATGGGTCTTCCATAGATATGATGAATAAGGATTCATCAAGAAGATCAAATGTGATAGGGGATGTGGTAAACGATGAAGGGAAGTCTGCCATCAAGGAAGCTAATGCCAAAGCTTTAGTGCTTTTGGGTGTGATGAATTCTAGGTCGTACTCTTAGAGAACGACAATCCACTTGGAAGAATTACCTTGAACAAGGCGGTGGCTCAAGAGATAGTGCATGGAGTTGGAATCATCCATGACTCATGTGTGGCTCATGAGGATGTAGTGACATAGCTTCTATGCCGAAAAGACGATGGTGAGGACCATATTCTCTTCATGGGGGTAATGTAAAGGTGGTAAAGAAAGTTTTTGACTTACATAATATATCACATGCTCTTGACAAGCATCATCTTCTTGGACTAAGACTCCACCGATAGCATTTTTGGATGCCGACACATAGAGGATAAACTCCTTAGTGAATTTAGGAGGAGACAACAATGGAGTGGAAGTCAAAGCTTGTTTAAATGCATCAAAAGAGACTTTTGCTTGCTCATCCCACATAAAAGGAATGTTGGTACAAAGAAAGCATAAGAATCCATGGGCTTTGGTTGCATAGTCTAGAATGAATTGGAGAAGCAAATTGTCCTTTCCTTGGAGATGCTACAATTTGTGCAGAGTGCATGGAGAGGAAAGAGTCGTGATGGCTTGAACCTTCAAAGGATCCATAGTAATCCTTTTTTGGGACACAATAAATCCTAGAAAGAAACTGGCTGAGACACAAAAGACACACTTGAGGGGGTTCAATCCGACGTTATATTTGCGACATCCTTGGAAAAATTTCTGGAATTCATTTGAATGTTGAGAACGCTTCCGAGATCGAGCCATGAGGTCATCTGAATAGACCAAGATAACATGAATGAGGTCCTGGAAGCAAAAATTCATGGCCCACTAAAAAATGGATCCAACATTTTTTAGTCCAAATGGCATGACACAATATGCAAAAGTTCCCCACGGGGTAGTAAATGTGGTTTTGTGCTAATTTTCTTTACAGATTTGAATTTGGTTATAACTGGGAAAACCATCCATGAAGGAAAAGACTTCATAGCCAACACAAGTGTCAATGATGTGATCAATGAACGGAGTAGGGAAGTTGTCGTTAGGACAATCCAAATTCAAGTAATGGAAGTCAGTATAGACATAAATGGTACACTATTTTTTTATTAATGGGAACAAGATTGGAAACCCAAGTTTACATGCAATGGGGTATATGAAGCCTGCTTTGCACAGTTTCTCAATCTCAGCTTTGACAGCATGGGATTTTGACGGGTGGATGGGATGTTTCTTTTGGAAAACAAGGGAAACATCACACCATGTATCGATACGATGTTCAACGATGGATGGATCAAGCCCAAGAATATTGGTATAATACCAATCGAAAATATCACAAAATTCCTGAAATTTTTTTTTGTATAAAGTGACTTCTTCAGGGGAGCAATATGTTCCAAGTGCAATATATTCAACTATCTCAGGTGTAGTTAATATATTGACCTTTATGGTTGGTGAAATGTTATCCATGTTTCCTCCTTCAAAAAAATCTGGTGTCGGGATTAGGTGTTCAATCCAATCCACACTTCCATGGATGAAGCCTTTCGCTTCGACAGAGAATTGGTTTGATGATGAAGAAGGATCATAGGGGATGCAGAAGGAGAGATGGTGCAAATCATTCCAAGGATATTCTGGAGTCGAAAGAGCTTCAAGGATCTCCTCTTCATTGTGAAAGAAATGCATGGATATATCGGATGGATATTCTATGGTCGATGAGGGGGAAGGACTACTAGAGCTATAGATCGTGTAGATGGTGTTGGTGGTGTCCAAGGAAGAATTCGGAGGGTGGATCTCCTCGAGGACGATAATGTAGAATTCACAGGAGTGCTTGCGAAGGTCACTAAGGAGCAATCGGTACTCAGTAACATTTTGGCAATGGTGTTAATAATGACCATATATGACACAAACTACACATGGATGGTTCATTCGTAACAACTTGTTCTTAACCACAGGTATGTTTGGTACATTGAAAATGGGGGAATCATCAGTTTTGGCTATAGTATGCATGTGGATGTGAAGAATAGGAAAATCGGGACAATTTGCATCACATGTCCTTGGACATCACATAAAGCACATATAGGAAGAGGATGTGGTTTTGTTAGTGCCTTGGGCATCTTGCACCCAGTATTCATGGGAGGAGGGGGAGAAGAAGTAGTCATTTGTGTACCAGGGGGTGGGTGTGACATCATCTCAATAGGCTGGACAGGATTCAGCATGACCTATGGAGTTGGGGGGAGGGTGGGGGGATCAAGGTACCACACGGGAATACCCAAAATGAAACCCAAAAGGTTGAGAGTAGACATGAATGGCTTACTCATGATTTTGGATGGTTTAAAAAGGAAGGGGATCGTGTGTATGGGGAAGGAACCCCATAGTTCCCCAATGGTTGTGGCTGAGGTTGTGATTGAGGTTGCGAGGAGCTACGTTGGAATGATATTGGACATGATAGTGAACAATTCCGATATGTCAGTTGTCAAAGGAGGAGGTGCTAAGGAGAAAAAGGTGTCCATCAATAGAGCTTTGGAAAATAATCCTAGGCCAACAACAGAAAAGGAAGTTATGGAATCACTTTTGATGGTAGTGTCGATAGTATGACAGATGTGTTTCTGAGTGGCTAGTCCCTTAGGATCGTAATACGCTAATTGGTCAATGGTCACCATATTCCCATTGTGGGGAAACATCAAGAGTTAAAAGATGGTAGAGGAAATGGCTCGCATTGCATACATATAACTACATCCAAGGAGGGTGTTGTAATGGAGTTTTTCATTGATAACCTCAATTTCAATCAATGCGGTTTTCTCGGATAACTTGACGGGGGAATTCATGAGAATGCCCTGGGGTTGAGCACCTTGACCATCGTAGGAGCAAAGGGTAGTTGTGGAAGTTGTAGGGTTGGGGATAAAAGATTTTGCAAAACAAAGGTTGACATAATGCAGGTGGATGGACCCTCATTGATGAATGAGAAAATTCTGAATAGTGAGCGAAACTTGGAAGGCGATGGATGATGGCATCTGGGGTTGTCCTTAATCTAGGTTGAAAGTGGTAAACCTAGAATAAAAGGGATTGATGACACCTAACATGGAAAGAAAATATTTGAGTTGTGAAGGACAATTTTTTAGGACTTCCATAGAGGACATGGTCAAGGGAGACTAGGCCAAGTCGTCGACTATACTGTAGTTGAAAGCAGGTCTAGTAGTGGGGTTGTTAGCTATGCGACGCAAAGGGAACCATGGGACTTTGGCAGTCCCGTCTGTGGGAAGTCTCAAAAAATGAAAAGAGATATCGAGAGGGGTGGAGGTAGATGCCATGGAGGGGCCAGTAGTTTCTTTGGTGCAACCATCTTGGTTTTTCCAAGTCTATAGGTTGACATCGGATGACAATGTCATAAGGTGATGGACACCAGGATCAATGGGTTGATCCACATAAGTGGTCACAATGTTTGGTGGTGCCAATGTGTTGCAGGTGCAAATTTTTTACCAAATTTTTAAAATTTTGGACCCTCCTTTTAATTTTATCTTGCCTGGGTTGCTGAACTCTATTGTTCCTCTGCTACAATTTTGAATTTTTGAGTTTGATTTGAGATAAAATGTTTCCTTCATTTCGGAAGTTGGATGATCTAATTTTTCCTTTGTCTAGCCAAAGCTTTTGATTAGGGAGTTTTATGACTATCGGAGGTCAGTTGAAGTTTTAGTCAGAAATTTAGTTCTCTATGCCGCCGATGTTTCAGAGGTTAAATGAACTAATTTTATCGCTGCCCAACCGAAGGTCTTTTGAACACTTAACACTTTGTTTTTCGATATTTTCTTGCTGTCGGAGGTCTGTTAATGTTTGCGTTGGGGCATTAGTTTTCTATATCACTACCATTTCGGAGGGAAAACAGAGAACATTCCGACGAACAGTCTATCCTCACCGATTCCGTGGTTTTATTGCTCAAACCTTGTGTTCTTCGATGATTTGATGTTATAGCTGTCGAAAGTCATTTGAACAACAAATCGTGGTATTAGTTCTCTATGCCACCAATGGGCATCCCTATTTTCGCAGTGCACTTTCTGTGGTCTTTTGATTTTATTGTTAAATCCTTTTTGACTTTATCGCTATCGGAATGATGCTTGACTTTGATCGGAGGGCTAGTCCTTTGTGTTGTCGACACGACAGCAGCATTAAGATTTAACTCACCGATCTGTAGTCCTTAGCTCTTTCGATCTCCGATGTTTTTCTATTTGTCGTGGAAGCCGTAGTCAGTCTGTCTCCCACTGTTGCGGCTGTGTAGTGAACTATCTCACTGATGTTTAGTGTTTTCAAGTTTTGACACTTTATTGATTAGTGGTTTTGATCTCCGATGCTTAACTATCGGTGGTTTTAGCATTTGGGAGTGCCGACACTGCGGAAGGGTTGAGGACTAATCATCTGACGCATAGTCCTTAGAGCCTCTAATCACCGACATTATTTTTGCTATGGAACCTTTAGTCCTTATGACTTTCGTCGTTGCAACTGCTTAGTGAACTATCCTTCCGATGCATATTGTGCTTCCGCCCGCTGATGAGAGTTTTATTTTCACCCAGTGCTTAGTAGATCTGTTGTCGGTAGGGTTTTCCTGTCGTTTTTGGTGTTTTGAGGGGTGTTCTATTGGGATTGTGATTTTTAGATCATTTTCAGACCCAGCTTGCAGGATTTTCTTTGAGTTATCATTTTTTCTTTTTCCTACATTAATAGTGTTGATAGACCATTTTACAGGATGTATGTTTTGACACAGTTTGCGTTACTTTGTCAAACACTAAGTGGTCTAAGAACAGGTTGTGTTTATGATAGGATGATTGTTGCTGCAAAGAAGATATGTCTAAAAGACAAAGCAGAAGAGAGGTTGCTGAAGGAGGCACCAAGGAAGGAAGTAGCTGAAGAAGATCTTAAAAAAAAAAGACAGATGGATTACTAAGCAGAATCAATAGCAGCAGAGGCGCAGGCTTGGAAAAATTTCATCAATTACAAAGTTGATCCCTCTTTATAAATTGATCTTAAATCTTAATATAGAATGTAACGTATTGTATAAGTCATGAGCACTCACTAAAAGACAAAATGGTGGGATTGAACGGTTGGAGGAACCAAATGGTCACCCAGGGGGGCAACCCAAAGGTTTTTCTATTTTGTATAAATATAGGAGAGTAGATGTAAGAAAGGAATTTTTCCCAGATAGATTTGTGAGAGTATGTTGTAAGAAGAACTATTTCCTTTTGCAATAAATAATTGCAAGTTTCCTATTGGAGAAAGCTTGGTGGAATTTTTCAAATGCTGTGCTATGGATCTATTGAATGTGAACTATTTTGTTTTCAGCTTATGTCCATTAACTGTGAGATCGTTCTAACTCTTTGAACCTATGTTCTTGTTATGAATGCCCTCTATTTTATTCTATGAAATTTCCACTGTGAGTAATGAAGGATTTTCATAAACAATAAGCTATCTTGTTGTTCATATATCTATTAATGTTCATGTGTTTTGAAATAAGTAACAACTATCTGTGATTTCTCTTAATGCATGCACAGAAATACATTACTCATTGATAAATGATAATCTTTCTCCCTAGGGATAGGTTAGATCATTGATTTTAATTTTCTTGCCATGTGTGATTAAGATGTGAGAGAGTTAAGACGAGAGGTAAGAACCTGTGCATCACATTGTCACCACTCTGTGTATTCTCTATCAATATGCATTCTTAGATAGGCACTTGCACATCATACTTAAATTCAAAAAACTAAAATATACATGGTGGACCGGGCCATAACCGGTAAAACCTTTTATTTTGTTACTTGACCTATGGTAGTCGGATCATAAACCGGACGAATTCCCCATACCAAACAGTAACGGGTTAGTTGGGAACGTTTACTGGGGAGAATCCCTAACTATTGTTACCTACGATTTTCTAGGCCTCAATAGTTTTTGGAACTAGGAGGAGGGCCGCCAGTGCATGGCTGACCGAGGAAACCCATTTCCTCGAAATTATTCCACTGGTGATAGTTCTGAAAGCAGTTTGTTTCCCAATTCAACTCTAGAAGAGAAGGGTAAAGAGATTTTGTATCCTGTCGATAACGAAGTAGTTGATGATCTGAGAAGATTTACTAGGGCTTAGGCGAAGAATATTGGAGGATTACCAATTATTCTTATCTTACCTAGAAGAGAATATCAAAAGAAAGACCACCCTATATTGGAAGACACAGTGTTGGTTGAATATTTTGAAGAAGTGGTAGAAACAGCCTTACATGAAGTTGTTCAACCTCTGAATCAATTGGAGCGAGATACACCTTACTGTTCACCTGTTCATACCCCTGTTCATTCACCACCTCACTCTCCACTTAAAATCATGGCAAATGTAAACGAAAATCAGCCACCCAACCCACCAAATCCACCACCTGCTTGGAGGGCTAGGTCACCATTAAACCTAACACCTCCTTTGCATGATTTACCTCAATCTTTTGAGAAAATGTTTCCTAAGTTCGACCCAAGTGAAAAGATTTTGGTAGATGATCATTTGCAAAGCTTTTATTTGGATATAGAAGGTCTATGGGCTAGAGAACATGAAGATGCAGTCTACAGATTATTTCCACATACCTTGAAAGGAGCAGTAGCCTCATGGTATTTTTCTTTACCTGCAAATTCAATCACAGACTAGGACACATTTGAAATAATATTTAGGAGTTATGATATCCAGAAAACTCATGCAGCTCTAATGAAAGGGTTATGCACTTTAAAGAAAGAAAGAAAAGAAAAATTGCATAGTTTCACTCAAAGGTTTGCTGCTTATATTAAAAAAATATTGCAACTGATAAGCCCTCTGATAAAGTTCTGATTGAATACTATACTTCAGCTCTAGGGCCTGAATTGGCCATGTTTTCCAAGATGTCATTCAAGCCTACATTGTCAGAAACTTATGAAGAAGATGAGAGAGTAGAAGCTGAAAAAGAGAGCATAGAAGATTATCCTGAGCAGTCGGGAGAAAAAACTTTTGGTAAAAAATCTTTATTATAGACTAATTCTAAGGATGAGCAATCACATGACTTTCAAGGAATGTTGAAAATGATGCAGAAGATATCTAATAGAGTGATAGATTTGGAAAAAGAAAAGGAGGCTCATAAAGCATACAAGCCTTACTATAAAAGGAAAGAAGACAACAATCAATCTAAACCTCCCCCACATAGTCCTGCATCAATGAATTTAACTAAGGTAGGTATGGATAATTTTTGCACCTTTCATCAGCAGCCTCATTTTGAAAAAAATTGCCCTCAATGGATCAATTCGATGACATTATTAATGAATCATCTATTGGACTCAAAACTAACAGAAACTGATAATGAGGAAGAAAAAAATAATAATCAACCCATAGAAAAACAAGAAGAGGATGCTTTGGTTTTATGGGACTGTGTCTCGATGTTTGATACCGAAGAAGAAGGTTCACCGAAACAAGAAAAAACATCAGAAACAAATGTGACAACTAGAATTCAGAGGTTGTTAAAAGAAGACAATTCCATACTCCCGAAAATTAAGAGACTTCAAGAGAATGTAAATAAAATTCAGAAGAGCACCACAGCTGATAAAATACCTGAATTCACCATTACGAGTCAAAATCCAAAGAAAGTCAACATGCCTATTAAGCCTGTTGAAGAGAAGATTGATAATGTAAAAAAGAATCTCCAAGAACATAAGATGGAGTATAATATTGTGGAAGATATTAAAAGGGATAAGGCAAATATCTCACTGTTTGAAATGTGTAATGTGCCTCAGCAGAAAGAAAAATTGTTAAAAGCACTTGAAGTACCAGAGGAAAAGCTTCCCATTGATAACCAACCTAAAGAAAAAGAAATTGGTGAAGCAAGTGTGGGAGGTGAGTCTAATAACAAAATGCCACCATTTCTCCTAACTTTTGAGATTTTCAACTATAAGTGCACAATTGTTTAGTAGACTCAGGGGCATGAGTAAATGTTATGCCACTTTCAGTCTACAAGAATATAAATGGACAACCTAAACCATCTACTTGGTAAGTTATTCAGTTAGACAGAACAGCTGTGAAGGTAATTGGGGAAATGGAAGATGTTCTGATTCACTTATCTTCAAATGAAAAGGTATGTCAGTTCATCGATATTGTAGTAGCAGACATACCTGAGGCTTATGGACTTGTTTTGAGTCAGGATTGGTCAGCAAAGCTAGATGGTTATTTTGCATCAGATTGGTCACATCTATGGTTGCCTCATAAAATAAGTACCAATCAAATAAAAGTATTAAGAGAGCCCCACATGAAGCACAATGTTACTCAGTTGGATGGTAAGAATGAACCAGTGAATTTTGTATTGGGAAATTACTTCATTGAACTAGAACCAGGAAACTACCAAGTGGAAGAAGCCAGTGGTACACGAGACACCCAACCTGATCTCCTTCGATTTTCACGGGCTGATGAGATTGATTGTAAAATAGTAGACTTAGTTTCAGATGTAGTTTTTGATTCAAGTACAGTAGAAGTAGATAGTTTTTGGACACTTTTTTTTATGGATCTAAAACATTGGAAGGATCAGGAGTCAGCTATTTCCTAATTGATCCAAAGAAAAATAAACATTTTCTTTCATGTAGATTAGAGTTTGATTGTACCAATAATACAACCAAATATGAAGCATTAGTTCAGGGACTAATAAAAGCAATTGAATTAAAAGTAGAAAATCTGAAAGTGTATGGGGATCCTGAAATAATTGTAAAGCAAATTCGAAATCAGATACATTGCATTTCACCTCATTTAAACGCTTACCAGAATGAAGTGTGGGATTTGCTTAAAAAAAATTATGCATTTAATATTGTATCGATTCCTAGACTAAAGAATGCAGCAGCTAAATCGTTAGCTACCTCAGCTGCAAGGCTTGTACCTTCTAATAGTAGATGTTCTATTGAATTAATTTTCAGGCCTTTGGTTCCAGACATGGTCACAAATTTACGGGTTTTTGATGATGATCAACAAATCCTGGAATGTTTGACGAATGATAAGACTTTCAAAGGGGCAATTATCGATGATGAAGAACACCAAGCTGAGTTAAAATTTGACAACTTTATTCCTAAAGGAGTCAGGACCTTAGAGCGGATGTTTGATTTAGACAACAAGTTCAGAAGACCAGCCAATGTCAAGAATCATAGCTCATCTTTACAATTCGAGCTGACAAATTTAGGAACTGAAGTTGAACCCAAATATGTAAATTTGGGAAAGTGTTGCTCTCCCAATGAAAGAAATAAGTTCATTTGTTTGTTCAAATAGTACAAAGATGTGTTTTCTTGGACATATGAAGAGCTTAAGACATATGACATGAAGATTATACAACATGTCATCCATATTAGATCTGGAGTCAAGCCTTATCAACAACCTTTGAGAAAAATGTATCCAAAACTGGAGCCTTTAATTCAAAGTGAAGTGAAAAAATTATTGGATGCCAAATTTATTTTCAAAGTCAGACACTCGGAATGGATTTCAAATTTGGTGCCAGTAAGGAAGAAATCTGGATAAATCGGGCTATGTGTGGATTTCAGAAACCTAAATCGTGCTTCAAATAAAGACAACTATCCAGTCCCACCCATGGAATAGATATTGCAGATGGTTTTGGGTTCTGAGTTATTTTCATTATTAGATGGATTCTCTGGCTATAATCAAGTGTTAGTAGCTGAAGAAGACAGAATTAAAACTACATTCAGAACAAGGTGGGAAACTTTTGCTTACAGAAGAATGCCCTTTGGACTCATAAATGTTGGAGCTACTTTCTAGAGGGCCATGGATATAGCTTTCCGTGGTCTAATTGGTCATAGTGTTGTGGTATATCTCGATGATATCATGATATTTTTGAAAAAGAGAGAAGAACACGCATTCCATTTAAAACAAATTTTTGAGCGTTGTCGAAAATATGGTATCTCACTGAATCCCAAGAAATGTGTGTTTGCGGTTATAGAAGGAAAGCTACTGGGTCATGTTGTTTCTAAAGAAGGGATCTCCATAGACCCAGAAAGGATTAAGGCCATCAAACAGATCCCTTTACCCCATAACAAAAAAGGTATGCAATCATTCATGGGGACAATTAATTTCATGCGAAGGTTTGTACCGGATTTTGCTCAAATTTTCAAACCTTTGCAGAAAATGGTGAATCAAAGTGTACAATTCAAATGGACTGATGTGAAAAAGAATGCATTCAGCAAGATAAAGACATCTATTTCCCATGCACCATCTCTTAAAAGTCCAAATTTCAAAAAATATTTTATTTTGTACACTTTCGCGTTTGATGATTCATTGGAAGCGATGCTTACTCGGAAGGAAGATGGGGGAGATGACTAACCTATATCATTTATGAGCACTGGTCTACAGGGGGGCGAATTGAATTACCTAGCTATGGATAAACAAGCTTATGCAATCTTCAAAGCAGTAAAACAATTCAGGCCATACATACTTAAGAACCGGACTAAGGTAGTAGTTCCACACCTAGCTGTAAGGTCTCTCTTTGTACAAAAGGAATTAGGAGAAAGAAGAGGAAACTGGGTAACAGCTTTACAAGAATATGATCTTGAATTAAAACCAACATCTATAGTAAAGGGGTAGGGATTGTTGAAACTAATGGTTGAAGATAAAGGCCATGAAGAAAACAATTGGGAAAATGAAGCTGAGTTACATATGATGGATGTATGCCCTCTTTTCATAGCTCCAGATTCCTGGTACCGAGACCTTGTTCATTACCTTTAGGAAGGATTGTTTCCATAACATTGGAATTCCAAACAATGAAGAGTTTTGTGCCTTAAATCAGCTGCATATCAGATCATTAATGGAATATTATTCAGAAAGAATTATGATGGAGTCCTTCTCAGATGCTTAGAGAAAGAAGATGCAAAGAAGGTCATGATAGAGTTACATGATGGGCCTGTTCGAGGTCATTTTTTCGGAGATACAACAGCCCACAAGATTCTCAAGGTTGGATACTATTGGCCCACACTATTCAAAGATGTGTAATCCCATGTCAGAAAGTGTGATATCTGTCAGAGGTGTGGGGGAAGACAATCCAAAGCAGCAGGATTGTTCAAGCCTGTGATGATAACAGAACCATTCGAACAATGGGGTATTGATATCATTGGAGAGATAAGACCAAATTCTTCCTTGCAACACAAATACATTTTGACAGCAACTAACTACTTCACTAGATGGGTCAAGGAAATTCCATTACGTAAAGTGAATGAAGATGCGGTCATGGATTTCTTGCAAGATCATATTATGACCAAGTTTGGGGTTCCAATTTCCCTGGTTTTTTATAATGCTACTTATTTTTATTTTATTAGATTAACTACATTTGCTTATTAAAGAGGAATCAAGTTGCATTATTCTACAAATTATTACCCACAAGGAAATGGTTTGGCAGAATCTACAAATAAGAATCTGATTAGGATCTTAAAAAAGACTATGATAGAAAACCATAGAAGTTGGAATTTAGCATTACCGAATGCTCTTTGGGCTGATAGGGTCACACCCAAGAATTCCTTAGGTGTGTTAGTGTATACCCTTGTTTATGGAAAAGAAGTTATTCTTCCTCCCAACATTATGCTACCTTCTTCCATAATAGCTCAAGAGTCTAGAGGTGCAGATAATGAAATCCTACAAATTAGAATCTATAATCTTTTAAAGGCAGAAGATTCTAGGTCCAAATCCAAACAACATTTTAAGCATCAACAGGAAGTAGTGAAATGGTGGTTTAATAAGCATAAAGCTGGAAAAAAGGAATTTGAAGTGGGAGATCCGGTTCTTAAGTGGGAGCACCTGCATGATGAAAAGGGGAAGTACACGAAGTTTCAACAGTTATGGGTAGGCCCTTTTCATATTGTGGAAAAGTTTGGCCCCTCAACCTACAAGTTGCAAGATTTATAGGGGTGGGAAGAGAACTTACCAGTTAATGCTTTAGTTTTCATATCTTATTTTTCCTAATTTTTGTTTTATTCTGTACATAAATAAATTGATTTGGTTGTTTATTTTTTATTTATTTTATTTCTATTGGTTTTTAGTTAGATTTTGTTGATTTCAATAAAAGAAGCAAACTTTTGGTTGCATGGAGAGTGTCAGAATTCTGGATTAACTAAAATCCTTGATTATAAGATTGTGTACTAATGATTTATCTAAAAGAATTTCTTCTAGTTTAATAGTTTCCCTAAATGGCTATGAACACATTGAAGTCCTACTTAATCCTTGTAAAATAACTGAGGATCAAAAGGTATGGAATACTATTTCGAGGCTCCATCCATCTCACATTTAAAAATGTCTTAGGGGGTGACAGCAAAAGACCCATGGAAAGGAAGCAGGGTAAACAGTATATTATATATAAATGATCCCATGCCAAGAATTGAAAGCCAAAAAGCAAGCAAGAGTCAAAAATATCCTAAGAAAGCAATATGTATCAAAACCAAGTACTGAATCATATGAGTACAAAATTGCCAAAGTTCTTCTCCATCCATGAGCTGAAAATTAAATACATCTCTCACACAAAAAGACACTATGGATAGAGGAGCCTGAATAAAAAAATTCAGAAAGAAAGGCATGTAGGAGGACTCAAAAAAGGATAAAAAAGTCCAAACACACAAAAGTGCAAAATGGCATGGGAATGAGGAACAAACGAATATTTTTGTTTACCATATGTTACAATCCTGTGGTGTCCAAGCTAGGAGCTACCCGAAGACAGAGGTAAAAATGAAATTCATATTCTTGGCCTCAAAACAATTATCTAGACTTTTAAATTTTGGTTCCCATTATCCCTAAATTGGATTATATCAATGATTAAAGTATAGACATTTGTCATTTGAGAAATCCAGACATCTAGAAGAATTCAGCATGTTGGTATTTATTGTCAAAACAGTTTGTTGCTCAAAGAAGAAGTTGTCTAGAGATCTATGTTCACCAGGTAGTCGCCAATTGTTGCAGCTGCAACTTTTTTCCCAAATTTTTAAAATTTTGGACCCTCCTCTTAATTTTATCTTGCCTGGGTTGCTGAACTTTGTTGTTCCTCTACTACAATTTTCAATTTTTGAGTTTGATTTGAGATAAAATGTTTCCTTCATTCCGAAAGTTGGATGATCTAATTTTGCCTTTGTCTAGCCAAAGCTTTTGATTATGGAGGTTTATCACTATCGGAGGTCAATTGAAGTTTTAGTCGGAACTTTAGTTCTCTATGCCGCCGCTGTTTTGGAAGTTAAATGAACTAATTTTATCGCTGCCTAGCCGAATGTCTTTTGAACGCTTAACGCTCTGTTTTTCAATATTTTTTGTTGTCAGAAGTCTGTTAATGTTTGTGTTGGGGCATTATTTTTCTATATCACCACTATTTCGGAGGGAAAACAGAGAACGTTCCAACGAATATTCTGTCCTCGCCGATTCTGTGGTTTTATTTCTCAAACCTTTTGTTCTTCATGATTTGATGTTATCGTTGTCAAAAGTCATTTGAACAACGAATCGGGGCATTAGTTCTCTATGCCGCCAATGGACAGCCCTGTTTTCGCACTGTGCTTTATGTGGTATTTTGGTTTTATTGTTAAATCATTTTTTACTTTATCACTATCAGAACAATGTTTGACTTTGATCGGAGGGCTAGTCCTTTGTGTTGCTGACACGGTGGTAGCGTTAAGATTTAACTCGTCGATCCGTAGTCCTTAGCTCTTCCAATAGCTAATGTTTTTCTATTTGTCGTGGAATCCATATTCAGTCTATCTCCCACCGTTGTGGCTGTGTAGTGAACTATCTCACCGATGTTTAGTGTTTTCAAGTTCCGACACTTTATTGATTAGTGGTTCTGATCTCCAACGCTTAACTATCAATTGTTTTAGAGTTTGGGAGTGCTGACACTGCGGAAGGGTTGAGGACTAACCGTCCGACGCATAGTGCTCAGAGCCTTCAATCACTGATGTTATTTTTGCTGCGGAACCCTTAATACTTATGACTTCTGTCGTTGCAGCTTCTTAGTGAACTATCCTGCGGATGCATATATGCTTATGCCCGCCAATGAGAGTTTTGTTTTCACCCGGTGCTTAGTAGTTCTGCTACTGGTCGGGTTTTCCTGTTGTTTTTGGTGTTTTGAGGGGTGTTCTATCGGGATTGTGACTTTTAGAGGATTTTTAGACCCAGCTTGCAGGATTTTCTTTGCGTTATTATTTTTTCTTTTTCCTGCATTAATATTGTTGATAGTTCATTTCACGGGATGTGTGTTTTGAAACAGTTTGTGTTACTTTGTCAAACGCTAAGTAGTCTAAGAACAGGCTGTGTTTATGACAGGACGATTGCTGCTGCAAAGAAGATATGTCTAAAAGACAAAGCAGAAGAGAGGTGGCTAAAGAAGGCAACAAGGAAGGAAGCGGATGAAGAAGATCTCAAAAAAAAAAGACCGATGGATTACTAAGCAGAATTGATAGCAGCAGAGGCCCAGGATTGGAAAAAGTTCATAAGTTACCAAGCTAGTCCCTCTTTATAAATTGCTTTTAAATATTAATCTAAAATGTAACATATTGTATAAGTCATGAGCACTCACTAAAAGGAAAAAAGGTAGGATTGAACGGTTGCGGGAACCCAAAGGTCACCCGGGGGGGCAACCCAAAGGTTTTGTTGTTTTGTATAAATATAGGAGAGTTAGATGTAAGAAAGGACTTTTTACCAGATAGATTTGTGAGAGTATGTTGTAAGAAGAACTATTTCTTTTTGCAATAAAGAATTGCAAGTTTTCTGATGGAGAAAGCTTGGTGGTATTTTTCAAATGTTGCGCTATGGATCTGTTGAATGTAACTATTTCATTTTCAGCTTGTGTCCATTAACTGTGAGATCATTCTAACTCTTTGAACCTATGTTCTTGTTATGAATGCGCTCTAGTTTATTCTATGAAATTTCCACTATGAGTAATGAAGGCTTTTCATAAACAATAAGCTATCTTGTTGTTCATATATCTATTAATGTTCACGTGTTTTGAAATAAGTAACAGGTATCTGTAATTTCTCTTAATGCATGTACAGAAATACATTACTCATTTATAAATGATAATCTTGCTCCCTAGGGATAGGTTAGATAGTTGATTTTAGTTTTCTTGATGTGTGTGATTTAGATGCGAGAGAGTTAAGATGAGAGGTAAGAACCTGCACACCACATTGTGACTGCTCCTTGTACTCTCTATCAATCTGCATTCTTAGATAGGCACTTTCACATCATACTTAAACTCAAAAAACTAAAATATACACAGTGAATTGAGCCGTAACCGGTAAAACCTTTTATTTTGTTACTTGGCCTATAGTAGCTGGACTGTAAACCGGACAGATTCCCCATACCAAACAGTAACGAGCTAGTTGGAAACGTTTGCTGGGGAGAATCCCTAACTGTTGTTACCTGCAATTTTCTAGGCCTCAACACAATGGTATGGTTTCAACCATACCTTGGTTTGGTAAGGGGTTTTGCAGCACCATAGGTGGAGGACCTTGGGGTGCTAGGTTTTGTTGTGTTGGAGTGGTCACGATGGGGTCATGTTGATTGTCGATTTGTAGTAAATGGTAGAATTGATTCATGTGGGACACTGATCTTTGTAATGGTAGTAAGTATTTCAAATTGCACACATATGGTTAGTCCGTAACTAAGGATTCTTCCCAGGTCTAGGGGGACACTGGGGATTTTGTGTAGGGGCTCTATTGTTGTTTGGAAGGTTGGGTAGTTGGCCTCCTCCTTGAGGTTTTTTGTTCCCTCGACTCATACCCCTCTATCATCTTCCCTGCCATTTTTGGTTATTGGGGGTGGGTTGATTAGGGGGTTTCTACTGGGTGTAGACCTATCCTAGGGGAACAGGAGGAGTCAGGGTTGAATTAGGTGTAGGTTTCATAGGTGGAGGGTAATAGGAGGGAGAAGCTGGAGGGACTGCAAATCCTGTCATCTAGCCATTACACATAGGTGACAATAAATTAGGTATGTGAATGTGAGGAACTAGTGCGGGAGACGCATAGGAAGGTGTGGCTCCAAATTGTTTCATTACATGTGAAAAGTCAGGGGTGTAACCAGGTTGGGAAAAACTAGGGATGTTACTAGAATGAGGTAGCATCGAAGGAGAGGTTGAGTAAAGGTGTCAATGTTGGGTAATAAATTCAATGACTCCATCATCAGCGTGGGATGTCCCCAATGTATCTCGACGTGAGGAGCTAGTATGGGGAGAATCAAGTATAACGGTGTACAGATAACCTAATTAGGTGTAGATGAGATCAAACTATTGTTCCTTGAGTATGGATTCCTCCTCAGTTTATGTGTACTCAGATGCAACATCTTTGGTGATGGGGGGAGTAATTTTTTGAGAAACCGATCTAAGAAAATCCTATCATTTAACTGGATTTTACACAAGCTGCAACGATGCCGCCATTCATGGATATGATCTGTGATATGGGTAGTTGTGTTTTGTCTATAGGATATTAATATTTCCATGCCCTCATCATAAAGGATAGGTAACTAGAAGTGTTGGAGAAACATCAAGGATAACGAGGAGAATTCCAGAGAGGTGGCGTGAGGAAGTTTGATATACCACTTTCCTGCAACACTTGTGAGTGTGTGCTGGAATAACTACAGTCAGATATAATCATCCACTATGATGTTAGATGAACACCATAAGTCGAATGACATAATGTGGTTTTGGGGGTATTCTCCTGCCTTCCCTTCATACTTAGGGATGTTTGATGGGAGTTTGGTAGGCATGGGAGGCCATAATTGGTTACACTGAATGGGTTCTGTTAGCTCTCCAAGCAATTCCTCTAGGTTGCAGCTCGAGGATGCCTAGTAACTCAATTTTTTTTACAGTTTTTCTAAATGGATCAAGTCAGGTGACCTACAGGACCTCACACTCTAAAGGCATGCATAAAACTCAATCAAAGATAAGTATTCTAACTACCAATGTTCAGAGGCTTGATAATAGGGTAAAAAGATGGAGAACTTACTATGTTGGAAGATTCATATATAAAACACTTACATATAAATGGCTAATCATAACAAGGAAAAGCACTTGCGATTCAACTCATCAACATATAGATAGGATAAAAACTATCAGATATTAGATAACATGAATAAACCTGAATAAGAAATTCAAGCACAAGCACAAAACAGAAAAGATATGGAATCTGAAGATGTAATAGCAAAACAACCTATATTAGGTCATGAATAATATGAGAAGCTTGATAATAATAATGGTCTAAAGGTCCCTAAAGTCGAACCCTTGCTTCAAAATAAGTCTTAGGCTTTATAGCCTTTACAAAAATCTTCAGATCCTGAAAAATTGGATCTAATTTACTAAAAATAAATAAAATAACTGTTTTTTGCAAAATTAGGTCAAAAACCCTAATTTAAGTTCTAGTGTATCTAATTCTAACCCTCATTCACTTATTGAACTCTTAAACAACTACAATAATCACTGAATTATAGCTATGACCTGTTATCTGACAGATAAGTCATGGTGTGTCAAAAGCAGGTAGGGTTTGTGACCCATTTCTCCTTTATTGCACCTTCAAAACTAGAACAGACCTCCTCCAATGGTGCTTTTCAGCAAACTTCAGCTTATATTTCATGCCTGAGATAGTTTTATTCGCCAAAACTGGTTCGGTGTGTCAAAATATCTTTCTGTACCCTTTTTTTCTTTCGATGGTTAAGGAAGCAGAATCGTGGGTCTGTTAGCTGCAGAAAGCTCTGCTTTCGGTGGCTAATGAACAGCTGCTGCGTTTGCTTAAGCCACTGAAAGCTTTGTTTTCTGCATAATTTTTATTAGCCTTTAAATCAACATTTTATAGCTTTTACCTCTGTCCTTTCAGTATTTATTCCATTTGCATAGGGTTTGATAGAGCAGCAACATCATGAGCTGTCTCAAGATCCTGAAAACTTGTTGTTGCCTCTGCTAGGGTTTCAAGCGCAAGGTGTGCTTGAGATTTTGTGTTTGGATTCTTGGCCTTGCTGTTTTAGAGGTTTTATTGCTATCCCTTTGATGTATCTATAGCCTTCCTAGGGTTTCGATTGGCAGCAGTCTCACAAGCTGCTTCTGGGCCAAAGATGTTTATTACCACTTCTTCTAGGGTTTCCAGCTTCCTGTTCTTCTTGATCTTCGGAGTTTGAGTAAGGTAGGTTGAGTATGTTTCTATCTGGTGCTGAAAATTCTTCTACATCTGTAGAAAATATTCATGGACTGATCAATGAGGTTGAAAATGCCACCTGAAGGACTGTCAGGTCATCTTATACCCTAAAAATTTGGCTAAACTGCTGAAAACTAGGGCTCGGAGATGGATTTTTTCCTTCAAATATGTGACATTTGTGTATAAACAAAAATATTTTTTTCTATATTGTTTTGTTGTGAGAAAAAACCTCTCTCGGTTTTTTGAAAATTGTTTTCTTTTTCCTGAGATCTATATTTCAAAAACATTTGTCAAACAGGGAAATTCTGAGATCCGAAAACTAGGGATCATAGATGGATTCGATTCTCCCAATATGAAACACCTGTAGGAAAACTGATAGATTTTATTGCTCTTTGACATGTTAGGAACAAAAACATCTTAGCGGTTTGCAAAATGATTCTCCAATCGCTCAGAATCATCGTTTTAAAATGATGCCTTTTCATAGTAAAACGCCAATTTCGATGGCTTGGAGCACCCTGAAATTTTGCTCCTAGCTACCGAAAGCTTTGCTTTCGGTGGCTAATGAACATCTATTGCATTCACCTAAGCCACCGAAAGTTTCCCTGTCATAATTCATCCAAAAACATAGTTGATAAGCTTTCGATGGTTTAATGTCTTCTTGGACCAATTGCTAAGCTACCGAAAGCTGGGCTTTTCGGTGGCTAATGAACTGTTGGCAAGTTCGCCTAAGCCATCGAAATCCCCCTTTCCCAGATTGATTAAAAACATGATCAACAGGATTTTGGTGGTTAACATGGTCCTGCGTTGAAACTGTTAAATGCCGAAAACTGGGCTTTTCGGTGACCAATGAACTATTGGAAAGTTTGCCTAAGCCACCGAAAGCTAAAAATTTCAAATTTCTTGAAAAGAGAACACCAGATATCCAAACGTTGTTAGTCACCCAAACATCTTTCATAATATGCCATGAAATCTTCATCACTATGCAAAAAAAAAAAATTCTGAGTGGACCTATTGAAAATTAATTTATTTAGGAGATAACATCTGGCTCGTACTTGGGGATGGGAACCTCCTTGTGAGGTCCCAAGAACCCCAGACCAAATGCCTTTCCTATAAAACAAACATTCAACCTATCCTCTAGTGTTCCATTGGGCATCGAGTCATTTGTCTTTTATAACTGATTACCTGCAATCTTCCTGTAGCTCACTTTGCTTATTCACGAAAACAACTGAAAATGACCTAGCTACTCATATTAAGAGCTTATTTTCCTATCTACTCCTAATCCTAATTCTAATCAATAGAGGCTTCTTATCAAGTGACATCATGCTTCCAATGAAGCCATGTCAGAAGCTAATTTGCTAAACTTATCCTTGATCTTGACCCGAAAAATAAATGAAACCCTAGCATGCAGCAATGTAGTTTCAAAGGGTGACAGAACCAGCTATCATATGACAAAAATATTTTGATATCTATGCTGCTCATAAGTTCCATATAGTCAGCAACAGGGTCATAAAAGCCAACAAGAAATACCTTTTTATGCTGCTGATCTTTTCCTCCACTGATGTCAATGTTGAATGTGGACTGCTCAACCTTTGTCTGATAAAATTGCAATCTCAACAGTTGATCTAAATCTTTCTGCTCCCCTTCATGTTATCTGAATTCATCATGATGATATGATGGCTTATCACAAATAACAATTTCCTCATCCACAATAATATCTTTGTAGGATATATCAAAACTAAAAAGATATTTATTGGATTTTTGAGTAGCAGATTCGTAACAAGCATCTAGTTCCTTGTCATAATTTGAAGAAACATATTCATAAGGAGAACGAAGATCTTCCTGATGTTCTAGCTGAAAATTAGGCAGTCCCTAAAAATCTTGTTCCTCATGGTTACTGTAGCTTCCCTTGATCTGCAAATATGGAAACTGTGAGCTATCCTTACTGATTTCAATGGTCATTTGACCAGCAAAAAGCTGATCATTTCCATGTGTAGTTAAAGAAATCAATTCCTTAGATTCACAACAATCAGATTTAATGATGGTAGGAAAACATTCAACTCCTTTATAATTCATTTCTAGTTCATGTTGATGGAAAAGAACATCATCTTGAATATTCTTGAAGGGCTGCTGCATATTATGAGGGAGAGATCCATCTCTATTTATATCTTCAGCCTTATGATGTAATTCATATTCATCACAGCAATTACCAAATACAAGCTCATCTGAAAAATACCTTTTGTAGTGCTCATTGAATGCTCGGTGAAAATCCTTCAATGATGAAATGATGGAAAGAGGTAAAGAAAAATACCTTTGACGTGCATCACCATACAATGAATACATCAACATCTTCATGCTATTGATCTAATAGATCCATGCATTCATGAAACTTGAGGAGGTGTTCTACAGGATTGTCTTCTTTCTCCTTTTTGAAGACAGGTAGAAAATCTCCCCATTCGGACATATCAGGTACTGGATGTGGGAAACCAAGAACTAAAGAGAAGTCAAGAGGTGCAAACCTCTGAGCCAAAATAGCATCAAATGATTTTGACATCTGAATATTGTGGATTCACCACTAAATTTTTCCTTCATGGAGTCGTCAAGGATGAGATCTTCACAAGTAGCAGTGCTTGAAGATTCCTCAACCCTAAAAAAATTTGATTTACTTATAAACTTTTGAGAAATAGATGTTTCAGCAGAAGAAGATTGAAATGTAGGTCTATTTGATATAACAGCAGAAATACCTCTGGAAATACCTGATGTGGATTCCCTTGCAGTTCTAGAGGTCTGTTTGGGTGAAGCCCTAGCTCTTCTTAGAATCTCTTCTAGATATGAAACAGGTGTTACTAGTGGCCCTTGAGGGTTTGCTCTAGTACTTGGTCTTCTTGAAGCCACCTTATTCCAATGGAGTCGCCAGATAGATGATTACAACCAAAATAATGTCCAGACTTTGTCTATCATCAAAGTAGGATCTATGTCATCTCCCAGGGAAGCTGAGCTTCAATATCCTCTCCTCGACAACGACACTAGTTTGTTAGCTCTCCAGGAAACTCCTCTAGGTTGCAGCTCAAGGATTCCTAGTAACTTAAATGTTTTTATGAATTTTCTAAATGGATCAAGTCAGGTGACCTACAAGACCTCACACTCTCAAGGAATGCATAAAAATCAATCAAAGATAAGGCTTCTAACTACCAATGTTCAAAGGCTTGATAATAGGGTGAAAAGATGGAGAACTTGCTATGCTGGCAGTTTCATATATAAAACACTTACATATAAATGGCTAATCATAATAAGGAAAAGTAATTGCAATTCAACTCATCAACATACAGATAGGATGCCAGCTATCAGATATTAGATAACATGAATAAACCTGAATAAGAAATTCAAGCACAAGCACAGAACAGAAAAGATATGGAAGCTGAAGATGTAATAGCAAAAGAGCTTATATTAGGTCATGAATAAGATGAGAAGCTTGATAATAATAATGGTCTAAAGGTCCCCAAAGTCGAACCCTTGCTTCAAAATAAGTCTTAGGATTTATAGCCTTTACAAAAATCTTCAGATCCTGAAAAATTGGATCTGATTTACTAAAAATAAATAAAATAACTATTTTTTGCAAAATTAGGTCAAAAACCCTAATTTAAGTGCGAGTCTATCTAATTCTAACCCTTGTTCACTTATTGAACTCTTAAACAACTGCAATGATCACTGAAGTATAGCTATGACCTGTTATCTGACAGATAAGTCATGGTGTGTCAAAAGCAGGTAGGGTTTGTGACCCATTTCTCCTTGATTACACCTTCAAAACTGGAATAGACCTCCTCCAATGGTGCTTTTCAGCAAATTTCAGCTTTATATTTCATCCCTGAGATAGTTGTATTCACCAAAACTAGTTTGGTGTGTCAAATTATCTTTTTGCACCATTTTTTGCTTTCAGTTGTTAATGAAGTGTTAGGTCATGATTTTGTCTCCCTTAGTTTTATGCTTTTGTTTATGTTTTTGAACCTTGCTAGTATTTTTGCTTCTAGGAAATTTTGTTTATAAAGGTTAATTTTGAGTTTAAACTTTTAGTTTTCGTCATTTTTATTTTTCTTATTTTTAAGCCTGCTTTTATAAATTTTGCTTAGAGTTCATTCTTGAAGGGTTCTACAAAGTATATATGGATTAAAGGGTTTCATAAATGACACTAAGGTCAAGATTAAGCATATAAACCAAGTCTTAAACCTTATTAGTGACTTAATGATGTGAAATTATGTGTTTGGAATTTCTTATAGTGCAAGAGTGAAATTAATACACTAGAGCGCTACAAGAAAGTCATGAATGCAAAAAACATTATTTTTCAGTCCAATTTTTTCGAGTGTCTTGTCCCTGAGGTGTTAATCACATCATTTGTTACAATTGATACGTGTCTTGCAAGGTTTATCATTGAAACAGGTGTATGGTCATAATATGAGGGAGATCATGGCAATTGCATGCAGTTCATGGTGAATGATGATAGCGAGTTGAACGAGGCAAAATTTTTGGGAATATGTTCGTAATCTGAAGGATACGAAGGTATTGAAAGTCGTGAGAACATGCTGCTGAGAAATTGGAGTTTTTACAACTGAATGGAGAATTAGGGCTTTCCAGTAGTGATAGTTTTAAGTGATCTAGACCGTTAGAGACAGCTAGAATGTGAAATTCGACACATAATCCTTGAAGAGATCACATTCTAGTGCTTGTATTAAGCTTCTGAGCAGGTACCCCGCAGGGCATTTGATAGGGTTTATTTAATTGGGGTTTTTTTGATAAAATCCATAATGTCAAAATTCGAAGGAAGGATATGAGTTTGCTCACCCAATAGACTATGAGTGATGAAATATTAACAAATATACCCAAGTATTCATCGTTTAAAATAGTAAACTTCAGAGCAGAACTATTGGAGGTCCCTGAATTTTGTGATTAGGTCAAATTGTTGCAATTTGGTACAGAAGATTTCCTGAACTATGTGATAGGGAAAACTATGATGATTTTAAGATAAACAGACTGTGAGATAATTGACAGGTGCTATAAGCCATAGTGAAAATGAATAAAAGTGGAAAAAATAATAGAGCTGAGCCCACTGATCTCAATTGGATAGATAAATTTCCAGAATGTGCAGAGCTATTTGTAAATGTAGGATGGTTGACATTTTTCAAGAAGATTGATGGATACCATGCAAAGGTCTCCCATAAGTTTGCTCAGTGCTATGACAAAGACACTGTATCTTTTGATACTTTGCAATTCAAATTGACCAAGGAGTTGGTAGCTGAGGCAACATGCATTAAGAATGAGGGAGAATTATGGTTTAAGAAGGTGCCATTCACCTTTAATACACAAAAGTACTTACTGCCTAGTGTAATTGCAGATTGGGGTAAGGGTGTACCCATTCATAACTTCAAGCCTGAATGGATAGAACCTATTAAGGTTTTACAGAGTTATATTACATGTGAAGGAAGATATGCCTTCATTTTTAAATACCACTTCATATTTCTTCAACACCTCAGTAATGAGTCCAAGATGAACATGCCCTTCTTCTTTCTAAAGATCCTGCAGAAGATGTCTTGTAGAATTAAGGAACACCAGAATCATAGTAGATAGTCCATTTGCCACCATGGACTTATCAAACTCATTATAAACACTATTTTGTAGAGTGGGGGAAAGACTTGGGAGTATTTCCTATTTTGGTCAGGTTTTCAAAAGGGTCAAGAAGGACAGTCTTATAGAAGACAAGTTGATAAAGGATAGACCTTAATTAGAAAGCTCAGGAAAAAGGTAAAGGTCAAAGATGAAGACAGGATTAAATCAAAGGAAGTTTCGGATCATTCAAATGAATATTTTGAATCTGGACAGCACCTTAATGACATTGAAAGCAAAGATTTACAGTCTGATAATAAGGAGACCGAGCCTGTTGAGAATGATGTACCAGCAGAGACAATTGTTGATGAAAAGATTGTACATGTAGAGAAAATTTCAGATGAGAAATAATATATTGAACTCCAAAGACAAATTCCAATCACAGTTCTATCTAAAGATGAGAAATGTCTGTTTGAGGATGATAAAGTCCCTGTTATTGATGAAACTAGGGTTTGTACTAAAAAGGAATTTCACAGCTAGGAGGATGAGGTAGCAGTACCAAAGAGAACGAAACTAAAAGTTATTGAATTTGCCTTAGTTACCCATCAGGGTAAAACTTTCAAAATGTTAGGGGAACTTGCTCCTGTGTGGAGACCAAAGACTAAACCTAGAAACAAGCTCAAGCTGAATATGAAGAAATTCTTGAACCCTAAATTAAATAAAGAAAGAGTAACAGTGATAGATGATTCCTCATTTGATGAAAAATTGAATGTTGATAAGGGTGAGAGTAAAGGTAAAAGGCCAATGGAATCAGAAAGAGAGTCTGTCCTTATTGAGACTAAACTGTTTGATATATTTCTAGAGATACGAAGTCAAATGTTGCAGGAACAGCAAGAAGGTGAGATAAAGGCTTCTCACTCAGAAAAGAAGGTGATGGTTGAGGAAAATGTTCCCTGTGAAGCTGATACTGAAGAAAACCTAAGTTTTCTTGAAACTCCTACAGAATTGTTGCCAGAAGATGAAGAAATTTATAAGAGATTAAACATTCCATGGATTCCAAATGAGATGCAAACCACAGCAGGAAATAAAGCCTTTGATTCAGAAAAAGAGAATTTACAGAGAACTGTAAAACAGTATAAATATCAGGTGGAATATATGCATGGGACAAATGATGGCTTGGTCATGGAAAATAGAAGACTCAGAGAGGATCTGGATGAGGTGAATAGCCACTATCAGGAGCTGATTGCAGTTTCAAGAGAGGCATTGAAAAGGAAGAGGAATACAGAAGGTCAATTTACAATGTTGAAACAAACCATCAAGGATCTACAACAGCAAAATGAATAACTCACTAGAAAGATGGAAAATATGGAAGCAGATCAACTAAACGCTAGAAGAAAGGCCCAAGCCCTAGAAGGGATAGCCTTGTTAGCTGAAGTAGCTAAATATCTGTAAAGCTTGTTAACACAATTACTTATTAGTTATGTTTTGAAGGATATTTCATTTTTGTAATTATTATTTAAATAAAACTATTTCGATGAGTAGGATGAAAAGCAGTTAGGGTTTGGTACTTAACTAATTTTGAAGGATAGTATTAATGTATGTCACAAAGAGGACTGAGGGTTCAAATTTTTGGCTGGCAAGAGGAGGTCTTCAGACTTGTTCATAAGCTAAGTAAATGACTTTTATGTGTATTTGAAAGACTGATTATGAAATATATTCTCTATTTACCCTTCAGTTTGTTCTCTGGCTTCATTTATAGCTTGTTTTAGCTACTCAGTTGGTGATTTCATTGCTGGTTTAAATTTTTTATACTTGTAATGCTTGCCATTTGTGGATGAACCTCAGTGTTGTTTTCTGTTGGATAATGGTTATTATGTTATGCATCTCAGTTTTTCTATGCTTATGATTTAGTGTTTATTTGGATTTATGAATGCATTCCCTCTTGTCATCAAACTTCTCAACCCAAAACCTTGAAAACCCTAAAAACCCTATTTTGTTTTATTGAAATTCTTGAGATTGTGTTGGCTTGTTCTCTTGTAGCCTGGGAACAATTTCTAGCATAAACAGGAAGCAAAATCCTGGGTCTGTTAGCTGCAAAAAGCTCTTCTTTCGATGGCTAATGAATAGCTGTTGCGTTCTCCTAAGCCACTGAAAGCTATGTTTTCTGCAAAAATTTTATTATCCTTTAAATCAACCTTTTACAGCTTTTACCTCTGTCCTTCCAGTATTTCTTCCATTTGCATAGGGTTTGACAAAGCAGTAGCATCATGAGCTACCTCAGGATCCTGAAAACTTGATGTTGCCTCTGCTAGGGTTTCAAGCGTAAGGTATGCTTGAGATTTAGGGTTTGGATTCTTTGCCTTGCTATTTTAGAGGTTTTGGTATTGTCCCTTTGATGTCTTTGTAGCCTCCCTATGGTTTGGATTGGTAGCAGTTTCATAGGTTGTTTCTGGACCAATGATGTTTATTGCCACTTCTACTAGGGTTTCCAGCTTCCTGTTCTTCTTGATCTTCAAAGTCTGAGTAAGGTAGGTTGAGTATGTTTCTGTTTGGTGCTGAAAATTTTTCTACATATGCATAAAATATTCATGGACTGATAGATGAGGTCGAAAATTCCACCTGGAGGACTGACAGGTCATCTTATGCCCTAAAAATTTGACTAAACTGCTAAAAATGGGGGCTCATAGATGGATTTGGTCCTTCAAATATGTGACACCTGTGTATAAACCAAAAGCTTTTTTTGTATATTGGTTTGTTTTGAGAAAAAACCTCTCTCCTATTTTTTAAAATCATTTTCATTTTCCTGAGATTTGTATTTCAAAAATATGTTTCAAACAGGGAAATTCTGAGATCCAAAAATTAGGGCACATAGATGGATTTGATTCTCCCAATATGCAACACCTGTAGGAAAACTGAGAGAGGTTATTATTATATGACATGTTAGGAATAAAAACCTCCAATCGTTCTGCAAAATTATTCTTCAATATCTCAAAATCACTGTTTTAAAATGATTCCTTTTCATAGTAAAACACCAATTTCGATGGCTTGGAGTGCCCTGAAATTTCGGTCTTAGCTAGAAAAAGCTCCGCTTTCAGTGGCTAATGAATAGCTGCTACATTTTCCTAAGCCACCAAAATATTTCCTTTCATAATTCATCCAAAAATGTAGTTGATGAGCTTTTGGTGGTTTAATGTCTTCTTGGACCAATTGCTAAGTTGTCGAAAGCTGAGCTTTTCGATGGCTAATGAACTATTGGCAAGTTTTCCTAAGCCACCGAAAGCCCCCTTTCCCATATTTTATTAAAAACATGATCAACAAGTTTTCGATGGTTAATGTGGTCCTGCATTGAAACTGTTAGCTGCCGAAAGCTGGGCTTTTCGGTGGCTAATGAACTGTTGGCAAGTTTTCCTAAGCCACTGAAAGCTAAAACTTTCAAATTTCTTGAAAAACACAACACCAGATATTCCAACTTTGTTATTCACCCAAAAATATTTCATAATATGCCCTGAAATCTTCATCACTATGAAAAAAATAAATTATTTGAGTGGAACTATTGAAAATTAATTTATTTAGGAGATAAGAGGTTCATTAATCAACTGTGCCAAATTAGGCACGTTGAGGATAGCCATGAATGGTAGACTAGGACCTAGAATAGATCGAAAAGGGAAAGGAATGGTACTAGTGCCAGTGGGAATGAAGTTCTTGTGGATAAATGGGGGCAGATAAGGATGACTTCCGATAATAGGAGTAAACACTTGAATGGTAGGAATAGTCAGAATGGTAGTAGAAGGGTTAATGCTTCCATGCATGAATGGTGGTATGCTAGTGACTACGGTGGCTAGAGTGGGGCCACCACTAGTGGATATCGTACTAGCAGCAGTGTGTGTAGTGGCCATGGGAGTACTAGGACCAAAACTTGTAGGTCCGACAGAAGGGATACAAAGAATGAAGGGTGGAACTGACACAATCCCACTAGCAATCGTCCCCTGTGAAATGGGTTAAGAGGTGCACCAACCATGGGTCTAGATGGACTAGTGAACAAGGTAGGTTCAGATTGATAGGAATTTGAATCAAAATCAGAAGCAGTGTATGGATCTAAAGGTGGTGCATGATGTCAAATATGGATCTGATGGTGATGGTTCAAGGAGCCGACCTGAGGGGTGTGCCCACTAATTCTATGTGAGTAGCATGGTGGAGATACGATGATGTGATGGTGTGATATTGAATGAATGTAGGTACAAGAGTTTCAAGCGTAGGCTCAAAATCCCAACTACATCCAAATGTGAAAAAGGAGAGCGTAAACATGGTGGCTCATAGGCCAAAAAGCAAGCTCTAAAACCAAACTGCAACAATGTGTTACAACAGGAAAGTCTACAACAATGTGGTCAGAAAGCCAATGAGTAGCACTACCTAGAAATAAAATGATGCACTAACCTATGGGGTATTATTGCAAGCAAACTCCTAACTACAAGCTAGAAGCTCCTCACAAATCGTATCCTCTGTAGGGTGGAAAAATTCGAGTAAAATAATACGAAATGGAAGAACAATAGGGTAAGAGAATCCCACTACCAAGAGGGACCTCGGGTACTATATCCCTAGAAATAATGGAGACTAGGCTACCTTATTCATGACACATTCAAAGTGGTTTCCTAGAACTTCATCCCTTTGGTCCTTGGCACTCGGTATACCTTGTCATGCACAAGGAGGACTATGAAGGGTTAGCCTTCGATGCATAATGTAGTGTGGTATTCCACCCTAACATTTGGAACCCTCCATTGTGGCTTACTCCTGTAAAGCTCTCCCCCCCCCCCAACAGACTGGTCATGACCATGTCAACAATTACAAGAGGAGTTTTCTCCCCTAATGGACAACAACTATGTGTCAATTTTAAGTGACAAAGGGGTGTTATTTGTATGGCTATCCCTAGTGTCCTAACTGTTAATATTTCATATGCTTAGCTAGATATCATTATTGTTTAATCCAATTTCACAACAATAGCATAATCAAGATCACTGAAATAAAAAAAAATTATAATATATACACAAATTTATCCTGGTAAACCCTTTAGGGGAAGAAAACCCAACAAAATTCCTCTATATAGATGTATAAGATAAAACCCCAAAACAGGTGTTCCGTCTCCTTGCTGGTATGTCTCTCTCTCTCTATCCTATGCGCTATACACAAGTGAGTGTGTGTGTCAAATGAGGAACACACATCTTCTATTTATAGTTTTTCTTCCACTTGACTTTTTCCCTAACAAGTCGGGTGCAACAAAATTACTGGGTTGGCTTCACCTAGGAAGATACAAAAAAATATTGTATTATTTTCAAGAGGGTTCTATTAACCTGAATTACAATGGAGGTTTTACCTCATGACTCTATGATGACCAAATACAATAATAACATCACAATGGAGGAATAAAACATCTCTGATAGGTTACATCAATAAAATACATTTAGAATATTCTTTGAAGTTACAATATTTCAACACCCCCCCTTAATGAGAAGGGTATTCTACTAATAACAACATCATCAACTATAGGAGAAAGGAGAGAGAGAACATTTAGCAACATCAAGGTGATACATCTATATGTCATTGGAAGTTTTCAACAATCATCATTAACTAGAATAGTTACTTGAACATCTTCAGGACTATAACATCATCTTCTACAGCATCGTGTCTTCATATTTGATCTTCTATAACAGTTGATCACTCGATCCTTTGCAGCAACACTTTGATCTTCATCTTCTTACAACACTCGATCACTTGATCCTTTGCAAAAACACTTTGATATTCTTTATCAACATTATCATCAGCAACAACATAACCTGTAGCACACATGATCCAATTATGGCCCACAAGGTGATCAATCCCTATCACTTTTGGTCATAGATCCAAGGATGATGCAATCCTCATCCTTTATGAAGACCAAAGTATACATATCACCTTTAGTACTAATTTCCAAGGATGATACAATCCCACTGCAACATCATCATCCTACTACCCCTTTTGAGAACGATCCACATCATCAACCTGCTCCCCCTTTTCAAGGAGGGACCTCATCATTGAAACTTAATGCGAGATCACCCACATAATCAAAAGATGATGGATCATCCACAAATGAATGCAGGACCACAATGTCCACAAATGAATGCAATACCACAACATCTACAAATAAATGCTAGACCACAACGCCCATAAATGAATGTATAACCACAACGTCCACAAATGAATGCGGGACCACAACAACTACAAATGAATTCTAGACCACAATATCTGCAAATGAATTCCACACCATAATGTCAACAAATGAATGTAGGATGACAATGTCTGTAAATGAATTCCAGGCCACAAATTCTGTAAATGAATTCCAACCATAACATCCACAAATGAATGTAGGACCACAACATTTGCAAATGAATGCAATACCACAACGTCTACAAATGAATTACAGACCACAATGTCCACAAATGAATGCAGGACCACAACCCCTGCAAATGACTGCAGGACTACAACATTTGCAATTGAATGCCAAACCATAACATCTGCAAACAAATGTAGGACCACAACATCCACAAATAAATACAAGACCACAACATCTGCAAATGAATTCTAAGCCATGACATCTTTTATAGGTACTTGATCATCCATCTCATCATCACTCCCTCTTTCCAGGGAGGTCTTTTCAGACTACACCAAGCTTGTCATAGAAGTATTCAAACTTTGCTCAAGAAATAGGTTTGGTCAACACATCAAAAACTTGCTCATCAGTACTCACATACTGGAGATGTATAGCTCCTTTATGTACCATATCCATTAAGTGAAAATATTGTATTTCTATGTGCTTTGATTTGTCATGGAACATAGGATTCTCCATCAGCTTTATACAACTCTGGTTGTCACATAGAATCACGGTGGTATTCAAATCCAGATCAAATAGACCTGACATCAACTTCTAAAGCCATGTCGCTTCTCAATTAGTAGAACAAACCGCTATATATTCTCCTTCAGCCGTGTTGAGAGAAAAACTGAACCGTTTCCTGCTAAACCATGAGATCATGGTGGATCCTAGACAATAACATCCACTTTAGGTTCTCTTTCTATATGAGGCACTTCCTTCCCAATCTAAATATGTATATCCATACAGTTTGTAGTCATGATCTCCATCATAGTATAGTACAAAGTCTATCGTACCTTTCATGTACCTCATCACATGCTTTGCAACTATCATATGAACACATATAGGCTTAACTAGATACTGACTCAGAGTGTTCACAAAAAAGCATATATCTAGCGCAGTATTCGTCAGATACATCAACGACACAATAATATGTCTATACTGAGTCACATCCACTAATTTTGATGACTCATCAGATAACAACTTCAGGTTGGTATCCATGGGGGTAGCCATGGATTTACAATCCAACATATCAAATCTTTTTAAGATTTCCATAATATACTTTCCCTAGTTCAGAAAGATTCCTTATGGGCTCTGCCGCACTTCTAGGCCTAGAAAATAGTGCATCAATCCAATATCTTTCACCTCAAATTCTTCAGAAAGCTTCTTCTTGCAATCTATAATTTGTTTCTCATTTCTCGTCAGAAATAAGTCATCCACATATAGTAATAATATGATAGGTTCATCATCCATAACCTTAAAGTAAAGGTTATGGTCGACTTTACTTTTGGTAAATCCCAAGCTCATGAAGACTCTACATATCCTTTCATACCAAGATATAGGAGCTTGTTTTAGTCCATACATAACCTTTTTCAACTTACATACACTAAAGTTTGTCTGTCTTCAAATTCAAATCCTTGTGGTTGTTGTATGTACACTTCTTTCTCAATAACACCATTCAGGCTGGTTGTCTTCACGTCCATCTGATGTAGATTCCACTTCATCATGGATGCAAGTGTCATGATTGTTCTAATGGAAGTGTACTTTACTACTAGCGCAAGTGTCTCTTCATATTTGATTCCCTCTTTCTGAGAGAACCCTCTAGCCACAAACCTTTCCTTGTATTTCTCAATTATCCCATTAGCTGCATGTTTTATCTTGTATATCCACTTGGAAGTTACCACACTCTTGCATTCGGGTTTGAGAACTATATCCCAAACATCATTCTTCATTATTGATTGGTATTCTTCCATCATTGCTTCTACCCATTCTTTCATCTGTACAAATTCTTCATAACTGGTAGGTTCTTGATTTACAAGATCACACATCAAAGCTATATAACTAGAGAATGGATTTGATCTCTTGCTTATTCTTGTGGATACTTCTAGAGCTCCATACTTCTATGCTTCTTGTATGATTTCTCTTACCCAAGAAGTCTTTCTCTTTCATGATATGTTCATAGTATAGGGTTCCTGAGGTTCTATCATATCATGGTCTTCTAATGTTTCACTTTTAGGAGAGGGTGCAACTTCTACTTTTCTGGGAGGTACATCATCTTCATTTACTTCTTCGTGATGACACTTTCTAGATCTGTTAAGAGTTTCTTCTTTGTTAAATGTTACATCACTACTAATATTTATGTGATGGAATCATGAAATGTATATCCTGAAGGATTTGGAGACTTCACAGTATCCAACAAATATTCCCATCTTTCCGGAATGGTCCAACTTGGTTCTCTTTTCCTTTGGAATGTGAACATATACTAGACAACCAAATGTCTTGATATGGCTCACTTCAAGCTTCTTTCCTGTGTACATTTCTTATGGAGTCTTGAATCCAAGGGCACTATGAGATCATCTATTTTTCACATTAATTGGTGTTCTTGTTGCTTCAGCCCATAGATGCATAGGAATAGATTGACCATGTATCATTGTATTCACTACTTCCATAATGGTCATATTCTTTCTTTCTACAACACCATTATGTAGGGGATTGTAAGGAATGGTTAGTTCCCTCATGATTCCATGTTCTTTACAAAAGGATTCAAACTCTTTTGAAGTATATTCTCCTCCATTGTTTGTTCTGGGTGTCTTGACTCTTCTTTCTGAATGATTCTCTATGATTTTTGAATACTTCATTCTTTGTTTTCAAGAAATATATCCAATCATTTCTTGAATACTCATCAATAAATGTAACATAATATTCATAACCACTTAAATATGTGGAGGGATTTGGACCACATACATCAGAATAAATTAATTCCACATACTTTTAGTATTTGTTTCACTCTTCAGAAAGGGATTCCTGATATTCTTTCCTCTTGCACACCCTTTGCAAGTTCCTTCATGATCAATCTTCAAATATGGTAAACTTGTTACTGCTTTGCTCACAAAATGTAATGCTTTGTAGTTAATGTGAGAAATCCTTCTATGCCATAGTTCACTTGGGCTAGTGATCTCATGGACAAGGGTTGTTTCTGAATGTCCTTTGATTTTATATAATCCTCCTTCTTCTTCACCAATGACAACTACATCTTCACTTGATTTTTCTTTGGGCCACATGAGTACTTGTCTATCTATAAATGCAACTCTATATCATCTTCATGGGGGTTCTAGATTCAAGCTTGTAGATTGCTTCACCAATACTGTTGATAGGATATTGATAGTCATCTCCTAATGATACTTTCTAAGGAGAGTTATTTACTTCAAGTTTTGGCAGGATTTTCTTTTGTCCTTTCATGTGCTTTGAAGCACCACTATCAATAAGCCATGTATCTTCTCCAGGTGTCATAGACCTAAATAGTGCAGAGAATAGTAAATATTCTTCTACATCTTCTTCTTTTGCTTGATTTCTTTGAGGTCCTTCTTCTTCTTCTTCGCCCTCATTTTCGTCTAGATGTGCATTATGTCTTTTGTTTTTGTTGTTCTTCAATGGACACTCTATGGCAATGTGTCTTATCTTGTGATAGTTATAACATTGAAATTGAGAGTAGTCTTTCCTATGACTGTTTTCTCTTTTCATTTGGAACCTCTTGGGAGGTCTATACTCCTTGTGATTTTCCTTCTTGAAGTTAGATTGTCTTCTTCCTCTTTTGGTATGGGTGGATAGGTATTGATCATCTTCTTTAAGTAGAGCTTCTCTGTTGGCTACTCTGGCCTCCTCTTGGGTTCAATCTTCCCATACAATGTCAAACTTCATACTTTCTTTTTTGGAACACATAGTCTATATGAATGAATCCCAAGGTCTATTGATACCATTGAGAGCAGTCACCAACTAGTTCATATTCATCAAGGGAGTATCCAATGGCTTCTAGTTTCTCCTTAAAATGGGAGACCCTTGTGAAGTAGCCTTAAATGGATTCTCCTTTACCCATCTTGGTACTCTTCAATTGAGTTCTCAAATTCATCTTTTTGCTGATGTTCTTCCTTTCATACATTCTAGATAGGGAATCAGACATTTCCTTTGGTGTATACTTGGATGACACTTGAGGGATTAAGTGATCTTTGATAGAATCAATAGTGATCCTCATTGCCTTGATTAGGTCCTTTTGGTGCTTTTCCTTAGCTTTATATTCTTCTAGTTCTACAACTTCTCCTTTGATTTATTTTTCAAGATCATTCTATCTAAGAATGATACCAATCTTATATTTCAATGATCGAAAGTTTTCTATGCCTTCTAGATTGTCATCAAGCTTAGTGCTTGGGGCCATCTTATCCAGGAGGTCACTGAAAAATGAAATTTCTCAAAATGAAAAACTGAACTTACCAAGAGATGTACTCGACTAAGGTGATTTGGTCGATACACTTGGTTTCTAGAGATTCCAAATCTTCACCCTTAAGAACTCACTTGCGAGATTTTAGTTTCTACAAATTTTTGGTTCTGTGGTTTTTTGCAGTTTTCTGGTTCAAATCCAAACTATGGTTTGACTTTCCCAGAGATCCACCCACTAAAACATTTTTATCCAGGGCTCAATATATGCACTCTAGATAGGCACAACTTTCTATTCAACCATATCTCCAAAATTCCAATTTTGAAAAAAAACCCTAATTTCTTGTTGAAGGGAGAGGAGAGAGAGTTTCACCTTATCAAAGTTGTTCTATTCAAGCTAGCTTTGATACCATGTTAAGATTTCATATTCTTAGCTAGATATCATTAGTGTTTAATCAAATTTCACAATAATAACATAAGTAATATCACTGAAAGAAACACAATCACAAGATAGAGACAGATTTATCATGGGAAACCCTCAAGGGGAAGAAAACCCAGCAAAACTTCCTCTTTATAGATGTATAAGATAAAACTACAAAACAAGTGTTCCTTCTCCTTACTGCTCTCTCTCTCTCTCTCTCTCTCTCTCTCTCTCTCTCTCTCTCTCTCTCTCCTATGTGCTATACACAAGTGAGTGAGTGTGTCAAATGAGTAACGTGCACCCTCTATTTATACTCTCTCTTCCACTTTAATTTTTCCCTAATAAGTTGGACCCAACAAACTTACTGGGTCGACTTCACCTAGGAAGACACAAAATAATATTATATTATATTTAGGAGGGTTCAATTGACTCGACTTACAATGAAGGTTTTACCTCATGACTCTATGATGAACAAATACAATAGTAACATCCCTATGAAGGAATAAAACATCTTCGATGGGTTACATCAGTAAAATACATTTAGAATATTCTTTGAAGTTACAATATTTCAACACTAACTTAACTACAATATTGTTTTGGTCCTCAAATGAGGTTACAATCTTTGTTTGAGTTAAGTTAATTTTTAGGCTTGCTTGGGCTCGGGAAACAAGCATTTCAATTTAGGGTGTGAGATGTGTGCAAGTGATATGTATAAACCCCAACGATCTCATAGTCGAGACACAAATGCATATAAATAACAATAAATGACAGTAAATATCATGCAAAATAAATATTTCTTCCATAAAATAAAATATACACAAGTAAATGAGCATATAAGGAACTAATCAAGTTGTAGGAAACATACAGGGGGTCTCAACTACCAAGATTGACTCAAGGTTATCACATACAAGGAAAATAGGACCAAAAAACAAACCAGGGGGTTGTAATGGATCGGATCTAAATAGAAACAAGTTGGGAAGGGGTAGAACACAGATAGGGGGTCTAGGACAAGACTCTAAAACACTGAAAATGACTGAAAAAATGCAGGTTGCACCTGTCTGAGGAACAGTTGCGATCGGGACATAAAATTAGTGGATAGACTTAGGTCACACAAAACATAGGTTTCTACATGATAGGTCACACAAAAGGGGGTCACAATAGTGATCGAGGTCCTTCTGAGATCCGATACAAGTGTGATCTATAGTTTTGGTCCAGATCACACATATCAGGGAAGAAGGCACGAACTAGGCCACGCTTATTGGGAAAAAAGGTGTGACCTGGTAGCAGATTTCTATCGGATAAGTGTGATCTAGCTGTAAGTGATAATTTTGGAAGAAAAGACTATCAGCTTCGGCTAGGGTGTAGCAATTGATGCAAGACTAGTTCGGATCTACCATGAGGGGGTTAGATATGTGACAAATGAAGGTACTCAAGTATAAAAAACTAGTATAAACACCTGCAAAAACAAAGATCCAAAAGGATCAACCGAGTGGAGTCTCCAAAACTATAGTGGGGATTTCTCACCAACTACGTGGAAAAGAACCTACCCTATATTGTTCATATCATAGGGTAGAGTTCATGGTGTGAAGTGTCTTTCAACCTTGACTTACAAATAGCAATGGATAATGAACAAGAACATAAATATTTTTATGATTTTTATTTTATTATCTAACTAACAAAAAGTAACAACAATAGTCATACCTTTCTTTGAATTGGGCCACTGCAGTCATCTAAGGAAACAGTCTCATGGCTCTATGGTCTGGGTCTCCAGTCTTCCCCAATAATGGTTTTCAAAAAGGGGGAATGGATCCAAATGGCTATGGAGAAAGCGCAACATACACTATGGGGAATGGTATGGAAAGATAAGGGAATAATGGCGAAAGATGAAAAATGTGACCAAGAGTGAATAGCCAAAAGTTCAGGAATGTAAGAATGTTTGTGGGGATACCTTCAAAATGTATTTATAGGATGGTCCAAGGTTTTTTGACCCATGGTATTTTGTTGTGCATGGTATTTATCTATGTTTTTTTACCCATTCTCATTTTTAAGATTTTTTGGTCCTTTTTGGAGAGAGTGAGAATAAATCACAATAATGCTCAACTTCCCTTCATTTATGGGGAAAAAATAATAAGGTTTTGGACCATATTTGGTGGATTTTTAATGGTGAAGGTCAAAGTGGAGGAAGTAATGGTGGGAATATGGTGTATAATTATGGTTTGGACCATAGAGAGCTAGGTGAGCATTTTTTGGTGTTAATAGTTGGTAGAGAAATGAAGGGATCTATTATATCTATGATGAATATATGGTATAATATCATCCCATGTGCTAGGATGTTTGGAATTGTACATTCTTAGAATATGCACAATATTTCGGTTGACTACCTTTGTCTGTCTGTTAGTCAGGGGATGGAAGACAATTGATTTAATGAGCTTGGTGTCCATAAGTGACCATAGGTTGGACTAGAATGTGCTTAAGAACCTGTTGTCTCCATCTGAAATTATAGCCTGTGGCATCCAAAAAAGAACCCAAATGTGCTCAAAGAATATCTTCGCAGCGGGTTCAACAGAGATGCTCTTCTTAGAGGTTTTCAAAATGGCATTCTTAGAGAAGAGATCCAATTCTTAGAGAAGAGATCCACAACCATAAACACATAGTCATTACCATGCATGGTTGAAGGTAGTATGAACATGTAAACCATGTATATGCATTTCCAAGGTTCATTTGGGGTAGGTAGAGGGTTGTATAGTATCTATTTCTTAATGGCAGGGTTTNCATTACCATGCATGGTTGAAGGTAGTATGAACATGTAAACCATGTATATGCATTTCCAAGGTTCATTTGGGGTAGGTAGAGGGTTGTATAGTATCTATTTCTTAATGGCAGGTTTTGTGATAGTGCAATAAGGGCATGATCTGATCTATCAACCAACATCTTGTCGAAGCTTCATCGAATATAAATACTTATGCAACACCATGATTGTCTTTTTTTTCCAAAGTTTCATGCCACCTCAGTATAATGCATTTCCCAAATGAGATTTGCATGCTCACGTAAAGGAACATATAGCAGTCCTTCTTGGAGATGAAATTATGCCATTGACTTGCCTTCACATAATGCTTTATAGGTGGAAGCAAATTTGGGATCATTTTCATATAGTTGAGGCCACCCAAAGGTCTCGTTGTCACAAGAGTTTAGCATTGAGGTCAATGCTACCATTGGAATTAGACTGATGCAATTGTTGACTCGATTTGTGTTTCCTTTCTTACATTTTATGTTCAAGTGGAATTGCTGCAAGTATGTGGACCACTTTTGGTGGTGGTCCTTCTATAATTTCCCTTGTGTTTGCATGAACTGTAGGGGATTTTAATAAGTGTGGATGACTGTCTCTTTTCCTAGAATGTAATGCTTCCATTGGCAGCAAGCTTGTACAATGGAATACATTTCCTTGTCATAGGTGGGGTACTTGCGGACCACATCTGAAAGAACCTCACTATGATACACCATTGGATGGCCATGTTGAGTGAGGAATATGCCAATAGCATAGTCTAAAGCATCTATCTCAATTTCAAAGGGTTGTTGCAATTCTAGTGAGGTAAGGACAAGGCTCAAACATAATAATTGCTTCATTTACTCAAATGATTATTGTTTTGACTTGGACCAAACAAACTTGGCCTTAGATCCCCCTTTGGTCACCTGTCTAAGGGGCCAACAAATAGTAGACAATCCCAACGTAAACCTTCGATATAAGTTGAAAAGGCCTAGGAAGCTACATAGCTCTATGAGAATCATCAGGTTTAGTTAATTGAAAATTACTTGTATCTCGGATGAATCCACATGCACACCCTATTCATCCATGAAGTATCCTAGATATTGAATCATATCCATGCCAAATGAGGACTTCTCTAGATTGACGTATAACTTGTGTTGTATGAGGGTGTTGATAATTGTTGGATCTATTGTAAATGATCTACCCATGCTCTGATGTAGACGAGGATGTCATCTATATATATGACCAAAAAATAATTAGTGAATTCATGGATATTTCATCCATCATCCTCTTGTAATTTATTGGAGCATTGGTCAATCTGATGACCAACAACTTGAAAATTCCTTCTTGATATTTGAAGGAAGTCTTCCAGACATTAGTATGCTTGATGGGTATTTGATGATACCCAAAATTCAAATCAATCTTACTAAAATACTTAGAACCCTTAAGTTGGTCAAGCATGTCATTTATACGAGGAATGGGATATCGATTTTCAACTGTGATTTTTTTTAGATATGTGTAGTCAATGCAGAGTCACAATGTCCCATATTTATTCTTTACCAACACAATTGGGCTCCCACAAGGTGAGGAGTTGGATCAAATGTGTCCTTTTTTTATTAGTTCTTGAATCTAACATTTGATTTCTTCATTTTACATGAGGGAATGCATGTATACCATCCCATCTAGTAAAGGCACCCCATGCATCAAACCAATTAAATGTTTAACCCTATAATGCAATGGCACCTCAATAGTTGTGGTGAAGATGTCTTGGTCTACTTCTATTATATTTCCCACCTACTTTTGTTGTATAGAGAGACCTCATGTAGATGTGATGGATGTTGTTGTTATGTTTTGTTCACCTTCAAAACAAATCATAAGGAGGATGAATTTCCATGTCTAAGAGATAACCTTCCTGCACTAGCTAGTTGTGATGAGAGACACTACAATAGTAGTAATTGTCTCTAGTATCTTGTAGAGTCATTTTACCAAAATAATAATGACAATACTAGGTCTAGGCCCATACACAACATGATGTTTCCACATTTATGGTTGTCCTAAAATAAAATCACTAAGTTCAAGCAAGGAAACATCATTACATCATCTTTGAAGATACCGATGTTGTAGGATAGGAAACACTATTAACTGGAGAGGATGTTTCATCCCTAGATCATCCAACTAATTGTATATGGTTGTGGGTGTGGAACTGTCGATAGCTTCAATATTTTGACAACAACGAATAAGATGAGGTTCTTCTGGATACCACTATCAACAATGAAATGTATAGGATTCCACTACACCCACTGTTTTGAATGGAAGAGGCATTCCCATTCCTCTAGATCCTATTACTCTTTTGGTTGGATATTTGTGGTTGCGATGATGGCACTAGGTTCTGAATCAATGATCTGGTTTCCATTTTCTTTCTCTAAATCAAAGGTTGATCAAGAGTCTAGTTCTATGGATTTCATCTAAACTAACAATGATTGTTTTGATTTCCATTCATTAGTGTTGTGCCAAGGTATTTTGTGGAACTCACACCACTTACTAGTGTCCTTTGATTTCCTATTACCCTTCTTTTCCTATGGCTTGAGATGGTTGTTAGGATTTTGGATGTCCTTGCTTCGTCCTTGCAGATCCTAACAAGGATATGTCCAATAAATACATCTCTGTCTAAATGTACACGTTTAGGACAATATGGTACTTTAGGAACAAATGTTGTACAAAGTCTCTAATAATCAATTTTGAGCACAGAGTATGGAATATGTTGATAAACTCTGGAACTTTCTAGTCTCTCTCCTAGTGAAAAGCAGTCCACCTGGTGTACTGGTTATCATAGTTTCTGATAGAGTATAATTCCTCCTTAATGACATCAACTAAAGCCTCCCAAGTGGGATCTATCCTATATATTTTAGACTCATCTCTTGTATGCCTCTCACAGTACCCATCCCACTAGTCTTTGATCTGGGGGAGGGACTTAAGGAGTACGAAGGTGATATTTTCATTGTCAAAATTGTTTTTAATAAAGAAGTAACCCTTTTACAAATTTAACTACTTCTCCAAAGCATCTACATTTATCTTTCTTTAAAATAATGGAATTTCAAATTTAACTTGTACCTTCAAGGGAGCCTGAACTCCGAAACAACTGCTTGTTTAAGGTTTATTTTCCTCCATTGGAATTCATCAAAATATCTAGGTGAAATTATCCATCATCTCTTTCCTTTGTCGCACGATGGATTACTCAAACAAAACTTAATAGGATATTATGCTTTGTCATCTCTATTTTATTATATCCTCATGCGAGGTTGCTTGGGTGGACAAGAGTGGTTTTCTCCAAGCTTAACTAGTTCGAGACCCAACTCTTGATATTTAGATCTTGTCGGAGACCAGCACTAAGAAACCATAAGAGAAGATTGCTTTGATACCACTGATCAAGATTTATGTGAGAAACAAATGAAAGAGCATATATATATTCACATACACATATATATTGCATGAAACACATTCATACAAAAAATTCAAATTATATTAAATTAATGAAAAAGAATAGACTATAAATAAAAGCAACTGGAATGGTTGTAGCTATATGTCTGCGAATAGATGTGGAGGATATCTTCATTCATCACATGTTGAATAAAAATGGAGGTCGAAGGGCCTTTTATCCTAAATTCTTGGAGAGGAAGAAACCCTAAATCTAACCCTAGGAGATGAACCATCAAAAGGTTTGTGGGTCGCGAGGTGGTTAGTTGATACGTCAATGTCTCAAGGGCATAAATTTTGCATACGATCTCTGTTTTGTGTGTTTGATAGGCCGCTAGAAATACCTATTGGATCATTACACCTTTACTAGTTCCAAGGTTTCCATGGAAACCATTGGCCCCCTAAATTGCCAAAAATAAAATTTAGAGCCTCAAAACAACCCCATAAGTTTGGGACTTGGAAAAACATAAAGAAACTACCACACTATAAAGATTGTTTTGAACTGGTGGAATAAGTGGGTGGCCACCAATAGCCATCTAGATCACTTATTCATGCTTTTTAATTTCCTTTAGAAATCTCTTGCAATTGAATTTTCAATGTCACTAACTACAGCTGAACCTGATCCATCTTTGTGCCACTTTATCTTATAGTGGATTCTTCCATCTTCCTATCAATTTCTAGGGAATATGATTGTGATGTAATCTTATGTTGCGTCAATGGATAGTGTATATGTTGCAACAATAATGCAATGAACCATTCTTTATGTTGTTCGTCAGGTGTCTAGAATGTTAGTCAACCCATCAATAACTGGAACCTCTTATCAAAATACCATACGGATTCATTCTGAAATTGCTTGATCTCCTTTATCTCCATAATGATCTACGAACTAGATTTTGGTTTCTTGAATTTCTTCATTTATGTTGTGTCAATGGATAGTGTATATGTTGCAACAATAAGACAATGAACCATTATTTATGTTGTTCATCAGGTATCTAGAAGGTTAGTTGACCCATCAATAACTGGAACCTCTTATCAAAATACCATACAGATTCATTTTGCAATTGCTTGATCTCCTTTATCTCCATAATGAACTGTGACTTAGATTTTGGTTTCTTGAATTTCTTCATCAAAGTTTCTCTAATTTTGTCCAATGTTTTGGGTTGTCCCGTAGGTTTAGTGGACTGATATTTGATAAATTAAAGTAATGCATTGTTTCTGAATGTTATTGCTAACTGCATGATTTTTGTATCCTCATCTAGGACCTGCTTCACTATCCAAATTTCTTCAAAAAAAATAAGTTTTTTTGTATCTTATATCCCTACTCCATTGAATATAAGTATCTTCAAAGTGGGATCCGACATCGTACATTGTGTAGTATTATTCCTTGGTCCTGCTGACTAGGTCTGGGTTGTCACACTACTTCCACTACTATGACTACCTTTAATGTTATTACTAACTACAAGTGTTCACAAAAAAAATTAGTTTGTGCCTTAGATATTGGAGACACGCACGGGGTCATGGGTTCTACATAGGGAAAATTTGAGTACAATTGCTTGGATGTAATGGCTCTTCTCCTACTAGAATGAGGTGGGGATCATGTTCCTTTCTTTCTATGTATGGTAATACTTCTATTTGGAATGTTTTTCTAGTGTCTCTTTCTTTAATATCGTTATGTCTCCCTTCTATGTTATCCACGGTCCTCTTCCTACTGTACCAGAATATGTTTCCACTGGGAAACACTCCAATCTTGTCTTTAGTCACACCTTCTTCATTTCTTGGCTTTCTCAACCTATTTTTTCTTTATCCATTCTCTCATCCATCCTTTCCATACTCTTCAACCATCCCCTATTCCCCTATGCATGTGAAGTCCCCTAATGATCAAATTCCAACCTCAAAACCCCCTTATCACATCTCAGCATCTTGATCCAAGTAGACAATGATCTCAATTTTGTTCCGTGTAGACCTTTAAAGAACTTTATTTTAGCAATATTGTACGATTGGGTGAAATCTATGGAAAATTATATAACATAACTCCTTAGTACACTATCCATCTAAAAAAAATTATGTATGAGCTCTAGTTTCTTATAGCATTCACATGTTGAATCAAATCAGGGGTCCAGTTTCTTAGTGCAAATAGTGAAAAATATTGGGTTCTATTTGGCTAATATCAGTAGCCACTCAACCAAGATTATTGAAAATTCTCCAAATAAAATTGCATGTATATTTGAAATGTGTACCTTTGTAACCACTCCTCGGGGATGAATTGGGGGTTCTTATTATGATCTCTGGAAAACTCATGCTCTTTCATCTCTAAACACCAATTTATTTCTTCTTTAGTTTCCCTCCACAATATTCCCTTCAGTTGTAGATCCCAGTCCCAACAATAGAACCTTTGTTGGTGCATAGTGGGTAAACCCAGGTTGTAACCTTAATTTACCAAAAAAACCCTTAGATGCCATCCCTTTCAGCATCACCCACAACCAAATGAAGTCTTACCGGAGTCATCTATGGGGATTAGAGGAGCCAATTTTTCGTAGTGATGAAGGGACAAGAGGTATATTTCTTAACCATTCTTACTTAATAAACAATATCCACGGAAACAAATATATACTCATAGAATAATCACTCTACTCATACATGACAATAGGTATGCATAAATAGAGGATGAATCCATGAAATTAAACATCATATTCAAATCATTATCATAAACCTCTAACAGAACACCATCTATGCACAATAAACATAACATTAAATAGACATAACCATTGGATTCACAACACACCAATTATTTTTTATTCTCATCTACATTCATTCTTACAAAACTTGCATGTTGTGCACCATATGTCCATCTTAACCCAAAATAACCCATGACATTACAATGTTCTACTTAAGTATGAATTACTACCCCCTTTGTCCCAAACCCCTTACATATTTATACATTTTAGAATGGGTAATAACATGTAACAAGTAGACAAACAATTCCTAATGACTTCTAACTAAATTTATCCTTTTGCACACATTGGTCCTTGCATGCCCATTGTGCATTCCATTTATTGCACACAATTCTCAAAATTGATCTAAAACACCTACTCCAACCAGTCAAATAGTGACTAAAAAACATCATATAAATATGGTTTGAGTTGAGATGTGGTCTTAATACGTGGCAAAATCACTTATGACATGAAATACAAGGAGGAAGCTTATGGATCATGAAACACGCTAGTCATAGATCAGATGAATTTGTGGCACGCATTAATTTAATCAGGAAAGTCTTGAATGATCAATGAAACAAAATTTCCAAAGATGTGATCAATACAATAGGGAAATTGTTAGATCACGGCATAGACCAGAGTATAGTAGCTTATCTGGCTTGATTGTTTCCATGTAATTTTCAAACTTGGCAAGGAAATATCACAAGAAAAATTGGGAGACTATGATTGGGAATTGCACATAGGATGCTTAGGCGTAACATAAAGGAAATTGAAACTGACACTTAGAACACTCAATCATTCACATCAAAGCAAGTTTCCATTGGAGGGTAAAACAACTAAACTAGACATTTCAAATTACTCATTTAAGGATGACAATGGCATTGAAGAAGATCAACATGAAGTTATTGATAGACATCCAAGCAATCAAAATTCATTTAAAATATTCACCATTTACGAATCAATCTATGTTACACTTAGAACCCCAAAATTTAGTACTGGGGGGAGGGTTTTCCAATACCAAGAAAAAAAGCGGAAATTTTTGTGGCCATAATAATGTTCAGCGAGACACCTATGATCTCTAATGATTTATTTCCTAGTTATTCCATTCCCATGGGATTAATTGCATGATCCATGTATTATTAGTTTTTTATGATACTTGTATCTCTATTAGTCAAGCATCAGACCAATGATTTGAGCGATGTGAAATTATCCTCATTTGGTATGTGCACATAATTCATTACCATATGAAAACCATCTTTATGACCCCTAACCATGGAGATGCTTCATGTAACCACTTAATTCTACTACAAAACAAGAATTAGAATGAATTCTTGCCAAATATTAATGAAAGTAAGTTCCTATGAAATTGCATGATCATAGAATAATCTCTTCCACTTAAACGTTGTCATTCTTTTGTTGTAATACCCACCTTCCAACTTGTCAAGTTGTCTACCATGTTGTGAGAAACTTGAGGCAATTTGTGTTTCATGTTGTAAGGATTATTAATTAATCCTCCCTTTTACCACATAGTCTAATTGTGTTTTCCTAGGTTAGAATGTCATTTCCACTTCATTATTGCATGGGGGACACACCTAGGGGGCACCTAACACTCGATGTGCATGTATGCATGAGTTTAGGAGCTCCATGGACCAATCCCTATAATTTAGGAACCCACTTTGAGTGCCACCAGCAGTCTCCAATAGTTGACCCTAGTAGGTATTCATTTATTCTATGATTCCCAATAGTTAGTTCACTCTCAGTAATCCTAGCACCATTTTGCATGATTTAAGGGAGGTAGGGAACCTTTCATCACCTACCTACATTAGTTAACTGATTGTGAATTGATTCAGTGATTCAAAGTTGCATTAGTGATCTCTAGTGATGATTTTCCCACATCGAGTAAGCATTGGAGTCAGTTTGAGTTGGTGAATTTGAATCCTCCCTAAGGCATTAGAATTATTCTTATTGAATGATTATTGTATTATAGAGAGATCAATGATAATGGATATATTGTTATGCTGACCATTTTTCATCTGATGTGTGTGTAATTTGTCATGAATCTATTGATTAGTTTATACTAAATTATTCTCTCTTCTACAACCTTCTCTTCACACTGCTTTCATTCAAGCCTGAGGATCCTATGCTTCATTAAAGTTAACATGGCATTAGCAAGTATCTGGGATAGCTTCAAACCTCATAAACTGCCATTGATGCACCAGAAGCAATTGGGTTCCACATAAATCCTGGTATTCTTTCCTTGCTCCCTTTGGATTTGTCCAGAGAAGTCTAGCCATGTGTGAATCACCCAGAGAAAGTGCACATGTCAAAGTGGAGAGTTTTTGAATTGGTTTTATTGTGAATTGAAGTGTTTTGAAATTTTTTTTAGGTAAATTCAAATAATTTCTGAAGAATTAGTTGTTTTTGAAGTTGTAATATAGAGAATTCAACAGCTTTGACTCCCAAAATCCTCACCCCATTCAATTATCTTGATTGGAGGGATGATATGTAGATTTTCTTACACAACAAGGGTCTGTATAGGGTCACCATGGGAAGAGAGGTCGAACCCCAGCAACCTCTTGAAAATTCGAAGCATCTGAACAAACTGGATGGAGCATTTGGCGTTGTGTGCATCCACATCTCCAAGGAGATGCTCTTCCATATTGATGGACTCAGAAATCCAAAAGAAGTATGGGATAAGCTCAAATCCTTTTTTGGTAATAAGGATGAGCTCAGAGGCCATATTATGGATAATGAGATGATAACACTACAACCCAACAAATTTGAAACTATACAACAATTCTTCTCAAAATTCAAATCCCTTGTCATGCAATGCAAGCGGTGCAGTATTGATAAGAAGGGTGTGTAGCTGGTGCTCTCAATTGTGAGAAAACTTGGCCCAGAATTCTTAGTGTTCATATCAACCTTGCACTCCATGAGATTGACAACTCCTAATTGGTGAATTCCATCCCTTGATTCCTTCACAAAATCACTAATCTAGGAACAAGATGAGTTGATTCATATGGGAGCTCTCAAATCCTCCAATAATCAAGCTCTCTTAGCTAGGAAGACTAAGAATGCATAATGAAAGGGGAAGCAAAAAATAAAAGATAAGAAGAACACTAAATCCAATCTTAAGGATAAGAAAAATCCTTCAAAAGGAGCCTCAAGTTCCAATAAGGACAAGAACAAGAAATTTGACATGGCCAAGTGCTCTTACTGTAAGAGAGGAAATAATCCATAGAATCTATGTATGAAGAAAACCATAGACTAGTTGTCTAATCTCCTTGAACAAAAAAAATTTATCTTCCTGAAGGAGAAATGAAGTATAATTATAGAAACAATACTGAATAACATGAGAGGTGCCATTCTTTGAAGGAATAATTTTCTTAGTCACGGTATTTTCTCATTGATCCTAGAGCCTCCAACCACATGGTTTCCTCCAAAGAATCATTCACTTCTTTGTACCTCTCTAGAGGACAAAGCATCCACATGGGAGATGACTCACAAATCTCAATTGTCAGGAAGGTTCCATTAAAGTTGAGCATGGATTGTTCAAGAATGTACTGTGTCCCTTCCCTAGCAACAAACTTGTTGTTTGTATACCAGATGACACATACTTTATCACCCAAGTGAGTCACATTTGATTGTGACACAGTGGAGATATCAAAAGTCTCTACTGGAAATCTGATAGCAAAAAGATTTGCTAATCATGCCTTCAATGCATATAAGTTTTCTCACTTTCTTCCTAATTCATATCCTAGTTCCTTATTGACTCATGCCAATAACACAAGCAAGATGTAGCATGAAATATTTGGCCACTTGAACTTCAAGTATCTCCAATAGCTACACAATGAAAAGATGGTTAATGGATTTCCTTTCATCAAATATTCTAAAGGTGTGTGCACTAGTTTCTTGGTAGGGAAGCATCCAGAGAAAAGGCATGATGTTGGGAAGGAAAGAAGAGATGCCTCCACACTGGATTTAATTCACAGTGATGTCTCCAGACCGATGCCTACAACATTAATGAATGGATCTGATTCTTTTTGACCTTCATTAATGATTGTTCATGGTATTCCTGGGTCTAATTTCTAAAGCACAAGTATGAGGTATTTGAGACCTTCAAAATTTTCAAATCCTTGGCTAAGAACACTCTTGGAAAAAAGATCAAGGTGATTAGATTTGATAATGGAGGTGAGTATGTCAAAAGAGAATTCCAACAAATTTGTGCATCAAGAGGAATTCAAATGCAACACCCAATCCCATGCACACCACATTAGAATGGTGCAGTTAAGAGGAACAACAAATCCTTGAAAGAAATGGCTGCATGCCTTATAGAAGCAAGAAATATTCCTCCATATATGTGGGTTGAGGTAGTAAATTTTGCTTTGTATATCCAAAATATAGCGCCTCACAAGTCAATGATTGGGGATACTCCTTTCGATGCATTGACAGGACATAAGTCACAGCTGAGAGTTTTTGGCTCCAAGGCATGGGCTAGATTTCCTACTAACAAGAGTAAAGCATTCCAAGATCAGAGTAGAAAATTGATACTGTTGGGATATGAAGATGATGCAAAGGAATACAAACTAATGGACCTTGCAACCAAAAATTTCTTCATAGAGCGCAATGTGCAATTTGAAGAAGACCAAGTGCATGATCCACAACCATCTAAAGAAGAAGAAGGTATAATTTCTCATCCATTTCCATTTGCAAATGATGATGTCTTAACTAATGTTTCAGATTTAGAATATGAGGATCAAGATGATCGAGATCTTGATGTTGAGAATGAACCTCAAGAATAAATAGATCCAGATCCAGTAGCTGCTCCCAATCAGACGCCTAAATGGGCCCAAGATCTCATTGAAGAAGTTGGGAATAGTGTTTGGGATCAAGATGGCAAAAGAAGAACAAGACCTTAGTATCATGATGAAAAAATTGCACTCTACCATTCATATCCACTTCTCCCGGAGAGGTGCGGCATGATGATGGGGTTAGATCCTCAGTCATACAAGGAGGATTTCCATGATACAAGATGGCATGAATTTATGGATGATGAGTTTGGTTCAGAACAATACATAAAAAACTTGGGAGCTTGTCACTTTGCCTCTTGGGAGGAATTTAGTTCATTGCAAATGGATCTTCAAGACCAAGCTAGTAGCTGACAAAACCACTATCAAGTACAAGGCTCAGTTAATGGAAAATGGGTACTCACAAGTCTGTGGGTTGGAATACAATGATAAATTCACTTTTGTTGTAAGAATGGACTCTATAAGAATAGTTTTAGCCATTGCAACTTCAAAGATATGGGATGTGCATCACATGGATGTGAAGATCACCTTCATCCATGGTGACCAAGAAGAGGAGATCTATATGAAATAGCTTGAGGGGTACATTAAAGATTCCTCCTTAGTTTACAAACAATAGAAATATTTCTATGAGCTCAAGTAAGCCCCAAGGGCATGGCATGCTAAGGTGGATGCCTTCCTAATGTGACAAAAATTTGGGAGATGAAATTCTGACTATAATGTCTACATGCATCAAAAAGGGGGATTCTTATTGTTGATTGTTCTATATGTGGATGACTTACTCATTACTAGTGGCTTAGCTATTGGATTAAGAGGCATCAAGTCAGCTTTGAGTGAAGCATTCTCCATGACTTATCAAGGAATGTTAAGTCATTTATTGGTATTAAAATAAATAAAAATGATTTGGGAACCATGATTACACAGTCCAGATACATAGGAGGCTTGCTCAAAGGATTTCACATGACTGATTGTAAAGAAACACCCTTCCCCTTCCTATTTGGCACCAGGTTGGAAGAAGGTGGTTCTACACCATTTGTTGACAATACACAATACAGACAGCTGATTGGTATCCTATTGTACCTAAACCATTCAATGCCAGATTTATCTGATGTTGTGAGTGATGCTTCCAAAGACATGCAGGAGCCATGTGAGCTGCATTGGAAGGCAATAAAACACATCTTGCATTATGTGCAAGGTACGAGGGAGTTTGGGATCCACTATTATGCCGGTACACAACTTGATATGATTGGTTTTACATATTCATACTGGGTTGGTGATAGTATTGAAAAGAAATATACATCAATATTTGTGTTCATGATGGGATCTGGACCAATATGCTAGTCAAGCAAGAAGTAAATATCTATTGCTCTCTCTTTAGCTAAAGAAAAGTATCAGGGGGATTTGAATGCAACTATTTGGGAAGCTTCGTTGCATGGGATTTTGGTATAGTTTGGAATTCACATTTCTCCTTTGTGATACCTCTATTGTGACAATCATAATACAATCAAGATATATAATGATCTAGTTCAAAAGCAGCAGACCAAGCACATTAAAGCCCACATGCACTACATTCGAGAACTAGTGCATAGTAAGGCTATCACTCTACATTACTAACCTACATAGGAGAAGATTGTAGACATATTCAACAAGTCCTTCATTGAAAATATATTTGTCTATCTCATATCTCTTCTTGGTGTAAAGGCTTGATTCAGTTATTGTTCCTGATTTTCCTGCTTATTTTGACGAGGGGGGTTCCCATGAGGTTTCCCCAATTTCCTTGTTTTGTTAAGCATGCATTTTTATTCATTTAGATTGGATGTGTGACCTTTGGTATTAGTTTCCAGGTCCTAGGTTGTCCAAGTTAGGATTAAGGGGGTCTTAGGATTATTAATCAAATCTCCCTTTAACCACATAGTCAACTTGTCTTTTCCTATCTTAGGTGGGAATTTCCACTTCATTAGTGCATGGGGGACACACCTAGGGGCCACCAGACACTTAATGCACTTGTCTAAATGAGTTTAGGATCTCCAAGGGCCAATCCCTATAATTTAGGAACCCACTATGAGTGCCACCAACCATCTCCAGTAGTTGACCCTGGTAGGTATTCAGTTATGTTCAGTTTCCCATCAATTAGTTCACTCTCATCCATACTAACACCATTTTTTATTATTTAAGGGAGGTAGTGCACATTTCCTCACTTACCTACATTAGTTGACTGATTGTGATAGGATTCAGTGATATGGAGTTGCATTAGTGAGCTCTGGTGGTGATTTTCCCACACTGAGTTAGCACCGAAGTCAGTTTGAGTTGGTGAATTTGATTCCTCCCTAAGGCATTCAAATTATTATTTTTGTATGATTATTGTATTACAGAGAGATCAATGATAGTGGATGTAATGTTACACTGACAATTTTTCATCTGATGTGTGTGTAATTTGTCACGAATCTATTGATAAGTTTATATTGAATTATTCTCTCTTCTGCAACCTTCTCTTTACATTGCTTTCATTCAAGCTTGAGGATCCTATGCTTCATTAAAATTAACACATGTAGCATGAAAATCCACAAATAAAAAACTCTTTTCTTGGAAGTAAAAATATTTTGTGTAATGTTGACCTTGTCTAAGGTGAGCACCAGGAAATGTAGACAATTGAAAATGGATTTTGTTATTATTATGAATATCTTAAACAAATTCCATTATGTAGAGTTCACTCACCTCGGCTCGTCAATTACCTATATACGTGGTTTCAAGGTGAAAATTACACATGAGTTGGAACTTTTTCTATACTATAAAAATAATATTACATTTCAATCTACAAAACCCTTGAATATAGAGAACCGTTTGGTGCTCATGGTTTAATTTTGTGAAAAATGATTTACAAAATAGTATAGAAATCAAATTTAAAAGTTATTTTTGTGAAACTCGAATTTGATGGCCCTAGTTTTGGATGTATAATGAGTGTACTCCTACTAGGTTGCTCAATTCCTACGTTAATGAAGGGGCTCAACAGTAAACCGCACCCACAATGACATAAGGATGTTTTGAAAAAAATTTGAGAAAATCTTATTTTAGTTTGGTCTTGCGAAATGGGTTCATACCCTTGTTCCAGAAAACAATGTCTACGCCATTCTTAGTGTGATTCAGGGCCTGCACCATGGTAATAAAGGTAGATTGAGCATCTCCTTCCTTGTACATACTTGTTAAGTAATTATGCATTTCTATGACTCTCCTTTAGTCCATATCTATCACTTCATTCGTAACTCCCTTAAACTAGTCGAAGGAGCTTTTCTCTATGGTAACCCAATATAAATATGCATTGGCCAATTCTTATTATTGTTGGGACTTTTCAAGGGATATTCATTCTTACCATTTATGGCGCTCTTAGAGAAAGACTTGTTGCTCACAGATTGGATTCCTTGCGTTTTTTTTGTTAGTTTGATGTCCATGAGAAAGTACTTTAAAATTCTAATGAAATGAGTAGCTCCAATACCAATCCCATCATATTTTGTGATCCTATGTTGGAGCTCCATAGGGCCCATCAATAAAGAGCTTTGGTATACTTTTTCCTACACTCTTGTTAGTTGTACCATCTTGTGTCTTGCTAATTGCAGGAGGCTCATTTACATCAATTTGTAGCAAAAACAAGTTTTAATTCTTCTATCCAAACTCCCAACATCCTAATACAAACACTATCATAACCTGAAGTGATGGATTCCACTAAAAAAGGTGAAACTTCAATACCTATAATATCTTAAACTTCAATATCTATACAGAGTAATATCCAAACCACAATGCTCTTATTGTCCTCTCACCTGCATAGACTAATAATGGTACAACAAGATATATCCATGTTGAATAGGAGTGGTTTAAAAGATTTTTTGTTATGTTGGGGGGTTGAATGTAAATGGTCCTAAGAAAAAATCCATTTTGATTACAAAGGAATCCAACTTTGTTGTACAATTGACTTAACAAACGTTGTTGTTGGTCGTGATGATTGGAAAACTTGAATATGATAGACAAGACATGGAGGAATAAGAAAAACTCAAGTGATGGAGCTAGTGACCAAGAGATGAAAGATAGTGTGCATTGCAATCTTGGTAATACATATATTGCAAACTTTGGGCATGAATACATGGTTGTGAGGAAACAAGAAGCATCTAATGGGGAGTGTGGGCTTCGTGCATTGTCATGTTGTGACATTTCGAAATCATGTTGATGTTGATCATTTTGGAGATCAACAATGGCTAGGTACGATTGAAGCCCCAACTATGTATGTAGTTGATTAGGGTGTCTAAGGCTTGCAACACATGAAGAAAACCCAGCCAAAGGCTTCAAACAATCCCACGCAGGTCTTGTTCTATCCTCGAGCTATTTGGGATAGTGATCTCCCACAGATACTTTTGTAGCCTCCGCTAGCTTATGATTGGATTTGATCCACAGAGGATATGTTTCCCAAATTGGAAAAAAACACAAGTGGCAAAAAGAAAAGAAAAATCAAATCTAGCTAAGAGAATTATCCTGATCTAAACCTAAGCTACCTAAATAAGATTTAGGTTGATTTGCAGGTGAACCAGAGATGTAAGTAGACAAGTACTTTTCATTCAATCAACAAAAATGTAAATCAGATTAGAAGCTCATCGTTTAATTCACGACTAATTAATGAAAATCAATTAGTTAGTGACTTAAGATTCTATCATTCTGAATTAACCTGCATAGCACATGTAAGTTAAAAAACAAACATATTATGCTGCTAAATATTACTGTTCAATTATTCACAGAAATAGATAAAGACAATTCATAAAATAAATTTTATGAAACTTTATCAATGCATTAATAAATAACAGAGATAAATCTGAGTTAAATAAACACATTTAATAATTGTAAATAAACAATAGCATTATCTGTCCATTTGAAACAAACAAGATCGATATTTGTTTGAAGAAATTCATTCAGACAAAGACAAGAGATAAGAAATGACAATACTGTATTGATTTGAAGTCCAGTAAAAGATTACATAAACCATATGAACAACCATAAGTGTTTTTTTTAATCTCCTATATCAGTCTTACTTCTTCCAAAAGTCCAAAAAATGTCCATCATACATTTGAGGTCACCCTCTTAAATAATTATTACAAAAAAAATGGATCTCCCCCTAAAGGGGATCAAGGCCTAAAAAAAGCTAATATCCCAAGAAATCTCTCCACATATTCCAGATATGTAGAAATTCCTCAATATCAGGGTAATTGGCAGATTCAATGCCAAGCTGGGCATTACACTTATGATATTCAATCTCATTCTTAGCCAGTTTATGCCAAAATCTGATATAGACGTGGATCTTTCTCTCCACTGCAAATGGATGTCTGATCAACTGATCTACATCGTGAATGATGACGTGGTCAAGCTTCTTGATCTTCTCCTCTCTCTCATCCCTTTGCTTCTCCACTTGCTCAATCATCAATCTAGGTGGCCACGCTTTTTCAATAAGAACCATTGTAGGAAAGGACAATTCATCCATAATGTTGTCAACTGCATACCATCTTTTGTTGCAAATGGCCCGCGCTTTCTTTATGGCTTCATCTACTGTCTCGTCTAGATCTTCCCAGGCTCCCAAGATAATCCTGATCCTCTTAAGCTGGAAGTTCATGAGAAAAGTAGCATTATCTAACTTATCTTTCATGTACCTTTTCCAGGCTATCACTTTATCATAAGCCTTTGAAGCTTGTTGTCTCTTCTCAACTAGGTCTTCCAAAACAACAGACATCTTGTCAAAAACCATGTGAGTTTCAAAGATATTATCTAGAGTTTTAAATAGCTCACAGAACAAATCATGATGTTCCTTATTGGTTTGAATGGAAAGCTCTTTAAATTCTTCTTGGGAAAACTTGGAAAACGAAGATGAAGTTGCACTTGCAGTTGCATCTTCACATTGTCTTTCTAACAATACAACCTTTCTGAACCAAAGTGGAATTAACAATATTTTCTCTTTGCAGTTCTTCACTAAAAGCAACATTCTTCTCTTGAAGTTCATCATACCTGTTCTCATGTTGCCTCTTAAGTTGTTCCAATTTCTCCTTCAGACTGACAATTTTTGCTTTCTATTTGTCAAATTATTGGTTCAAAGTGTTAACATCATCACAATTGGCACCTGCAAAATCCCCTAAAATAGATGTAGCATCTATGGCATAGGCTTGTGGGTCACTTGATTGTTGGGTCCACACAACCTCATTTACAGCAGATATGTCCGTATCACTCTGATCCTTGTTCCTCTTCTTACCCTTCTTCACCACATATTTATCAGCTTTACTATACCAATATTCTCCTAGGGATATCACAAAATCTTCATTAAATTCATCCCTCATCTCATCAATGGGGGGTATACTAATGCCTATGGATATCATAGAAGAGGTTTGAGTTGTGGTGTGAGAGGGTATAGTCATAGTAATAGGAGAAGTAGATGGAGAAGAGGTAACATTCTGAGCAAGAATTACTTCAGGAGCTGAAGAAATGTCAAGAATTGAAGTTTCAGTTGATGAAACTTGCAAAGTAGTGGTCTTGAGTGATGATGGTCAAACTATTGAAGTTTTCTCAGTCACAGAGGATGACATCGAGATGAATGAAGGGATATGTAATGGAATTTTGAAAACTGGAGGCACAATAGATGAAGTAATGGGAATATCTACAGAAATAGGTGCAATAGATTCGGGTAGACAAGTGGCATTTTGATAAAGCTGGGTCATAAAAGGTGTCACAGTGGAACCAACAGATAATGAAGATAAAGCTATTATGGATGAGATAATTAACGCAGAAGAGGAAGGGCCATACTGAGAAGAAAGTTGAGATTGTAAGGGAGGTGATGAAGACTTGTCATTGCTACCATTGGTAAAATTCAATAAATCATTACCATTTCCAGTTTCAACGGTAACAGGCACAGGGGAAGCCCTCTCATCCTCTTCTTCTGAATGAGTCAAGTCTATAGTAGAGGTGGGGATAGATGAAATTAAGGATTCTAGCTATTTGAGAGGTTTCTGTTCGACTTGTTCTTGTATAGATTGATCCTTTTCAACCACAGTGGTCACCTGAGCATCTTCAGCTAGCTGAGAGGTTGTAAGTTCTTGAGTATCTAGTTCTGAAGTGATTTTGTGCAGTCTTTGTTTGATCTGCTCTGAAGTGTACAAATAGTCCTTGACCTATTGCTCCACAGATGTCTTGGGAACTTCTTCCATGGGATCTGTCCCTTTACCTGTGTCTAACTTGGGTTACGTGGATGCATTTGTGGATGTGAGAGCCTCATTTGCCGTAGCTTTAGCTTCCCTACCTTCCCTGTCTCTTATTACCTTTTCCTGAATGTCTAACTCCATAGACCTGTAATGTCAAACTTTGTCCCTAATTTTCTTTTGGTATTGCAATATATGACTTTATTCTTCCTTGCTTTTATCCCTCACCAAGAATTCAGAAAAAGTGTCAACTCCTTGGTAGATGAAGTCATCTGGAGTTTCTTCATGAGCATATCTTATTTTAAAATGGTTCTGCTTGAGGTGGAAATCAACAATCTCTTTGGGAGCATGCTGCCTTTTACTAGCAAATCCAAGCTTGAGTGACACTATGTGGTCACTAAGCTCTGATGCCCAAGTAGTAGATATGCTTAAGGATCCAAGGGTTATAGGAAACTTAGGCCAAACCTTCCTCTTAGATGCAGCACATTTTTTGTAAATCCCTTCTGTGACTGTTTGAAATGAAATCTCCTCAAGGACCAACCTGTACGGCACAACCTTAGGAAACATATGGGCAACATTGCTACCAAAAAACCTGATATAGGTGAATGATTCATTGATATACCAATATCCCATAGTGGCTATGAGGGTTTTGGCTTCAGGTGAGGATGCAGGAGCTTCTTTGTTGAAAATCAGGAAATAGACCCAGCCGAGGAAACTCTCACATTTATCATAAAACCTGGTCACATAATTGATATCCCATAGCTCGGAATGATAAATATGCATAGGCGAGGTTGGTAATACCCAACTCCATCCCATATTGGGGAAGCGAAACTCGACACAAAAGATATCCACAATGAAGGCAGAAAGATAAAAGTTGGGCTTCTTCCTAGCAGTAGCTTTTTGGAACTCTTGTATGGCATTTTTGAGTTCAAGTGACAAGATTGAAGCCCAAGGGAAGGATTCACTCATAGTTATGACATGGTGAGAAAAGGGGGGCCATTCTTCCTTGAAGTAAGAACAATTGGGGAGACCATAAATCCTGCATAACGTTGCTGCAAGCAGGAAATAAGGTTCCTTGAACCACTTGATGGGGTAAAGTTTGTCTTTCCTCTGGGAGAACTTGCGCGGTTTAGCCATCCAGGATTTCAACATTTGGTCAAAATTGAACCTAGACTTGGCAACTTTAATAAAGTCTGCATCATGGAGCTGCGTAAAAGGTTTTAGGGCGTAAATTCTCACAAAGGTTTCAAAGTGGAAATTGGCCAAATGCGTTCCCATACTGGTGTTAAAGGAACGGTCTTTTAGATTAGCATGGTCTATAATCCATCTAACTACATCATTGTAAGGGAGGACAGTCAGTCTTGCAGCAATCATATGAAGGCCAGAGTCCCTAATTCTCTCATAAACGAGTTGATTACCCTAGAAGTATGAAAGGTCATTGCTATCAAAGATGGAATAAACTCGATACCAATCCAACTGGTAGGTTTCAGACACTCGGCCCCTGGTGTCAAAGAAGACACCAAAATTCGAGTCTTTCGTAAACATGTATTTCTAGAGGTTTTTGCTCCTGGTAATTTGGGTTGTTTTGGATGTTTCCATGTCTTGTTCTAATGCTGGTACCAGTAATTAAACCGAATTGTAAAGGAAGCACAGTAAGCAATTCAAATTGTGAGAAACCGACTTGATAACCAACTTGAAACCATAGTGAACACTGTCGAAATTGCTTGGTAAAATCTGGATGTAAATTCACACAGGAGAAAAAATAATAGTGGTAAAAGGAGTGAAAACACCGTAAATAAGACCACATATTTATAATTCATGGGCAATAATACAGACTGTAGGATTAGAGTGAAAAGAATGGTCAGGATTAGGTTTTGCAGGATGCGGGAGCAAACATGAAATTCAAAAATTTTATTAATCATTCCGTAACCCGCATTTCACAGTTTGCAGGATGCGGGATGCAGAATCATAAAATAGTGAAAGTTTATTCAAACAGTTGTGCACCCTGCATTCCGCAATTTGCGGGATGCAGGTTGTGGATATATGCAAACCAAACGATAACAAACAACAACTTTGCAACCTGCATTCCACATTTTGCGGGATGCAGGATGCGGATTAATCAAAGCATATCTAAAAAACCTCCTGCATCCCGCATTCTACATTTGCGGGGAGAATAAAATTGAAATATCCAACTAAAAGGTCTTGCATTCCGCAACTTGCGGGTTTTGGGATGCGGGTTGGCCAAACACTTCCAAACAAACAGTCTTTTGGCATCTTAAAACAAACAAATCAAGCATGACTTTTCTTTGAAATTTGGTTAAGTTAGGGAATCCCGTGAGTCAAAAAAAAATATAATAGAAGCCTACAAGGTCACAAAGGATCCTACCAAGTTACCTTTGTATGTGTGATTGGGCTCCCGTGTCAAAATAACATGAAATCTGTTGTACCTACAACAGGTACCTAATGTACATGAATAAGATAAACAACATGGGAGACGAGAGGCTCCCTAAGATTGCTTCAAACTCTAGCGGAGACCACATGTGGCTTAAGCGAGATTGGCATAAGCATACCAAGTCTTGGCTAAATCATAAGGGACTTGAAGAAGAGGTCATTATGTAGAATAGTCATACGATTAAAAATATTATTACATCTAAATTTAAGAAGTTGTGGTGCGATAAAGAATTAGAAGATGAGATAAGATTAAGATAAAATAAGGAGATGATCAACCCTAGTCTAGAAGATCAAAAGTGTCTCTCTATTTTAACTAGGATAGAAAAGAAAAACAACATTACCAAAATAAGAACAAAGTCTCATGAGCTTCATAATAAAAACTAAAACTTCTTGAGATGAAAGAATTTGTCATAATGTCTTTGTATCTTGTGAATAAAAAAGTACATTGGTTGTTTACCAAAGTTAAAGAGAAAGTTGATCCTGAATCATTCCCTTCTCACCTGGCAACTTAAAAGTAGAACAAAATGGAATCTGGAAGGTGACTCAAATACGAAATACTTTCATATGCTTGCATCTGGTCGTAGAAACCAGAACACTATTTGGTCCCTTCATGATGAGGCTGGTATAACATATGAGGATGAGTCTTCACTCAAAGCACTGGGGGAAGCACATTTTGCTAATATCTTCAAAGATGATGGGGGTACTAGTCTTTACCACCAACTTAAGGTCATCCTCCTCTATCCTAGGATGATTCCTGTGGAAAGGGCTGAGGACCTTACCTGCCGGGTTACTCTTGGGGAAATTGAATCTGCTCTTAAGTATTTTAAGAAAGATAGAAGCCCAGGCCCGGATGGCTGGCCTGTTGAGTTCTACTTGCATTTCTTTGAACTTTTGGGGCCGGATCTTTTATCTGCTATTGATCTGACCAGAGTCTCTGGTAGCATTCCCATCTCTCTGAACTCCACATTTATCATTCTTATTCCCAAAAAGGACAAGCCACAGAATTTTGCTGATTTTAGACCCATATCACTATGCAATCTTCTGTACAAACTTATCTCCAAAGTCATTGCGGTCCGAATCAAGCCCTTCCTGGACTTAGGCATTTCACAGGAACAATATGGGTTTCTCAAAAATCGCCAGATCGTTGATCCCATTGGCATTGTTCAGGAATCACTACACTCCATCAAGTCAAGGAATCTCTGTGCTTTCATCATTAAGCTTGATCTCATTAAGGCTTTTGACAGGGTAAATTGGACCTTTATCCGCCTTATCCTGATTCAGATTGGTGCACCCCTACAAACTGTCAACTGGATTATGGGTTGTATATCATCTGCTAACTTTGTTGTACTTATCAATGGCACTCCCACAAATTTTTTTCCTGCCTCGCGTGGCATTCGCCAATGATGCCCTCTTTCGCCAATACTTTTCATACTTGTCATTGAAGGTCTCAGTCTGTTAATTACTGATGCTCATAGCCGTGGACTTATCCGTGGAGTCAAAATCACATATTCTCTAGCCCTGACCCATCTTCTTTTTGTTGATGATGTTATTCTTTTGGATACCGTATCTCTTCAAGAATGGGCAGCCTTTGATGTGATTTTGGATACTTTTTGTAAAGCATCAGGTCTGCCAATTAGCATGGATAAATCTGTTCTTCTGCACAACTGTATTCCAGCTCCTGAACTCATTAATCTCTCCAGTGTGGTTCCTTATAAACTACTCCCCATCACCATGGGATTCAAATATCTTGGGTTTTTTATTAAACCCCTGGGATACAAGACAAAGGACTGGTTTTGGCTTGTTCAAAAATTCGAAAAGAAAATCTGTTTGTGGACTCATAAGCTCCTCTCACTGGGAGGCAGATTAGTTCTGGTGCAAGCTGTTCTCTCTAGCATTCCTGTATATTGGATGGGTCTAGCCCCTCTGCCGGTCTCTATCTTGCATAAATTGAGAAGCATCACCTTTGCATTCCTGTGGGGATCATATGGACATTCTCGTAAATACCACCTTGCGAGCTGGTCAGACTTATCATTGCCAAAGAAATTTAAAGGTTGGGGAATAAAAAATTTCCACTCGTTTAGCATTTCTCTCCGCTTGAAGACTTTTTGGAGAGTCCTTTTCAGTGATAGTCTTTGGCATCAGGTCCTAATCACAAAATATTTGAGGTAGACCACTGTCACCACATGGCTCCGGGTGAAAAAAATCAGTACGAGGGGTGTATCAAACATTTGGAGGGGGTTTATTCAAACTCTTCCATGGATGGGTCCTCATCTTTCTTGGCAAGTGGGAAATGGCAATGATATTTTGATTGGTACGGACCCTGTGATTGGCAACCATGTGTCATTTTTCTTTCCTGAAGACCTTTGATCTTATCTGGAGGATCTGGGAATTATCACCCTTGCACAGGCTCATAATTTATTATCTGATGCACATCATTACTGGTATACAGCTGATGAATTATATCTTGGGGGCGATTGGAAAAACATATGGGACGCATATATCAGATGCCTGGAACAGAACGGTATTAGATTAATCAATGTACCTGATTCTCTGATATGGAATTATAATAAGAATAGTGGTTTGGTTACAGCTGATAAAGTGTATGAATATATTGTTAATTCTTACCAACCAGACTTGGGCAGCGGTTTGTACAAAACACTTTGGTCGAATCACCTTCCAAGGAAGATTGGTTGTTTTACTTGGCTGGTATTAAATAATAAAATTCTTACATGGGATAATTTACAGAAGAAAGGTAAAATTGGACCAGGCTTTTGTTCCTTGTGTAATGCAAATGATGAGACTGTCCATCATATTTTCATTTGCTGTCCGATTTGGAGATGTATTTTGGGGGCTGTTTGTGATCAGCTACAGCAAAATATACCCCCTGTAGCAGAATCTATTTCGGCATTTTTTGAGGAATGGGTTGCTTCACATCATCATAGCTCAACACTGTTTTTTATCCCTCATCATGCGATTTGGGCTGTCTGGAAAGCCCGTAATAGAGCTGTCTTTGATGGTATTAAGGTTAATATTTTGGTTGTGATGCATCAGATTATAAATGCAGCTCATATTTCTTTCTCTCGGTCTGTCACTAAAGGAAGGAAAATGAAATCAGGTAGACAGATTGGACCTAAACCTCACTTGATCTTCCCATGTGGTTTTTTTGATGGAGCTGCAAATTCTTCAGTTACATGCATTGGATATTGTATATTTCTCAATGAGAACCACCGTCTTGAATTTGCATTGGGGGTTGGACAGGGGTCCAATACTAAAGCAGAACTCCTTGGACTTTGGGCAGGTTTGCACTCATCCCAAATGATGGGTATACCTTTAGCCCGCATTTTTGGTGACTCACAGGTCATTATCAACTGGGCTAAAGGTATTTCTGCACTTTCCCCACCAGAGCTCCTTCACTGGTGTAGGGAATCACAAAAGCTTCTAAAAAGCTTCAAAGATCTCTCCATCATTCACATCTATCGGGAATTCAATGGGATTGCAGACCGTCTTTCCAAACAAGCACTCATGTACTCCCCTGGATTTGGGTGTTTTTTTGAATTTTTGGATGACCATTTGGTCAATAGTGACTCTTATAAGCTTTTCTAAGAGTGTATTGGGATATTTTCCCTATCTTTCTAGATACACACTGTATATTTGACAGAGTACTTCTTTGGCCGGCAGCTCTGATCTCTTGTTTACTGATAGATGGTGAATGATGATGAACGATCCACTTCATGATGAGGCAGATTTCTGATGGAAACACTTGATATTGTACACCCTTCCCTCCGGTTGCAATTCGACGTGATTCTCTATTGTTATGTTTGCTGATATAACCCCTTTTTGGGTGGCTGTTAAAAAGGCCCTTTGATTCTTAATAAAGAATATCAAAGACTGATTTTTTCCTCCTGAAAAAAAAAACCTACACAAGCCTTAATATCACTTCCAAATACACCATAACATAGATATTTAATAATTAATATAAAAGCAATGTGATGACAATGCTGGTTATCAATATCTATTAAGATCAATTTTTTAAAAATTTAAAAAAAAATCGTTTGATTTTCTTACCATTTTTACTTTGATCAATTTTATAGATTTAAAAAAAAATCACTTGATTTTCTTTCAATTTTTATTTTTATGTTGGAAAAGCTTTAACAAAACAAAACAAAAGCATTTTTCAATCAGTGTAATTGTGATTGGGATGAGCAGGTTATGAAGATCAATATTATAACAAATATTCTCAAATTGTGATTTTATATGAATACACCTAAAATGTTTTTAGTGAAAGTGATTTAGTGACAAATTCTCTAAATCAGTTTATCAAGAAGAGAAATCTTAAGAAAGTGATTTATATAAAACTATGACAGTGCAGTGTCCCTATACAGACATACGACTGTGTCAAGGTCAGCCCAACCCATCGATTAAATCCCTACGATTCCATACGCAAAATTTAGTTGTAACAATTTCAAAGTAAAAGGTGATATGGAATTTTACGAGGGGTTGTGCAAATGATGATAGGATTGACCTGCTTTAGGGTTAAATTGCTGAGAAATCTAGCTAGTGAGTGTTTTAAACGCGGTAACGTCTCAAATCCCATCCTGTACACTACTGATAGCGTTTTAAAGCTCCAGAACTGGTCTCAGAACATATGTGAAGACATAATTAGGGTTTGTAAGCAAGGTTTACTGAAAGAGTCGCTCCGCATGTTGCATGTAATGGTATCCCAACGGATTCAACCGGATTCTTATGCTTATGCTTCACTCTTACAGTGTTGTGTCGACATGAAATCCCTTCCAGAAGCCAAACTAGTCCATGCCCACATCATACAAATGGGATTTATTCCAGATATGTTTTTAGAAACCAAAATTCTGATCATGTATACTAAATTTGGCATTTTGGCTGATGCCCGCGAAGTGTTTGACAAAATGCCCGAACGAAATGTGGCTTCATGGACTGCGCTGATGGCTAGTCATGTCAAGCATGGGCGCGGTGAAGAAGCATTGGTGTTATTTTACCAGATGCTGCTCTCTGGTATCCAACCGAATCAGTTCACATTTTCCAGTGTTCTTCAAGCTTGTGCTAATTTAGAAGCGCTCGAACATGGCAAGGAGGTTCATGAAGATGTTATGAGAAGTGGGTTTCAGTCTGATGTATATGTTGGGGGTACTCTTGTGAACATGTATGTCAAATGCAATCGATTAGAGGATGCGCGTAAACTATTTGACAAAATGCATGAACGAAACGTTGTTTCTTGGACTGCCATGATTGCAGGGTATGCACAGAATGGGCAACTCGGTGAGGCTCTAGAGCTCTTTCAGATTATGCCTGAACGAAATGTGGTGTCATGGAGTGCGATGATTGCGGGGTGGATGCAAAATGGGTATTTTGATGAGGCTTTGGAATTATTTCGTAGTATGAATCTCACAGGTTCTATGCCAGATCCCGACACTTTTGGTAGTGTTCTCTCAGCATGTGCCAAATTAGCATCCCTGGAACATGGCAAGGAAGTCCATGGGAAGATAATAATAAACGGCTTTCATTATAATATCTTTGTAGGAAGTGCACTGGTAGACATGTATGTCAAATGCGGAACTGTGCAGGAGGCACGCAAGGTCTTTGACAGAATGGCTGAGCGAAATGTGGTTTCTTGGACTGCACTGCTTGCAGGGTACACACGGAATAGGCATATTGATGAAGCCTTTGGGCTGTTTGAGAAAATGCCTGAGCAGAATGTGGTTTCGTGGACTGCGCTGATTGCAGGATATGCACAAAATGGACATGTGGATGAAGCACTGAAGCTCTTCCAGAGAATGCCTGTGCGAAATGTAGTCTCCTGGAATGCTATGACTGTAGGATGTACAAAGAATGGACATTTTGATGAAGCCCTCAAACTCTTTCGACAAATGCAACTAACAGGTGTGAAGCCAGATTCAGACACCTTTGCCAGTGTTCTACCTGCATGTTCCAACTTGGCAGCTCTGGAATGCGGGAAGGAGATACATGGAGACATAATTAGACATGGATTTCAATCTGACGTGTTTGTGGGGAGTGCCCTTATAGACATGTATGCTAAATGCGGGAGAATAAGAGATGCACGTAAAGTTTTTGATGAGCTGGTCTCCCAAAATGTGGTTTCTTGGACTGCAATGATTGCAGGATGTGCACATAATGGACTTGTTGATGAAGCCCTGAACCTCTTTCACAAAATGCCTGAACAGAATGTTGTCACATGGACCGCAATCATTGCAGGATGTGCGAAGAATGAGGATTTTGATGTGGCTCTGAAATTGTTTCGACAAATGCAACTCACAGCCATAAAACCGGATTCAAATACCTTCGCTAGTGTTCTTGTAGCATGTGCGAATTTGGCAGCTTTCCAAAAGGGTAAGGAGGTACATACAGACATTATTAGAAATGGATTTGTGTTTGATGTCTTTATTGGGAGTGCCCTTATAGACATGTATTCCAAATGTGGAAGCTTAGAAGATGCATGCAAAGTGTTTGACAACATGCCTGAACATAATGTGGTCTCATGGACTGCAATGATTGTAGGGTATGCAATGCATGGACTTGGTAACAAGGCCCTTCTTCTCTTTGAACAAATGCAACATTCTGGAATGAAGCCAAATGCTATCACATTCGTTGCTGTTCTTTCTGCTTGCTGTCATGCGGGCCTAGTGAATGATGGTTGGCAGTATTTTAATCGCATGAGTCAACATTATCACATTTTACCTGAAGTGGAGCACTATTGTTGCATGGTTGACCTTCTTGGCCGTGCTGGCCACATTGACGAAGCTCTAGTTTTCATCAATAATATGCCAACAGAACCTAGTGCTGCAGTGTGGAGATCTTTTCTTGGTGCTTGTCATTTACATTCTAATATAGAACTAGGAAAGCTCGCCGCTGAAAAACTTTTTGATTTGGACCCTGGAAATGCTGCACATTATGTATTGCTGTCAAATATGTATGCAGCAGTTGGCATGTGGGATGAAAAAGAAAAAGTTAGAAAATTGATGAATGACAGGAGAGTAATTAAGATGCCAGGGCTCAGTTGGATTGAGGTCAACAATAAGGTGCATACTTTCCTTGTGGGAGATAGATCAGCCTGCACATTATAAAATGCTAATGGAGAGTTGGAGGGGTTGCCAATGCATATAGGGACTGGATATGAGCCTTGCATAAACTTTGTGCTGCTCGATTCTATGACGTGGAAAAGAGCAGAAATGAAATATTATCTGCAACTACAGCTAAAAGATGGTTATCCAGGTTTATCTACACATCATCTATGAGATATACACTGACTGGTCAAGAACTTCCAATTGTGTTGTAATTGCCACCATGCTGCGCATCTCACATGTTAATGCATGTGAAACTGCTAAAGATGCCAAACATTTCCACAATTTCAACGATGGATTATCTCCTTTTGGATACTCAAGATTTCAGGCAGAAAACAACACAGTTTTGGTCTTTTTAGAACATACTATATATATATTCTTTCCATGCATGTTTTGATACATGGATTCAGTGATCAAATTTGAAGGGTGGGTTTTGGGTATTTATTTTTTGAGCTCTTCAAAGATGAAGAGCAAAATAAATAATTGTATTTCAATTGACAAGTATAAATTAATTGAACCCTTTCACTAAAAAAATGCAAAAGACTAATATTGTTGGTTCAAATTTTTATAATTTTAAACAATTAAGCACTCCTTAATATTTACATGAACAAATGATATATTTCTAATAAAACTTATTTTGAACACATTAAGTTGTCATATGTGTATCATTAATTTTACAGTTCAGTAACATAACAACTATTCTATTGTATTTTTTCTAGTTGGAACACATTTCATTATACAAAGAAACTACATAGACTATGCCATACCCATATTGGAGCATTCACGTGCAAAAAAAGCTTGAGAGATGTAAGAATGATAAGGATTGGGCACCTAAGAAAAAATAATACACAACTAAAAAAACTTTTACAAAAAAATTCCTTCATACCAAGCAAGTTAGCAAAGTTGGCATAACCAGGGTCAGGGCATTGAATTTTTTTGTTCAATACTTGCCGTGAAAGCATTCATGTATGGAATGGAGGGGAAATGGAATCAAGCCTAAGTCAATTGAAACTCACTACATGTCTGAGTCTCAACAGTCTGCCTTTTAGATTGAACCAAAATACCAAAAGAAGTTTATTAATGGCTAGATTTGAGAAGTTCTAGGTGCGAGTAATTAAGGGCTCGAGGCTCTGAAGTTTGTTGTGTTTCATACCAGTCCACGATTCACTGAATCAACAGTCATGGGTAGGAACTTAAGTTATTTAATGAAAACAATTAATGTGTATAACCTCTATGTCAAAACCGTTTTCCATGCTGATGTAGGCCACTACCCTCTTTATTGTCTTACCAAAAGGCATGATAGTGAGGAAGAAGACCTAAAATTATGGACTTCACCTTCAAAGAATACATTGAATCACATCGCTAAGGAGTGATAAGAAGATCACAACAATCCAACGTGTCAAATCTGAGTTGATAGTGTTAATTAAAGACTTATATGGTAAATTTAATATAAGACTTACTTATAGTTGTCTCTTATTCTTTGCGTCAATTTGTATTATAAGGTGAGGATCTGCATGCATAATGATCCTTAGTTATGACTATTAGATGAGGATTTAAAGAGAAGAGGATGTAAAGACAAGTAATTTTTACATGTATTTCGTTGGCGCTGAGGACAAATGTTGTGAGAAACTACAAATGTTTGGATTGATGGAGGGAGACTGCAACATGATCATGCCACCCATCAAATTGAAGACTATTCTTCAGCCAACAATTGTTTTTTTTCATTTCATTAATAACCATTATTTCTCCATATTGTGTGCCCAATAATACCTCTCTATAGCAATGCATAAATCGACCTCTCCGCAATTTGTGATCTTAGCTACATGCCATTATTTGTATTTGCTTATAGTTGTCGTGAGTCCATGTTATTCATGCAAGAAATGTTCATTATTGTAGAGGAGGACTTATCAAACTGGCCTTTTTAATTTCATTTTGACGAAAAAAGAGTGGACATTGGTATCGAGGTTCACATAGATAGTAGGCACAAAGTTTTGATCTCGTTTCGGGCCTAGTAGTAGACTAGTAGTTGTTCTTTTTTTGTTATAGTCGTAGTTGTTGACACATTGTCACACTTTAGATTGAAGCCCCAAGTGACTTGGTAGTTAGAGTCACATTTGGATGGCTAGTGCCTCGTAGTCATCAATGATTTCTGGCCATCTTGCACAACTAAGCAGTGAGAGCATGACATGAGTGAGTGAGTGATTATAATTGATCATATTTCCAATATTTTGAATGATGAGTTGAACTTTAAAGCATAGGAATTTCAACATATTGACAAATTTATAAGGATGGGTAATTTCAAATGTTGTCCTTCTTTTGAAATGTTGATACAAATTATGCCCCTCTTGATTGGAAGGGTAAAATTCAGATTTTAAAATTTTTTTGAAGGGTAATTTTAACTCTACACTTCTAGGAAGGGCTAAAACCCTTTGGAAGGGCTGTGAAGGGTTCAATTTTGAACGCTGCATGGATTCTTTCCATTTTATCATGCAATGTTCCACGGGGATGCTTCCCTGTGCATTCCACACCCCTGGGACAGGGGGTGCATGGCAAAATGTTTCACTAGGCCCCCATTTTGTAAAACACACAATGAAACGTTTCGCCAATGTGCAGGAAGCGCTTTGCAAAATGGGGGGCTTGTGGGCTCCCCCCTCTCCGAAAATTGAGACTCTTGGGAAACCCCCTCTTGCCCTGCTCCCAATTTAAAAAAAACTAAAACATATAAAAAAACATAAAAAAAACTAAGAAAACAAAAAACCTAAGTGGTAACAATGGTGATTGATGAATTGTGTTTATATCATTCTATCATTTTCAATTCAGTATTTATATTGCACAATGATGAATTTACATGGGATGAATGGTTATGTTGAGATTCTTTTATATATATTTTTGTAATTTTAGAGAGGAGACCTTGGTTTCCCTTTGTCCCCCTTGAATTTTCCTAAAATTTGGGGGGTGTCTCTGTTAAAGTTTAAGGTTTGATATAAAAAAAATTAAAATTTAATACTTTAATACATAAACAGAACTAGAAAACAAAGTTAGATCCAAAACAATAATGTTGTCATAAATTCAAACATAATTTCCATCTCTTTCAACTTTAACGCTCCAGTGGTCACTGTGTTAAAGTTGGTCCTTGAGATGATTTACCAATTGCAATGTACATAACATAAATAGTAACAATATTTCAATGAAATTAAACTAATGAACAATAGCAGTGCCAATTAGATCTGGTTTGGATTTGCCTTATACTGAGATATTTTGAATTAGCTTTTGTCACTGTAAGCACAAGCTGTTAGAAGACATACCTTGAGAGAGAGAGAGAGAGAGAGAGAGAGAGAGAATGTTGTAAATTTAGGTTAGACACATACAATACGAGATAAACTAGCCATCAAGAGTTAAAACCTTAAACAGACAATAGTTTGTGGTATGCAAACAAGTTATAACCCAACTTAGGTCATCAAAGCAAGTTACACAATATAAGTCATAGCCCAGGTCTGTAATATACAAGCAGGTCAAGGCCCAAGTTGACTGCCTAATAGAAGTAAGGATCTTCATACAAAACCATTGCTACAAATCGTAAACAATCAACAAATGGTTATATCAGTATAAGAGGTCACGACTCAGCTCTAGAGGGCACACAAACAAACTCAACCTGCTAAAGAGGTCACACCCAACATTTAAGGCTTCCCATAATACATGACCAAGCCCTTAGAGGGATCAGAAATAGACAATTTGGTAGAGAGGTCATGCCCAACCCTAGAGTGATTATAAACAGTCACGACTTACCTACGGTAGAGCATCAAACCATGGCATGTTAGGAGAGGGCAAGTCCAGTCACATCCTAGCTAGGATAGAGCACCAAAGTCACGGATCAACTAGGAGAGGGATAAACCAGTCACAGATCAACCCAAAAGGAATCCAAAATAGTCATGGACTACTAGAAGAGGGTATGCATAGTCGTGACCCAGCTAGGATAGTGCATGCACAGTCACAACTTACAAGGAGAGATTTCAAATCAGGTTTAGCAGCTCGTCAAGAGTGAGACTCAGGCCAACAACCCACAAGAAAAGACACGACCTACTAAACAGATCACAAAAGCAATAATGGTCTGTTGGTAGAAGGTAGCCACAATTACAGTTTAGCTCTAAGGGATTCCAACAAGTCATGGCCTAGCACGAAGGAGACAAAATAGTCATAGAATAGCCCAAGGGTAACCAAAACAACCATGACCTGTTGAGAGAAGGAAGTCTCAATCATAACCAGTCCTCAAGGAGATAGAAGTAGAAAATCCCAAAATGTCCACTCAAGAACAACAGTAACCCTAGGCGTCATGTACAAACCAGCAGCAGACAACCAAGGATAAGATTTGAACTTTTCTCATGTGAAGATGTCTTATTGAAATGGAGAAGTAAACCTTAATTTATAATCTTGACAAACCTTCTAGAAAGGTCACTTAGGAAACCCCTAAGTTTTAGGATAATTACCAATAAAAACATAAAATAAAATTAAGTTGACTTAGTATAGGGTACCAAAGGTCATATTGTCACATAACAATAAAATAATAAAAATAATAAGGTTAAGTCATTATACCAAAGGTGATCAAAGTACCACATACAATAAGGGCGTTAGGGCCAAATGGGCCATAAGTCAACTAACGGTCACAACAAGGTGGTAGGGAAACCCCTATACCCACAAGACCAAGGTGAACCATAAAGGTGGGGAAACAAACCCTTTTACCCATAGGACCAACAAGACCAAGGACTTTAATCTTTTCTCTCTCTCAAGGTATGTTGACACATATTTTTATCATCACTGTATACGAAGAAGATCCAAACTGATGATGTGATCGTCTGGACCTCAATACTGCTCCTAAGGGTTAGGTGTTAATGACATCATCAAGGGGTGGCCAATCCCTTGAGAAACAACCTAGCAATAACCATTTAGGAGAGAGGACATCCCACATCAGCATCTTGGTCAACTTGAGAAAGATCCACCTGGTTGGATAACCAGGAATGTACCTATAGGAGCTGCTTGGTCCCAAACCAAGAATATGCCTAGTCCTAGACCATGAATGCCTCTACCTCAACCTGCAAGATCTTCTTGGTCCCAAACCAAGAAACTACCAGGTGCTATACTAGGAACCCTAGAGGCATATAGGGGCCCTAACCATATGTTAGGGACTTTTCCATGGAATCAACTTGCTTGTCCTAGACCAAGAACCTCGAGAGACTACTGGGGTCCCTAAGGTACCTTCTAGGACCTTACTATACCCTAGTTAACTGATTATGGTACCATCCTCCTTGATAATGGGTCTCGTAGCTACATTATCTTTAACACTCCCTCTCAGTAAGAGAGGCATTATCATCAATACTAGACACATTGATAACATGTCTTCTTGACATAACACATTGCACCATGACATGGTTATAACTCCTCTTCTTGTGTTTCAGCCTGTCACCAAATACATGATTGTATGAGAGCTTCAAACAACTCTTCATATCATCACAAAGCATGAACTCATAGATCCACTTGGAATTTATAATTGAATCCTCTCATAACTGAGAATCACTTTCCATATATCATCTTTCCAAACCTGTTGTTTGGATCACTCCTCATAGTGGGAGTAAACTGAATCAGTGACATGGATCCCACTGGAGCAACTTTGAATCTTTTCAATAGGCTTCTCAATGAGATCTATTGAAGGCTTGTTGGTCTTCTCCCTCTTCTTATTTTAACAAGAAGTCTCATAGAATTCCATATCTGAGTCACTGGAAGACTCTCTGGATTGATGGAAGATCACATCTATACTTTCTTTTTTTGAAACCCAGCTCTATTGGGGACTAGAGAGCACAATTGGCTCCCTCTTGTTCTATGAATCTTGACAAGGTTATAAAGCATTAACAACATGTCTCGAGAGCTTATAGGGGCCACCTTCATGGACTCCAGTCACAATGGTTGAGCTTATACTTCCACCTTTAGGCCATATGAAATCCTTTCCTTCTGAGAAGGTTACAAAGAACCCCTTGTCTTCTAAAACTGTCACTGAAAAAACATTCTTCTTTAGGCCAAGAACATATAAAATTTCCCCAACATTAATCAACGTACCCGAATCAAGTTGTAAATAAGTTAAACCAACTTCTTTAATGTCATAGGTACTTCCATTTCCAAGCTCCACTTTCTTATGGAACTTCTTGGCCTAAAAAACTACAAGGGACTTCTTGAATCTCGTGATATGCTTGGTAGCTCCACTATCTATCCATTAGGAATTGGAGGAGATGGAACTTGTGATTGTTGAAGCCAATTAGTATTGTTTTCCTTGATCTAGGTCTTTGGTCTCATCCCTTGATTTCTTTTCCTAGGGTTTTTCTTCTTCTTTAGCAATTGAGGCATGATGCTTCTTTCTATGCCGGTTCTTGTTAGGTGGTTTCTTGCAATCCTTGCATAATGACCAATCTTACTATAGTTATAACACATAACCTTAGACTTATGAAAATACTTGCCTTGAGGTTCCTTACCATTGTCCTTGCATCGAGAGAGATTCTTTCCTTTATTTTTCTTGGTAGGTAAAGCATGAACCTTTTCACGTGGAGGCTCGAATCTACTCTGGATCCTTCCTTCTTCTTCTAAACTATCATGCCACAACCTTTTGAAGTTTGGTTGAACCTCTCTTCCATTTATTGAGGCCAGGAATGTCTCCCGAGTTGCACGAAAACCATCAAATACTATCTACACAAGATCATCATCTTCTACTTTATCTCCAATGGCCATGAGTTGATCTCTTATCTAAGAGATATTGGAGAAGAAGGTAGCAACAATCTCGTCCTTCTCCATCTTAAGTGATCAAAGTTGTTTTTTCAAAGCCCTTCTCTGAGTAGGGGATTTCTTCTCATAGAGACTAGCTAGAGCATCAAAGCATTCTTTGGTTTTCCTTAAGGGAGCTATTACAGGCATCAAGTTGTCTTTAACTGAGTCAAAGATTACTCTCTTTGACTTGGCTTGTTTCTTCTTGAATGTTTGTCTTCCTTGAGATGTAGTGGGCTCTTCAATAACTCTAGTGACCAAGTCATCCATATCACTTTCTTCTAGGATATTTAGAACCCTATCCTTCCAAGCATTGAAAGTTGAGGCTCCATCAAGCCTATCTTCTTATTTGAATGAAGGAGTAGCCATTTTCAAACCCTTCTTATCAACTTGATAAGTTTGTCAAATGAGCATCTGCAATCAATTTGAGTAAAGTACAACCCTTACATTAGGATCTATGTAGTTTCTATTAGCCTGCAAGAAAGAGTTAGCTACACCCAAGCTTTAATACCATGTTAACGTTTAGGGTTTGATAAAAAGAAAAAAGAAAATTTAATACTTTAATGCATAAATAGAACTAGAAAACAAAGTTAGATCCAAAACAATACTACTATAGTAAATTCAAACATAATTTTTATCTCTTTCAACTTTAACACTCCACTAGTCACTTTTTTAAAGTTGGTCCTTGAGATGATTTACCAATTGCAATGTACAGAACATAAATAGTAACAATATTACAATGAAGTTAAACTAATGAACAATAGCAGTGCTAGTTAGATCTTGTTTGGATCTGCCTTATACTCAGACATTTTGAATCAGCTCTTGTCACTGTAAGGACAAGCTTTCAANCTTGAGAGAGAGAGAGAGAGAGAGAGAGAGAGAGAGAGAGAGAGAGAGAGAGAGTGAGAGTGTTGCAGGTTTAGGTTAGACACATACAGTACCAGATAACCCATCCATCAAGAGTGAAAAACTTAAACATACTACAATTTGTGGTATGCAAACAAGTTACATCCAAACTTAGGTCATTAAAGCATATTACACAATATAAATCATAGCCCAGGTCTGTAATATGCAAGTTGGTCAAGGATCAAGTTTTTCTTCTAACTAAAGTAAGGGATCTTCATACAAAATCACTATTCCATATTCCAAATCTTAAATAATCAACAAATGGTTATACGAGTATAAGAGGTCACAAATCGGCCCTAGAGGGAACACAAACAAACACAACCTTCTAAAGAGGCCACTCCCAACATTTAAGGATTCCCATAGTCCACGACCAAGCCCTTGGAGGGATCGTTGATAGTCACGATTTGGTAGAGAGGTCACACCCAAGCCTAGAGGGCTTATAAATAGTCATGGCCTACCTATGATAGAGCATACACAACCACACCCTGTTAGGAGAGGGAAAGTCCATTCATAACCCATCTAGGATAGAGCACCGCAATCATGAATCAACTAGAAGAGGGACAAATTAGTCACATATCATCCCAAAAGGAATCCAAATAGTCCATGATTTGGTAGATAGGTCACGCCCAACCCTAGAGGGCTTATAAACCATCATGGCCTACCCAGGATATAGAATGCATAAACACACTCTATTAGGAGAGGAAAAGTCCATTCATATCCCATCTAGGATAGAGCACCACAGTCATGAATCAACTAGTAGAGGAACAAATTAGTCACAGATCATCCCAAAAGGATTCCAAACAGTCACAGACTGCTTGAAGAGGGTATGCAATGTCATGACCGACCTAGGATAGTGCATGCATAGTCACAACCTGCAAGGAGAGATCTCAAATTAGGTTTAGCATCCCCATAAGAGTGATGCCCATGATAACAACCCACAAGAAAAGACATGACTTGCTAAACATATTACAAAAGTAGTCATGATCTGTTGGTAGAAGGTAGCCATAGTCACAGTTTATCTTTAGGGGCTTCCACGAAGTCACAACCCAGCAGGAAGGAGACAACACAGTCATAAAATAGCTCAAGGGTAATAAAAAAATCCATGAGCTACTGAGAGAAGGTAGTCTCAGTCATGACCAATACTCAAGGAGATAGAAGCAACAAATCCCAAAACGTCCACTCAAGAATAGGAGTAAGCCTAGGAGTCATGTACAAACTAGCAATAAACAGTCAAGGATAATATTTGATCTTCTCTCATGTAAAGATGCCTTATTGAAATGGAGAAGTGAAACTTAATTTATAATCTTGAGAAGCCTTCTAGAAAGTTAAATTAGGAAACCCCTAATTTTTAGGATAGTTATCAATAAAAACATAAAATAAAATTAGGTTGACTTAGTATAGGGCACCAAAGGTCATATAGTCAAATAATAATAAATAAAAATAATAAGGTTAAGTGATTATACTGAAGGTGTTCAAGGTACCACAAACAACAAGGGCACTAAAAACAAATAGACCATAAGTGAATTAAGGGTTACAACGGTGGTAAGGAAACCCCCATACCCACAAGACCAAGGTAAACCATAAAGGTGGGGAAACAAGCTCTTTTACCCACGGGACCAACAATACCATGACTTCAATCTTTTCTCTCTCTCAAGGTATATTGTCACATATATTTTTATCATCACTGTATAAGGAGAATATCCAAACTGATGATGTGATCCTCTAGTCTTCAATAATACTCCTAAGGGTTAGGTGTTAGTGAGATCAGCAAGGGGTGGCCAGTCCCTTGAGAAAAAACCTAGCAATAACCATTTAGGAGAGAGGACATCCCACATCATCATCTTGGTCAACTTGACCAAGATCCACTTGGTTAGCTGACCAAGAATGTACCTGCAGGAACTGCTTGGTCCAAGACCATGAATGTCTCTACCTCAACCTATAGGATCTGCTTGGTCCCATACCAAGAAACTGCCTTCTCCCAAACCAAGAACCCTAGAGGAATATAGGGGCCCTAACCATATGTTAGGGACTTTTCCATGGCATCAACCTGCTTGGTCCCAGACCAAGAACCCCAACAGACTATTGTGGGACCTAGGGTGCCTTCTAGGGTCTTACTTTTACCTAGTTAACTTACTTAGGGTACCATCCTCCTTGAGAATGGGTCTGGTAACTGCACTATCTTTAACAATCTCCACGCGTCCCCCATGTGCATTTCTCCACCGAATCACTCCCATGTATTAGAAACTTAGTGGAGCATTAATTTTATATGAGTTTAGAATCAACTTATGAGTATATATTGTTATGTGGTTCACTGCATATAATGATAAGGAAGATATAAGCATGTTTCTACAAGTGATCCTATTAGTTCTTTCTTTTTTGATATGGAAAATAAACTTTTTATTGCATCTCTTGCAAGTTCACTACCTTAAGAATAGAGGTCTAGACCAATGGTTTTCATTAAGCACTCATTTAGGATAAGAAACCGTCATTTCTTGTCCAACAAGTGACCTAATCCATATGACCTTTCCTTGTCCTTTTCTCCACAGGGAATATTTTCAATTTCTTGGAATAATTGTTCCAACAAGTGCTTTCTATAGCCCAACATGAGGGAGATGTGTAATTCCTTTTGTGCTTAATGTGGAGCTGACATGTGGAACTTTAAAAAATTATTAAAATATTAATAACAATGGATTTTGTAATTCCTTATGTGCTTAATGTATAGCTGACACATGGAACTTTAAAAAACTAATGAAATATTAATAACAGAAAAATAATTCATTGTTGGCCGCAAATAAAAGATTGTTACATAGTTAAGTGCATATAATGATTGTGAAGCTATAAGCATGCATCTATAGGTGAACCTGTTAGTTCCTTATTTTTTGATCTGGAAAATAAAATTTGTATTACATTTGTTGCAAGTACAAGACCTTAAGAATGTAGGTCTAGACCAATGGTTGTGATTAAGCACTCATGTTGGTTAATAAATCCTTGTTTGTTGTTGAATTGGTGACTTTATCCAAGCAAATCTATGAACCGTTATACCGTTTTGAGTATGGGGAATTTTGCCTTAGAGATGAGGCTGAAATTTAGTATTTAGAGTACACAAATGTGATCAGTGTTGAGATGTCAGTAGTTGATGCCATGCTTTTGATTTGTGATGATGCCATGCTATTGATTTGTGATGATGCCATGCTATGTAATCATATGATGTCATTTCATGCACGAGGATGTATTTTATGGACTATGACTTGGATTGATTATTGTATTTCAAGTGTTTTCATGTTACTTACAATGATTTCTTCTAATCAGCATGGTTAGTAGAGATGTTCCATAGGTTAATACATGGTAGATATTTCTATTTTATGAACTTATCATTGCCCATTAGCTTTTGGTCTTTACAAGGATTATAACTTTCGTTTAGATCCACCTATGACCTTATACCCATCTCCATATCACTCCACCTTGACTTCAAAATCCCATTGGATAGAGGATGACATATTAACTCTTAACCTCCTCTTTGTGTCCCCTTCACCATCAATGCCTCCCTATTCTCCCTTGTGTCTCGGGCATCCTTGTGTTGTGATGAATCATGTGACAGTTCAGGAGTATTCCTTGTAAATCCATGGGGTTAACTGGTTATCAAACATGAAGAGTTGTTCAGTGAGAAATTCTCTCCTTAGACTTGAAACATGTCTCCGTATTCTATGTACCTTTGAAATTGTTTAGCAATTGGAGGGGTAGGCACTCATTGAATTAAGAGGTAATGTCTATTTTCTCTAACCAAGCATTATTGCGGCAACTCCTTCGAGCCTATGGATGGTCTCTAACAGTGGATCTAAGGCCATGTCATCGCTGGTACCCAAAAGGTACTGAGGGCCAGTATCTTTCAACGATTATCCAACTAAAAGAGAAAAGAAACAAGAAAAGAACAAAAGAAAAAATATCAAAAGAAAAGAAAAGAAAATATCCAAAGAAAAAGAAAAGAAAAAAATAATGAAAAAGGGGATTTCTAATGTCAAAAGGAGTGGCATCTCATTACATAACACCTATTTGTGAGGCACATTCTATATTGATTGCATTGATGGTGAATATCACAAAGCTTCCCTCTATCCTACATCTTGAGTCAATCAATTAACTCTGACCAATCCTCACTTGATATTTCCATCCACTTCAGCCAAAGGACAAGTACTATTGGTAATGAATTTGATGTTAGTTTGAAGGTGACATGTTTATAAAACAATAACCTTGTACTTTTTATAAACCTTATGTAGCATGGTATATGTTTGAATCTATGTAATGATTCACATGAACAATCATTGTATGTAAATATTATGACTCAAATACATCATTACTCTAAATCATATAGGATGAGATACCCTCCCTCCAAATGAATTAAAAGGGTCTATACTTGCAATGGACAAGTTTAGGAAGCTTTAACCAAAGTTGACTTTTTAAACATTTTGACTTGGTCAAAGGGGGGTTTGACTGGTCAACAATACCAACCAACAAAATATGTATTTTTATTCATCATCGATCAGCTCATTGAAGACTTTAGAAACCAATTTGATCATTCCAAATGTGATTTTCAGCTTATATGGGCTAATAGGAAAAAAATAAAGGTTTTTCTTAATTTCCATATTTAAAATGCCTAAGTCCAGTTTTAATAATATGAATCAACTTGTAATTAATGTATTGAGATCAAATTTGGACATGTAAATGATTGGTATAAACTTCAAAAGCATCATGGACACCATCCAAAGAAATTTCCAAGCATTTCACTCATGGTTGCATAAAGTATGGATTAATTGATAACTATTAATTAAATTTCTTAAGGTCTGATTTAAAAATTGCCTAAGTATGAAATAACATGAATTAAATCGCAGCAATAAATTTCAATTTGGAAAATTAGTGAAGTGGGTCCTTCTAACATATGACAAAAATGGCCAATCAATGATTTGAAGGCAAATTACGAATGATTTGGAGTCCCACTCAACCTAATCAATTTGAGGTAGGGGTGCATTCTTCTCCAAGAGAGGTCTGTACTTCCTCATTTCCAACTCTTATTGCATTGCTTCATCTATAAAAATCAACATCCAATTCAACAAATGCACCATTGAGATGTGCATACTCACCATTCTAGTGATTTATCTCAACAATTTTTGTCCCTACCAATTGTCCACATGAGCAAGTGCACCCCACCAAGAGAGGGGAAACTCAACCACTTGTAACTCAACTCTTTATTTATGTAATCTCAGCCATAGATTGTAAAGGGTAGACTCAAATGAAGATCTCAACCCTTAATATTTTTGTTATTAGGAATTTCACTCTCTCTTGTTCTATAAAAGAGATTGAGAAACTCATTTGTAAGGAGGTAGTTTTGGAGTAACACATTAGTTCTGTGAATTTATCTTATGTGTTGATGGTGTTTTGGTGGCTGTATTTTGGCTATTTCCTTCCTTTATTGACATGTTTATGAGATTTGGTCTATGTTGAGGTAATATTATTCTAGTTTATGCATGTATAAGTCAGGAAATTACAAATGTTTAAACACTTTGAACTTTATGGTTAGAAATATAACTCTGATTTCTATTGCATGAGCTTTCATTTTTGGGGTTTGTTTCTCATTACTTATACATTCATCTTCTAACTTGTTTGATGGTATTTTCTCATGGTTTGGAAGTTCTAAATCGATTTCTATCTTCTGATTTTGCTTAGTGTCTAGGTTGGATGGGTGCATGGCTTCAAAGGGGGGTGCCTTAGTTAGATCTAAGTTGTAGATTTATCCCAGGCTTTTGTAATTTCAAAGTCTCATTCTCATCTCAATGTTCTACGAGGGGTGCATTTGCTCCACTACCCAATACCCAATCACCAATTCAAAACTTCATGTAACCTCTTCTTCTCCAATTTTCAGCTATTTGATTTGCAAGCTTGTTTATCCAGTATGAAAGCAACTGCATTTAACCAGGCTATAACATATTACATCATAGGAACATAAAATCTAAAGAGATTTTTGCATGTGATAAATCTGAAGTAGCATATGTTTAGAGACCCTAGGATAAGGAACTATAAATATCCATATTCCATGTCATGTATCTAGTTGTGCTTGTTTTATTTAGTGTGTTTTGTATGCTTTCTACTTAATGCATTTAAAATTAGACACTGTTAAAACTAGCGAGTTATTCCATGTGTTGAGCACATTTTTAACTCAAAACCAACACCTTTAAAACAATTACACTTTCATATTTTTGCACCACATTATAAATTCACTCAGGTTTGAATGTTAATTAATGCTGGAAAATTTTAATCTCAACACATTAAACCCAATAGTGACACACATTTAGCATAACCTAGGCACATTTGGTTATAGTGAAGCAAATGTTCAAATATGAATCTTATACTAGATAATAAGCTGTGTAATGTCCCCATCTTGTTAACACCAGGGAGAAACCAATGACCCATCAAACCCCATGGATCCTAGTGGAAATATGTTAATTAATTAATAAGGGAGATAACATTGACCAAATGAGTCTAGGCAATTAAATTAAGTAATTAGGAATAAGTGTGGGATATAGTTGTTTTTAAGTTAAATTAAATTAAAGAGGTTGCTTAATATTTTGTAATATTTATTTTGTTTTTAAATTAAATATGATTTGAACATGCTAAAAGGGGACCATGAAGGCGCATAAGGAAATAAGGCTATCCATATGAGTTGTCACTCAAAAGAGGAAACTAGAAGAAAGCAACATAAAACAAGGTGACAGGGTTCTAAGTGAAGCTACTTGAGACTGTAGTGGCGACGCGGATCGGCGGAAGAGGCGCAGGGAAAGGATTCCCGAAAGCCCTCTGGGGCTGACCATGGTAGAACCAGACCCCCCGGACTCTGCCTCTGGGAAGGGAGGAGTGGGGATAGGAAACGAGAAGGAAAAGGAGCAGAAAGGCAAAATATTTGGCATGGGTGGCTGCCTTCCGAAGACCTCAGCGATCTCGGTGATCCAAATCAGATCCGAACAGGTGAGAGGAAATATTGAGCAGTGGAAGGAGAAAGCCCTAATAGGAAAATTTGTGGGAGTGTGGCCCAAAGAAAGAGACCTGGTTAGGTGGATCAGTAGCGTGTGGAACCCGACAGGTCACTATGAATTGCAGCTGGGATCCAAAGGTTTCTTCACCATAATCTTCTTCAATCAAGGAGATAGGGACCTAATCCTCGAAGGAGGGCCATATTTTTTCTTCTTGGTGGGCCTTTACTTGAGACCATGGAAAGAGTGCTTTAATCCAGAAATGAAAGACATGACGGTCGCCCCTGTTTGGATCTGCCTATTCTCTCTCCCAGGAGAATACTGGGATCTGGAGACCCTGAAGGACATTGGGAACACCTTGGGGGAATTCATAAAGGTGTTTGAGCAAACTAGGGTTCAACGATACACTTCTTTTGCTTGTATTTGTGTTTACCTGGATCTATCCAAAGAACTCCCATAAGGAATATGCCTGAACTAGGAAGATGAGGAATGGATTCAGCCTATCGATTATGAATAGCTACCATTCCGATGCAGGCACTGCCACGAATATGACCACCTAGGGAGGGACTGCCCAAAAATGAAAGCAAAAGCAAGAAACCCTAGTCATAAGCAGGAGGGCAAAGGGGAGAAATATAGTTTCACAAAGCTCAAGTCCAAGCGAAGGAACAAGGGAGGTGGATCTTCCAAACATAGGAGGGAACTGACTCCAAAGCTACTGAGATACACCAACCCCTTCGAGGTTTTAGGGGAAAAAATTCCAGACCCAGGTAATAGCAAGAGGATGGAACCTGGGAAGTCACAGGAGGAGGAAGTAAAAGACTCAGACAGTGATGAGGTGAGGCAGATGGAAGTTATGGAGGAGGATGAGGGTGAAGAAATGGAACTAGGGGAGCTAGATTTGGACACAATAGAGGAAGAATGCGGAAAAAAAGGAAAGGGATATGTCCCACAACACCAGATCGAGGTTCTCCAGGAAGCCATCATCAGATCGGGGGCTCATTAGGAGTTGGGTATAGACCCAAATCCACAAAAAGGAAGCAAGCAGAAATCCCTAGAAGATGATCTTAGGAGAGAAAGGAAAACCAACAAGCAACGCATAGTGTCAATTGGGGTTAAACTTATTGAATCCGACCAGTTCCCCACAATAAGGGCGACCTTCTATGAAGTCACTAAGGTGTGCCAATGAAGCTCATATAATGGAATATTAGAGGGTGTAGTAACCCTAGGAAATGGAAGACTCTAAATAGAAATATTATGCAGGAAAAACTAGACATATTATTCCTTCAAGAAACTAAATGCAGCATGGAGGGACTGGAGAAAATAAAAAACAAGATCTGGAAAGGCTGTCTGTTAATGGCCTTAGTTGTGGTGGGACAAGTTGGGGGTATAGAAATCTTATGGCAAGCCAGAGAGGTGGAACTCTCAGGATGGCGGGCTAACAAATACTCACTAATGGCTGAAATTCTGTCTTTTGAACTCAAGAGTGAAAGGAACGCTGGGTAATATCTATGGCCCGAGCTGCTTCCCGGAGAAACAGAACTTCATATATTTCCTTCATAGGGTTAAAGAGTAGGCCAAGATTTGGAACTGGATACTAGGAGGGGACTTCAAGCTCATTTCCAACCTGGGGGAAAAGAAGGGGGGAGATGGTTTTTGGACAAGTACCAAGAAAATTTTTGCGACTTCTTAGCCTGAAGCCCTCTAGTGGATATGGAGACAGGAAATGGATGGTTTACTTGGAACAATAAGAGAGGAGGAGAAAATATAGTAGCATCATGGCTGGACAAATTCCTGGTTTCTGAAACTATTGTTCATAGTACGATAGAAATAATGGTAGATGTACTCCCGGCGGCTGGCTCGAATCATTGGCCAATCTGCCTCAACTGGGACTGGTCCAGCTCCAAACTAGGAAAACCATTCAGGTTCAAGTAATTATGGCTGGAACACAAGGAATTCAAGGAATGAGTCCTGTAGTGGTGGTAGGAGCTGATTCCCCCTCCTGGGACCATCATGTTCCATTTCCAGCAGAAGCTAAAAGCCCTAAAAGCCAAAATTTGCACGTGGAACAAGGAAGAGTTTGGCAATACTTTTGAAGAAAAAAAGAGACTAATCAGTGAACTGGACCTGATAAACAAAGAGGGAATGGAGAATGGATGGAATGAGAACATGAAGGCCAAAGAAAAGGAACTATAGGGTCAACTTGAAGCAAGAGAGAGGCAAGAAGGAATCTACTGGAAACAAAAAGCAAGTGTAAAATGGCTATAGGAGGGAGAGAGAAACACCAAGTTCTTCCACAACTCGGTCATTCAGAATAGGAGCAGGTTAAGAATCCAAAAGCTAAGAAAGGCTGACGGTAGCAGGATAGAGACCAGGCAAGAGATAGAAGAGGCACTTACCCAACACTTTTCTGAGATCCTCAGAGAAGACAGGGATAACAAAAGGGAAGACATTGAGAGGATCACTCGGCTAATTCTGAGATCTGTAACATGAGAGAATAATGAGATGCTGATCAAGCCATTTACCATGTAGGACCATGAAGAAGCAGTGAACCAGATGGCCTTAGGAAAATCTCTAGGTCCTGATGGGTTCACCTCCAATTTCTTTCACTACTTTTTGGATCTTATCAAAGATGAGGTCCTCGAAATCATATCGGAATCTAGAGAAAAGAAGGGGGTCTTAAAAATTTCAATGCCACTATCCTCACACTAATCCCAAGGAAGCAGGAGCTGACAGTCTGGAAAAATTTCATCCAATTACCCTCTACAATGTAATTTACAAGATCATATCAAAAGTGATAGCCAACTGACTAAAACCCCTTCTTCCCAACTTTATCTGTTTAGAGCAATCAGGGTTTGTGGAAGGTCGACAGATCCTGAATGGTTTCATCCTCATCCATGAGGTGATCCACTCCCTAAAAATCTCTCAGAGGCTAGGTATGATGATAAATATGGACGTAGCAAAGGCTTACGACAAACTAAGCTGGCAATTCATGGAGAAAATGATGGAAGCCTATGGTTTCTATCTAGAAACGATAGAATGGGTTATGAACCTGGTCACAACCCTGTTCTATAGAATCCTCCTAAATGGCTCCCCCAATCGATTTTTCTAGGAGACTAGAGGTATTAGACAAGGGGATCCCCTTTCCCCCTTCCTTTTCATTCTAATGGTTGAAGGCCTGAGACGTCTCATTAAGACTCAATCTGAGAACATGGTGCTAAGGGGGATAAAAATCCATGAAGGGATGGATGCTCAGACTCACCAACAATTTGTGGATGACACCATTCTCATGGGGCACCCTTCAGTCCAAGAAGAAAGGAGCTTCAAAACATTCCTGACCTTCTTTGCCAAGGCATCGGGCCTTGCAGTCAATCCCAATAAATCCCAAATATTTTTTATGAACACAGACATAATATCTCAGAGAAACATCATCAGGATTTTGGGTTTCTTGAAAGGGAAAATGCCTTCTAAATATCTCGTAGTCCCCTTGGGGATGGGGCAGCTAAGGAAGGCTTCCTGGCAGGATCTGCTAGACAAAATGAAACAAAAGTTGTCCAGTTGGGTACTCCGCCCCTTAAACCTCCCAAGCCGACTGATTTTGGTAAAGGTAGTTATGCAAGCCATGCCCATATACCTATTCTCGATCCTTTAAGCTCCTAAGTTAGTTTTGCATAGCATTAGAGGTATGCAAAGGAATTTCCTTTAGGTCTGCAGAGAAGAAAAAGAGAAATTTGCCTTAGTCAATTGGGCCGGTATCCGTAAACCCAAGGATCAGGGAGGGCTAGGGCTGAGAGATCCAGAACTCATGACAGAGGTTCAGGGAGCAAAAATCTGGTGGAGATGGGTAACTCACTTAACGGAGCCATGGGAAAAACTATGGCACATCAAATATGCTCGGGATAGACCAAAATAGCAATTGATCAGATACAACAAGGAGCCAAATGGTTCCCCAATCTGGATGAAATCATAAAGAGGTCGACAATTGGTGCATGACCATAGCTTCAGGGAGATAAGGGGGGGGGGGGACAACAAAGTTCTGGGAGGATTCATGGAATAAGCTCCCCGAGCTTGGGATTGACCCAATATGGCAACATATAAAGGAAAAAACCCTCGAATATGGGAAGGAGAAGGTGAGCCACTACTGGGAAATTCAAAACCAAGAAGGACAACATCAATGGGAATTCACAACCAAACCTGACTTGATGAGCGATGAGGATTAGGGAGCCTTCCAGGAGGAGCTACACCCAATATATGTAAGAGTTAAGGAGGGTTCGGACATTCTAAGGTGGGGCTACAAGGAGAATGGAATATTTAGTATAAAGGAAGCCTACAATCTCAAGATCGATCAATAGGGGGATGAAGAAGGTATATGGAGAAAGGTTTGAATAGTGAACCGCTGGCCAAAAGTTTCCCTCTTCATTTGGTTAGTGATCAAAGGTAGAATTCTTACCAGTGAAAACATTTGGTGCTGAGGTATTCAGGGGCCGTCGCAGTGCTACCTCTGCTTTCAGGAGGAGAAAACCACAGGCCACCTCCTTGATAGCTGTCCCTTTGCTTCTACCATATGGGATAAAGGAACAATTTGTTTCCGGCGTAGTGACAGGAGGCGAGGCCAACTAGCACAAATGCTTCATGAATGGAGCCCAAAATCATTCAACAACTGAATTATCTAGATAGTCTAGGAAGCCTTCCTAGGTATGGCCATGAGGTGCATATGGACATAGAGGAACAGTCGGATCTTCCATGATAAAAGCAGTGACACAGAATCGGTCTGGACAATAGTGAGGAACAATTTGCTCTCAAAAATTAAAAGAATGCAATGGCAGGATCAGGATAAATTAATCCCACCAGAAGAAGCCCACATAGTAGAGAATTGGGGGCTCCATAGGGCCCCAATGGCCGGTTTGTGCAACCGGGAAAAGATTTGCATGTCGTCCAGTCCATCCTCATGGTCTCCCCCCTTGCCCAATGTGTGCAAACTCAATTTAGATGGGGCCTTTAAGGGAAATATAGGGCCTGCGGGATTCGGGGGAATATGTCAAGCTAGCGGGGGACGGATCCTCTCCATCTTCCTAGGATAATTAGTATTAGACACCAACAACTCGACCGAGCTAGAGGGTCTAATACAAGGATTCGAAATCCTGATTAGAGGTAGTTTCTTCCCGGCCATTATAGAAGGCGATTCCAAAATCCTGGTTTAGATGGCAAAGCAAATGGTGAATGGGAAAGACTGTGCGAAGGTGGTAATGAGCTGATGCCTAGCTAGCAGATTGGATTCTTTGAAAACCACGTTGCGTGCACACTCGAAAGTCTCCTTCAGCCATGTCAGATGCTCTGCCAACAAGGCAACAGATCTTCTTTCCAATTCAGGCATTGAGGTGGATGTGAGCCTTTGATTTGATAGCCTATAGAAATTCAATGCGAAGGAATGGGCCCAACAATGCAAGCAGGTGGCGGTAAGAGATATCGATGGCACCCAATAGATGGAGTGTCCGGATGATGGCATAATGGGAAATGATAGGGGGCGTGAGCACGCCAAGCCTCTTGACTCGTAATGATATACAAAGCCACTTGGCCAATTGGCTGGACCATGAGGTGGCTTTCCTTCGCCATCATTAAGGTTTGCGATGCAGGTATTGACAGGACGGGTAAGGAAGCGTAGAATCGTTGGAAGGATTGGATTATAATGGCTATTAATATCTCTGAGGCAAGCAAAGGTACAAGGGCAGTAGATTGTATGATTAATATGACACAAAGGAGGTACTAGCATGGGAAAGTTATCATGGCCCCCCATCCTTTTATTCTAGGATGAGCGCGCTACATTGCACCCCCCATCGAAGAGTAGTCTATGTTTACTGCTCCCTCTCTCTGTTAAATTCTCCTCCTAGGTCTTTGTCTCCTAAAACTGTTCTTCGGCTCCTTTCTCTGTGCGAATCCTTTCTCCCTGTGCCTTGTAGTATGGCCCCTGAGCACTCCCCGCAAAGAGGCCATAGCCCTGGTGATGGCACTGGTAGTCGGGATAGAAAAGGGAAGGATAAAATTACTTGAACTAAGCCTGCGACAAGAATGCAGCTTCAGGCCCAAGAAGCAGTGGAATTCTATAAGGAACATGTCCTGCTGAGTGTTAGATTGGAAGTGGAAAAGGTTGTGGGATACTTATGGGAAGAGGTTAAATCCTTGTCTTTGGAGGACCTGCACAAAGAGGTGGCGGACTGGTTCCTTGACCCGGGCTCCACAATTGGAAGAGCCTCTGCCTACGAACGCATGCTAATGCTGTACTGGGTAAATATGCATTTGGTTGGCCATTCCTCCATTGTCAGGGAGACCAAATATAAAGGGGAAGTGGAACCCATAATGTCCTGGAAGGAGCACAACAGCGAATGCCACCTGATGCACAAGAAAATTGATGTGATCGTAGCAAAGATGAACATCCCCTTCTATTCTGTGGGAAGGGGGACGAAGGAATTCACTCGCACAAGAGAGAGGGGAATCCATTGCTGCAACACACTCTATGGTCACCAAGGTGTGGTAGGCTCCTAGATAACCTCCTATGTTCGGGATTCTGTTGTTGGCCCAGGATTGGACGCAGACCCCCAGGGTCCGGCTTGATTATAGGTTTTCATGTCTATCTGCTTTGTTCATAGTTTTAAATATAATGCAGTATATCATGATCTATTGGCCATGTTTTGTCCTTTTTGTAATCGGGAAGGGACTGATAATCTATGGTTTTCTCTGTAATCGGGATGGGAATATCAAATTTTGGTTGTCAGGGGAAGGATAGAAGGAATATGATGGTTTGGGCTAGATGGGGGATAATTTTTATGTGGTTTTTTGGGAAGGATGCTCTATTAAGGGGCTAGGATTCCCTAAATGTCTGGCTATGGCAGTAATGTAAACTCGGCACTGATAGTAATATAATATTTTATTCACACAAAAAAAAACATAAAACAAGGTGACAACAAAAAGAAGGAAACTTGAAAAAGAAAAGGAAAAAAACAGTGAAAAGCAGGAAAGTGCACAAAGAAGGAAAGTGCATAAAAGCATGTCAGTATGAAACATAAGAAACCTCAAGTAAAGAGGGACAAATTTCTAAAATCAAGAAGAGCTATTCAGTATGAAAAGTAGGAAACTTCAGGAAGGAAAGTAGGGCGTAGTTACGGAAATGGATAAAATCTAATAAGTGGAAAGGAAGGAAAGCAAGGAAGATGAAAGTAAGAAACTTCCTATTCATATCATGAGGGTGCACTAGGCTAGGTGACTTTCTCAACAAGTCACTCACTCTATAAAAGAAGAGAAGTGCACCACTTTCCCATCTTTTGACAATTTCTATTTTTCCTTGAGAAGATTTGAGCTACTTTGAGTTGGGAGATGTACCATTACTATTTATAGGATGATGGAATTAAGCCATTTTAATTGAGTTGTATTGCAGGTCCTGAAGTGTTTCCATACAAGTTTGAAATACAGGAAGGATAATCACAAGTCTCCAATTCGATTTCTCTAATATCTTCCATTCTCTCTTCTATATTCTCTATCATTATGTAAGATATCAAGTCATGTTGTACTAATGAAGTCTTATGGAATCCCATATGAAGTTAATGTCTAATTCTGAACCATTTGTATCAGTCCTGAAATTTTTCAATAAGAAGTTGCATCTCTGAAATTATATGGTAGTCCCTCTCTAGAATTGCATAAGAATTATCTAGTTGTTCAATGATATTTTAGTAATTGAATGTACTCTTAGTTAATTCAATTTATTTATGTTCTTGAAGTTTTTTAATACCATAATGAATACCATGCATGTCTTATTTTTAAGATTCAAAATCCTTTGAGGTCATTTGGGAATCCTTGATTCGAGACTAGCTCTTTATGCTTGTTTTATTGACTAGTTTTACAGTGTTGAAGATAGAAGCCACTTGATGATCCTAAATTCAAATCTAACACTTGTTGTAGGTCCTTAACACCTAAAGCCAGAAATACCAAGCCTTACATATAGAATTCAGAAATACCAAGCCTTAGGTAGTGTTTGGGAAGTCCTAAATCCAAGTTAAATGTGAAGTACCAGAAACTAGTTTTGCTAGTTTGACCTCCAAACCAAGCCCAATTGTCCCTAAACCTATGGATTTGAACCTTGCTAAAAATAGGTATCTAGTTTGCATATATTGGGGTTCCTACGATCCTAGAAGTAGACGTCATCTTCACTGGTGTTCGAAAACTCAATGGTCCCAATACATTGTGCATATGATTATTGGTATTGTGCATTCAGACGACTATCTTTCTATGAAATCTGATTTGTTGAACCTGTGATATACTTGTGCAGACCTGTAATCAGCTTTCTACAGATACATTCATTGATTCTTAGGAATGTGACAAGGATATAGAACCGTTTTAAAGAAATATAGTTGGTTCTAGTTCATTTCTAGAACTTAGTTTTGAGTTTTATTGATTGGATCTTTGTGTTAGAGTTGATATCTTATGGATTCTGATTCAGGGATATTACAGTGGTATTAGAGCACTTTCCTCTATTTTATGAGAACCAATATACATAAATGATATAATGTTTGATCCACCAATGGATATATTAGAAGATATAGTAGCAAGGAAGGTAGTGGTAAGTGAATACTTGCCTCATCACTATCACAAGTACCTTTCCTTGAGGGAAGAGATTTATAAAGTCATACCTTTCAAAGATTATTTTTATTGTAGATTTGGATTTGAGACCAAGGATATAGGTGTGGATTCAATGGAGAGAATAAAAACATTAAGGGAGGAACCAATTTGTTCCATCTCTCTAAGTAAAGAAGAAGAATAGGAAACCAAAAATTGTGAAGATTCATCAAATCCATCAACATGTCCAAGCATTATAAGGTTCTTTGGTTTCTCTTCAAGAAGATTATCCTCCAGTGATGATATCAATACCATTCTAGATGGATAAAAATTTGGTTTCTTGAAATAATATGATCATGAAGACGATCCATGCGCAATTGAAGGATCATCAGTTCAACATCCGATTGTTGGGAGTGTGGGAGATGAAAGCACTTATATTTTCTTTGTTGGTGATATCAAAATAATTGAAAAAGAGGATTTTATTGTTAGTGGTGGTAAGGCATATTTTGGATCATATCCAAAAGAAAAGATCAGATCAGATATGAAATCACCATTTGAACTTCATAATGAAGTGGAAGAAAATCCCACACCAGTCGAGTGTGAACTAGATAAATCGAATAAAGGAATCATGAAAAGGGATGAACATAGTTCATATTTCTATGTTCCCTTGTCATGTCCCCTCAATTTTGATCACCAAAGTGTTGGCCATGCCAAAGCTCCTAGGGGTTCCAAGTGACATTAATTACTCTAGCCTAGGAATTTTTGTCAAAACATTATATATGAGGATTATACTTAGTTTTATTTTTATTATTAATTAGTTAGTGTGCAAATAATATGTGGAATTAAGCTTTCCATGTCAGGAGGGCGTAATGGGCAAGTCAACTTTCCAGGGAGGAGAATTAGACAATGTATGACAAAAGCAATCAGATAGGAAAAAGGAAAGTGCTAAAAGCCAAAGAAAATCATCTAGGAATAAAGCAGGAAAGAATTGACTAAGGAGGGCGCAATTTCCTTTTGGAGGCTTAGTCTCAAAAGCAGGAAAGACAGAAAAGTTGTCATAGGGAAAAATAGCAAACAATTGACCAAAGGAGGGTGCAGTTTCCTTTTGGAGGCTCAGCACAAAAGTAGGAAAAATATAAAAACCTGTCATAAGAAAAAAACAACAACTCTAGGCCTAAGGAGGGTGCAGTTTCCAAATTAGATGAATGACATGGATAGGGAAACAACTCACATGGTTCCTACTTTCCAATTACTCAAGGAGGGTGTACCACTTGGCTAGGGTTAGGGTTTGAGCAAGGGGAACTTGCCCAGCAGGTGAGTGACTTTCCCACAAGTCACTAGTGATCTATTTAAATACAATTCGAGCTCCTTTACTAAGTTTTGTTGATGATTGATTTGTGTTTATGTGAATCATAGCTTCTATTGAGTGATGTGCGTTGGTCCTTTGGGAGATGTGCCCTAATTCCTCTCTTCCCCACTCTTCTTCCCCCCCTTCTGTTTCATTGTGGGTGTTGGAGAGATAATTTCAAACAATATAGATTCAGATCATACATCCACTGCATCCATTATCTATATTCAATTTGAGCTCCAGTGAAGTGAAAGCTTCACCTACTCTCCCATCCATGTTGATGTCTGATTTGGGCCTCCTGCCCACTGTTTTGAGTCCGATTTTGGAGTGATAAATCCTCCAAATTATTGATTTAAAAAAATACATAAAATATTATTAATATATCTGTAATACTATAATCATTCTTTCCAATAATCTTACATGTCAAGTTTTCCATGAATGAGCTCTAATTTGTCCTTAAATGAGGGTTTTGATAAGTTTAAAGAAATGATAAATGAGTAGTATCCATGAGCATGAATATGAATGATGTAATGTGTTAAATAAATATATATTATTATCTGTTAAATTCAATTCTCAGACATGATTTATTTCTGATACGAATTTCATGTATTTCAGTACACCCTAGCTAGATGACTAGGAAAAATTGACTAGTCTCACTGTTTATTTAATTTTGAGAGTTTTGTGCATTAGAATTCAATTAAATAAGTTGTTTTATGTTTTTTACTGACCCCTATATCCATCCAAACCTTCAAACTGAAATTTATTTGGATCCGTACACTGTTTGGGCAGCCTCCACTGCGCAGGATCTTCCTGGGCCAAAATTGCCAATTTTCCCCAAATCATCCCAGACAACCTCATATCACTCTAGATATATCATTTACTCTATGAAAAATTATTTTATACATTTTATTATTCATACCACACCTATTAAACTTTCCCCTAAATCCTGGTTGATTGGACATGAGAAAAGTTATTCCTAGTTTCACAGTTAGGTGACCCAGAAGTGTGGGAGTAAGTTTCAGCATAGGTGACTTTGAAAACTAAATGGTCCCTGATATAAATTTTATAGGGAAGACACTCTATCAGTACTAATTTTTTTCCTTGATTTATTCCTTCACCCGCTTCCCCGTGTATTCATTTCTCAGCAAAAAAACCCTTATTTGCCTAGTTCAAATTTGACTAAGTAAGTTCACAAGTTTTCTTCAGAAATTTTAATTTATTTTGAAGAAAGATTAGTGTTCTGATATGTAAATAAGATATATAAAAATTAAATTGGTATCATAGCACGGTCCTCCATACCTTCTCTTGATAATCATCAATGGTTCCAAATATAATTCAGATTCTAAAAGAAAGATCCCTCAAGAAGAGGAAGTTGAATCCGTGGAAGGGAGATTCCCCGAATACAAGGATGAGAAGAATGAGTTTAGAAACTTTGTGAGGAGCATTCTGAAATTTCTAAAAGACATTTCTACCAATATCATTTAGTCTGGTCAAGAGACCATAGAATCCCTAGCTAAGAAGCTGGGTGCTAAAGATGGAGAAGGGAGCAACATTGGTTCCTAGTGTGAATGGAGAAGTATCATGGGTGGATCTATTTTCTCAAAGACAGGGCCTCATGATAGGCTTATGGAATATAGATATGAACATAATTTGCAGCCCTGACCTACCATGCCCAAGTTTGTGGAAAAGGAAGACCCTGAAGTGCAGACTAAAACAATTGTTTCATGGCAAGAGAAGTTTGTTGTTTATCAAACCTTGAGTGATGAGTGCATAGGGGTTCTTCCATTAATATATTTTTGTGAATCTTAGTATAAGGGAAATACAATAGGAGTTGAAAGGATTCCATATCATAATTTTAAGTTGAATAATTCCATTGGAAAAATCACCTTTCCATACTTTGATGTCACTTTGAATTGCTCAGTGAGCTGTTGGATCCAGAAAATGGACACCTATTTCCAACTGAATCCTATGGAAGAGAGGGATGCCATCAAGTTGGAAGCCTTACATATTAATGGGGAGGCCATTGAATGGTTTTTTCATGGAATGAATACCCTATTCCATGATCAAGTAGTCACCTACGATAAATTCACCTAGAGACTAACAAAAAGGTTTGACCAGAGAGATCTTGATATCTCTTTCTGTGATTTGGCACATATTAGACAAGTGGGAACTCCTGAATATTACATATCAGGATTCCAAAATGTGGCTTTAATGGTCATTGATATATTAGAATAAAGGATGATCCTTTTGTTTACAGAAGGACTGGATGGACCTATGAAGGGGCTAGTGAAAGATTATAGACCAACAATTCTGCAAGAAGCGTTGAGCAGAACTAGAGACCTACAAGATGCAATTACGAGGACCAAGTATCCTCCAATACCTACTATACCTCCTAAATGGGAGAATCAAATACCTCTGGTGAGTGAAATCCCTACCCCTGGTAAAAAATATTACTCCTACAATGATCGAGATGAACTGAGAAGGAAAAACCTATGTTTTTCCTGCTAAGAACCTTGGGTTCTAGGCCAAAAATGTGTGAAAGGGAACGCACACTACATTGAAGTGTTTTCCAAAAGTGATGAGGAGATGGTGGAAGAAGATGAAATGGATGATGGAGAATATGAAGCAGCTGAAGAAGAGGAGAAGATCCCTAAAAAAAACAACAAAATGTAGTACTCAATGGAGTACTCTGATTCCATAAATAGAGGCTGAAAGGAGTACTGGAAATCCATAGAATCACAATCCTTGTTGATGGGGGTGCCATCCACAATTTTATTGATGCAGAAAACCTAGTGGAGAAAATAAATATACCACTGATTCCTTTGAAAAATTCATTGTGGTCATCTTGGGGAATTATACCATGGAATGCAATCGATGGATTCCAAACCTACAAGTGAATCAAGAAGACTACACGGTGAAAGACAAATTTTATGTATTTAATGTGGCAGACAACAACATGGTGTTGGGATTTCAATGGTTGTACTCTATTGGAGAACACTACATGAATTACCAAGTAACCGAAATAATTTTCAAAGATGCTGAAGGAAAACCAGTGGTTTTGAAGGGCATGAATTCTTACCCAAGCAAAGTAATTTCTACCAATAGTATGAGATCCATTTTGAGGCATGATGACACTGAATGGATTTTGTAAATCCATATTACCATTGAGGGAACTAACTGCCAAGGTTTCCTCCTATCCCAAAGTCATAAAAAAGTTGTTATGCAAGAACAAGGGGGTTTTTGAAAACCTTCCACATGGCAGACCACTTGACCATGGAATTGCACACCAAATTGAGCGGGAACTTGGCACAATTAAAATAAAAAAACACCCCTACAGGAATCAAAAGTGATTCAAGGATGAGATTGATAATAAAATCAAGGAGCTCCTTGAGTTGGGCCTTATTAGACCAAGTTCCAGTCCTTTTTCTTCTTCGATGGTTTTGGTGAAGAAGAAGTATGGGACACTTAGGATGTGCATAGATTACTCGGCCTTGAACAAGAAGACCATAAATAAATGGTACCCAATTCCCTCGATTGATGAGATGATGGATGAACTACATGGAAAAAAATTCTTTTCCAAGATAGATCTCTAATCCAAGTACCACCATATCACAATGAGGGAACAAGACATATGGAAGAAAACCTTTCATTGTCATTTTGGACATTTTTGAGTTTTTGGTCATGCCATTTGGCTTAACTAATACCCCAGAAACCTTCCAATCATGCATGAACAAGTTGTTCAGTAAGAAGCTCTGTAAGTATGTCCTTGTTTTCTTTGATGACATTCCAATTTATACGAGGACATGGGAGGAGCACCTGAATCACTTGGAAGTGGTGCTCACTATACTGGAAGATCTTTCCTTCTATGCTAAAATGTCCAAGTGTGAGTTTCCTTCTTGGAAGATCACATGACCATGTGATATTCCAAGAAGGGGTCAAGGTGGACCAATAAAAGATAGAGGCCATATTAAGTTGGCCAAGCCTAAGGAACCTGGACGAAATAAGAGTATTCATTGGCCTTTGCAACTACTACTGCAAATTTGTCATAGGTTTCTCCAAGTTCACTACACCCTTGACAGATCTGACCAAGAAAGGTGCATTAATCTAGAATGAGGAGGTTGAATGAGCTTTCCAAAAGTTGAAGGTGGTAATAAGAACCTGTCTGGTGCTTGCCTTACCATATTTCTCCAAACCTTTTGTGTTGGAGTGTGACACATCAAGAGAAGGAATTGGAATTGTTTTGCTGCAATATGGACAACCTATTGCATTCGAGAGCATAAAATTGTAGCCCCATGAGAGGTTGTAATCAATCTATGACAAGGAGATGTTGTCCATTAATATGCATGCATTAGCCAAGTTCCGATAGTATATGGTGGGAGGAAAATTCATAGTAAATACTGATCACACTAGTCTTAGACATTTCCTAACCCAGAAAGAGATCAATGACAGGAAACATAAATGCATGAGAAAAGTCTAGTCATATGAATTTGATATTGAATATAATAAGGGGAAGATGAATGTTGTGGCTAATGTACTTTGTCGTAATCCCACACTCTCTTTGTTGCAGATGCTAAATGAGTGGAAGATACAATTGGCCACTGAATATTCCAAGGATCAGTTTGCTTGTGAATTTTTAGACGAGGTAAGCCATAATGAAGAGTACAAGGTACATGATGACCTCATCTACTACAAAAACATAATCTTCTTAGTTCTTGGATCTACACTAAAGAAGAATATTTTGGAATCTGCACATGATGCACTAGTGGCTGGCCACCCTGGTTTTCTAAAGACTTACCGAAAGGTAAGGGAGATATCCACTTGAAAGGGACTCAAATATGATGTTCTCATGCATATGAGGGAATTTTATGCATGCCAAAAGAACAAAGTGGAGCAAACACACCCTGCTGGACTCCTCGAGCCTCTCCCTATTCCAGAACAAAAATGGGAGAGAGTCTCCATGGACTTTATCACTAGACTGCCAAAGTATCTAGGAAAATACAACATTTATGTGGTGGTTGATAGATTGAAAAATTTTTCTCACTTTTTTTTAATCACATCCACTATTTCATCTAGTGAGGTTGTTGCTCCATTCTTCAAGGATATTTTCAGGCTACATGGACTACCCATAACTATAATAAGTGACAGAGATAACAAGTTCACTAGTTCCTTTCAGAAGGCACTGTTTGGGATGGTTGGAACAAACCTGGACTGAGCACAAGCTATCACCCCAAGAAATATGGACAAACTAAAAGGGTGAATCAATGGCTTGAAGGGTACCTCTGTAATTAAGTTACATGACAAAAAAGAGCTTGGGAAACTTGGCTCCACCTGAGTGAGTTCTGCCATAATACTATTTTTCATCTTTCTATTAGAATGACCCCATTTATGGCCTTGTATGGCTATGAGGCTCCGAATTTTTCATATTTATTATTTCAGGACTATAGAGCCCAAAAAGATAAAGATTGGTTTGTAGGAAAACCAAGACATTCTAAGGGAATTGAAGGAGAATTTGCAGATGATAGAGAACCAACAAAAGGTGCATGCAGATAAGCACCGAATTGATAGAGTATTCTAGGTAGAAGACTCATTAGAGGAAATTTGGGGTCTAAAATGGGACTTATAAGAAAACGTGCCAAAATAATTTTTTGTGAGTTGGAATTCAAAAACCAATAGAATTTCAATAAAATAAGTCAACCATAATGGTTGAATTGACATATATGTCATTAAAAAAAACTACTTTTTTTGTTCGTATTTTCTACATATCTCATTGTGTTTTTACTCAAATTTTGATCGGCAAAGCTCGTTGGATGCAGAATTTGATTCCGCATCCAACGAATACCCACACTGCATACTTTTGACGGACCCCTCTACCCCAAAAACAAGAAATACCTGAAAAAATGTGATGATGACATCATCATCACATTTTTTCAGGTATTTCTTTTTTTTGGGGTAGCGGGGTCCGTCAAAAGTATGCAGTGTGGTACTCGTTGGATGCAGAATCAAATTCCACATCCAATGAGCTCTCCCGATCAAAATTTGAGTAAAAACACAGGGAGATATGTCGAAAATACGAACACAAAAAGTAGTTTTTTTCTTTCTTCCTCCAAAATTAATCAATATTATTTTATTATTTTAACTATTATTTTATTATTTTCCTTAGGAGGCCCATTTTAGACCCCAAAATTCCTCTAATGTAGTATACCTAAGGCTGCAACCTTATAGGCAGACTTATTTGAAGAAGAAAGGGGTTGAAAAACTTCAACCAAGATTATATGGGCCTACATGATTCTAAGAAAAGTTGGTGATGTGGCCTACAAGTTGGAACTTCCAGCAAAGAGTAAAATCCATGATATTCTCCATGTATCATGTCTGAAGAAAGAAGTTGCCAACAAATAGTGGCATCAGAAGAACTGAAACCCCTGGATGATGAAGGCCATTTGGTCTTGTTACAATAAAACGTGTTGTTGGGTAGAGAAAGGAAATTGGGGAACAAAAATATCAAAGAATATTTGATATAGTGGAAAGGATTACCTAGTGAAAATTCTACTTGGGAGGGTGAGAAGATCCTGTAGTAGCCTACTTTTCTTCAGCTTGGGGACAAGAAGATTTGGGAGGGGAGGACTGTCATGTCCCCTCAATTTTGATTACCAAAGTGTTGACCATGCCAAAACTCCTAGGGGTTCCAGGTGACATTAATTACTCTAGCAAAGGGAATTTTGTAGAAACATTATATATGATGATTATACTTAGTTTTATTTTTATTATTAATTAATCAATGTGCAAATAATATGTGGAATTAAGCTTTCCATGAAAAGAGGGTGCAATGGGAAATCCAACTTGCCAAGGAGGAGAATTAGAAACTGTATGACAAAAGAAATCAAATAGGAAAAAGGAAAGTGCTAAACTCCAAAGAAAAGCGTCCAGGAAGAAAGCAAGAAAGAACTGACTAAGGAGGGTGCATTTTCATTTTAGAGGCTCAGTCTCAAAAGTAGGAAAGACAGAAAAGTTTTCATAGGGAAAAGAAGGAAACAGTTGACCAAAGGAGGGTGCAGTTTTGTTTTGGAGGCTCAGCACAAAAGAAGGAAAGCAAGAAAAAGTTGTCATAAGATAGAAGTAGCAACTCTGAGCCTAAGAAGGGAGAAGTTTCCAAATTAGATGAATGACATGCATAGGGAAAAAAATCACATGGTCCCTACTTTCCAATTACTCAAGGAGAGCACACCGCATGGTTAGGGTTAGGGTTTGAGCAAGGGGAAATTTACCAACAAGTGAGTAACTTTCCCAACAAGTCACCAATGATCTATTTAAAGACAATTCGAGATCCTTTACTTATTTTGGTTTATGATTGATTTGTGTTTATGTGAAGCATAGCTTCTACTGAGTGTTGTGCCTCAGTCCTTTGGGAGATGTGCCCCAAGTAGTCTCTTCCCCACTCTTATTTCTTCCTTTCTGTTTCATTACAGGTGTTGGAGAGCTGATGTACAACACCATAGCTTCAAATCAGACATCCATTGAATACATTCTCTATAGTGAAGTCGAGCTCTAGTGAAGTGAAATATTCACCTACGCTCCCATCCATCTTGATGTCAAATTTGGGCCTCTTGTCCACTGTTTTGAGTCCAATTTTGGAGTGATGAATCCTCCAAATCCTTATTGATGTGCAATAGTCCATAAAATATGATTAATATCTCTGTAATATTGTAATCATTCTTTCAAATAATATTACATGTCAAGTTTTCCATGAATGAGCTCTAATTTGTCCTTAAATGAGGGGTTTAAACATCTTAAAGAAATGATAAATGAGTAGTGGCCATGAGAATAAAAATTAATGATTTAATGTTTTAAGTAAATATATATTATTCTATGTTAAATTCCATTCTCATACCTTATGTATTTCTGATACAAATTTCATGTATTTCAGTACAACCTAGCTAGATGACTAGGCAAAATTGACTACTCTCATGGTTTATTTAATTCTAAGAGTTTTGTGCATCAGAATGTGATTCCAAAAGTCATTGTATGTTTTTCACTGACCCCTCTATCCATAAAAACCTTCAAACTGAAATTTCATTGGATCCGTACACTTTTTGGGAAGCCTCCATTGCACAGGGTCTTCTTGGGCAAAAATTGCTAGTTTTTCCCAAATAATTCCAAATAACCTTAGATCACTCCAGATATGTCCTTTACTGTATAAAAACTTATTTAATCCATTTTATCGGTCATACCACACCTATGAACCTTTAATCTAACCCCTGTTTGATTGGACATGAGAAAATATATTCCTAGTTTCACGGTTAGGTGACCCAGAAGCATGGGAGTAAGTTTCAGCATAGATGACTCTGAAAACTAAATGGTCACTGATATAAATGTGAGAGGGAAGAAACTCTATCAGTACTATTTTTTTTCCTTTATTACTTCCTTCATCCGCTGCCATGTGTATTCATTTCTCAGCAAAAATACCCTTATTTTCCTAGTTCAAATTTGACTGATTGAGTGCACAAGTTTGGTTTAGAAATTTTAATTTAATTTGCAGAAAGGTTAGTGTTCTAATCCTCACATCATATCTCATAAAAATACATCCCTTGTGTCACAAAGAAATATATTTTTTCATGAATATGTATCAAAATCCCACTCTCATCATTGAGGTGATCCATGAAATACCTAGTCTGGCAGTTGGGAAAGTATAAAGTAGGATGCATGAAGAGGAGCACAAGTTACTACAAGGTGTTTGCAGCAAGGAATAAGAAGAATATATTTGATTATACTCTTTTATATTTCATCTATTGATGGATGCACTACCTTGTATTTGCATCAAAGAGCAATTAAGGAAGATTGCTCAAGTTTTAGTGAGGCATTTACTGATGGATGTCTACCTCTCTATGTTAGTGACATAGAGATCCCACTTGAAAAATTTTCTACAAGACCAAATGTCCATGAGAATTAAGACCCTATAGAAGCTGAATAAAAGGCCCCAATATCTAATTCAACTTCACCACATGAACTTCATGAATTTGATCCTATGATGGAAGATTAAGAGGAGGTTCATATACAAGAACCTCATTTTCTTGAAGGGTCATTGAAGATAGATGAAAAGAAGATTCAATAGGCCTGGAATACTCTCCATGACATAGATGCTTTATTTGTGAAAATATGTTGAAGCATGGAGGAGAAATATTCCATGGAGGACATGGAGAAAATACAGAAAGCTATATCCAACACCAAGAGTAACATTTTCAGTTTTCTTTTTGATAGAGATTATTTGTTGGAGCTTGTTCAAATGTATCATGAAGTAAACTTGAAAGATGTAGAAGAAATTGAAAATATCAGAAAATATTTGAAGACCACTTAGGATTCTTTGGAGAGTTTCCAAAAGGCCCTTCAAGAATCCCAAATGTAGAATGAGCAGTTTCATAAGAAGTTGCAAAGGTCACTCATACCTTCCTCTCTTTCGATCAGTGATTCAATGGTTGAGTGCATTCAAGTTTCAGAGGAGTAACCTCATGAGATGGTGGATCATGAGTTAGGTTTTGAGTTATGAGTGTTTTATAAGGTTGCAAGAAAACAAAATGATGACCAATAACTTGCATCATTTCACATAGATTTGGAGCTGCCTCATTGTAACAGTTGTATAGTTTTGGAGGAGGCATAAGAGGGTACATTCGATGAACCAATTAAAGGAGATAAGGATCTATCCCTACTCCAGGTGGATGAGTATTATATAAACTTCAATTTAGCTCTTGTCCTTTCATCCTATTCGTTACCTACTAAAACCATAGAACATGAGGAATGATAACTAGGTGAAGGGATTATTTCTCTTGGTTCCTTGTGAGAAGAAGGAGGCTCTCACACGTATACATGATGATTTCATGAGAGCACCATCCCATTCTCAGTAGCAGTAAAGGAATCCATTTTCTAATTTTGGTTCATCCATTCAAAATGGTGATTTCATGACCAATGGAAAAGAGTTGATCCATTGGGATTATGTGCCTAGGAAAGCCACAAGATTTCTATCTGGACCTTTCAGTTGCATTATTTTTTCATCCATGGCATAGATGGATAGGTACTTGTTGGATTTGTACACCTTGGAGGGTGTACAATCCACTTGCAACAATGGATATTCCTTAGAAACATCAAAAGACTGTTGTGAGCAATGGAATGAGCATCTATATCTCCTATATGATGCTCTTAGTATACATGGATGGACATGAGATAACCACTTTTGTCTTTGTAGCAACGGTGATGTGAGTTTTAGTTCTAGTGTGCACATGGATTCTCATATTTTGGAGAGACTCAATATGATTTAGACCCACATTGAGGATTTCCATGCTTGGTGGGAGAGTCTCAAAGATGTATAGTTTTGCATGGGGAGTGATCAACTACTAGTGTGGTGGTATGATCCTAACCTCCTTCCTAATGGCGATTTCTTTCAGTTTATTGTGATGTTTAGGAGTGCACGTTTGAGACAGTGGGACCCTAGCATTCCTTGGAATGACAATATTCCACAATTGGCAAGGACATTTGGATCTTTGCAGAATAGAAAATGGAATCCATGGATTGATGGATTGCTTCTGATTTCATTGATGTATGGAGGGACAAAGTACAAGTAATGGAATCCTGGTATCAACTGTTATTAGTTTTTACACTAATTACAAAGTTGGATGTTGATGGAGCTATACGTTGGTAGTAGAGTTCATGAACACTTTATAATTAGAGTAGTGTGACAGAAGATTGATGGACCTTGGTGCTTAGTTGGGTTAAAAATTCCAATGTTAGTTAGTCAACAATATATATTGAGGAGTGAAGTAAATGGTTGTATTCATATATGGATGGAGTTGGTTTTATTTTTCTTGAGGAAAAGTAATTTTTCCCGGGGAGCACTGTAATGTCCCCATTTTTTCAGCACCAAAGAGTAGCCAATGACCCATAAAACCCCATGGATACTAGTGGAAATAAGTTAATTAATTAATAAGGGGGATAACATTGACCAATTACTCTAGGAAATTAAATCAAGTAACTAGTAGTAAATGTTGGCTATAGTTGTTTTTAAGTTAAATTAAATTAAAGAGGATGGTTAATATTTTGTAATTTTGTAGTTTGTTATTAAATTAAATATGATTTGGACATGTTAAAAAGGGAACATGAGGGCGCATAAGGAAAGAAGGATATCCATATGAGTTGTCACTCAAAAGAGGAAAGTGGAAGAAAGCAACATAAAGCAAGGTGGGAGAAAAAAGAAGGAAACTTGCAAAAAAGGAGGAAAAGGAAGAAAGAAATGAAAAGAAGGAAAGTGCACAAAGTAGGAAAGTGCAGAAAAGCATGTTAGTATGAAAAGAAGGAAAATCAAGGAGGGAGCAGTTTCTAAAAGAAAAAAATTTAGTCAGTGTGAAAAGCACAGAACTTCAGGAAGAAAAGTAGGGCGTAGTTACTAAAAGGGATACAAGCTAATAAGTGGAAAAGCATTAAAGAAAGGAAGATGAAAGTAGGAAACTTTATATTCATCTCATGAGGGTCCACTAGTCTAGGCGACTTTATCAACAAGTCACTCACTTTATAAAAGAAGAGGAGCACACCACTTGCCCATCTTTTGATAGTTTGTGCTTTTCCTTGAGAAGCTTTGAGTTACTCTGACTTGGGAGATGTGACCCTACTATTGAGAGGATGATAGAATTTATACATTGTAACTGAGTTTTATTATAGGTCTTTAATTGTTTCCAGACAATTTCAAAAGCTAGGAAGGAGAATCACAAGCCTCCAATTCAAGTTCTCCAATATCTTCCATTCTATTATATATTCTCTATAATTATGTAAGGTGTCAAGCCATGTTGTAATAATGAAGGCTTATGGAATACCATATGTATTTAATTTCTGATTCTGAACCAGTTGTATCCATCCTGAAATTTTTTCAATAAGAAGTTGCATCTATGAAATTATATGCTAGTCCCTCTCTAGAATTACATAAGAATTATCTAGTTGTTGAATGATCTTTCAGTAATTGAATTTCCACTCAGTGAATTCAATTTATTCATGTTATTGAATTTTTTTAAGACCATAATGAATACCATACATGTCTTAGTTTTCAGATTCGAAATCCTTCTAGGTCATTTAGGAAGCCTTGATTCGAGAGTAGCTCTTTATGCTTGTTTTATTGACTAGTTTTACAGTGTTGAATCTAGAATCCACTTGATGGGAACCAATTTGAATATAGAACTGGTTGGAGGTACTTAACACCTAAATCCTAATAAATCCCAATCCTTGCACCTAGAATTCGATATCCTTAGGTAGTGTTTGGGAAGTCTTGAATCCAAGGTAAATGCGCAGTACCAAAAACTAGTTTTGCTAGTTTGACCTCCAAACCGAACCCAGTTGTCCCTAAACCTATGGATTTTAATATTTATGAGATAAAGGATATATTTCTCATATATCAGGGTGTCTAAGATCCTGGAATTATAATTCATCCTCGCCGATGCTAAAAAACTCAATGGTCAAAGTACATTGTGCACATGATTCTTGTTATTATGCATTCCGATCGATGTCTTTCTATTAAGTATGATTTTTTTAACCTATGATATACTTGTGAAAACATGTAATCACCTTTATATATATCCATTTACCGATTCTTAGGAATTTGACAAGGATCTAGTATTGTTTCAAAGAAATCTGGTTAGTCGTAGTTCATTTCTAGCACCTAGTTTTGAGTTTTATTGATTGGATCTTGGCGTTAGAGTTGATATCTTCTGAGTTTTGATTTGGGGATATTACACTGTGTCATTTTCCTTTTCAAGAGTATCTTTCATATTTATTTCTAAATCTCAATTGATACTCTAGTTTTTCACATTTTGGTTAGGATGTATTTTTATTTCTCATACTTCAAAACCCCTTAGCATCCATCATAGTGTGAAACATTTAGACCCTTGTTGATTTTCTTAGGAAAATTATTTACTTAAGAAAGAAGTTAAGCAAGTACCATGGGAAAATTGGCATCTTCTGGAAAGTACCGAAGAAATTTTGATTGGGGACACCTCTCATGTAGGTTAGTCCAGGTCTACTTGGGTAGATGTTGTTGATATTTGTATCTTGGGATTCCCTTCATGTGATTATGCCTAGCATGAAGGGAAATTATCCATGTAGGAATCAATGTAGTGTGTGAGAAACAAATTACCAGGATGCATGTCTTCAATGGTGGAAGCATGCATAGGTTTTTGAGACATTTACCTTTTGGATGTGAGATTTGCATGCGTGATTTTCTAATTAAAGTTTGCATGACAAGATTTTTTCATGAAAGCAAAATTAGGGATTTTGAACCCAAAAGTCACCAAATTGATTAGAAAATGTTATAAGAGGGTAAAAGTGACTTAAATTGAGAGATACAATTGAGATAGAGAGAGGATACATTGCCTGAGAAAATTAGTGCATGAGAAAGGGCCCATTTCTAAGATAAAGAGGGTGCATTCTAGGCAGAGTGAGGGAACACTTCCTTCAAATACTGATAAGGGCACATCATTTAAGGTGTATGAGATATCATAACACTGGATATCATTAGATATTGATTGAGAGAGACTGAGGGGAACACTTATTATATGAGATGACACACTTCTGAGATAGAGAGGTGGATTTCATCATCAGGAAGATCAAAGCAGAGAAGAAGGGCACATAGGTTGCACTTCTTTAAGAAGAGAGAGGGAGTCACTTATTTTAGAGACTAGAATAGGAATTTCATTGAAAATTTCAGAGTATAGAATAGAAAAGGGCACATTCCTCATAGCATTAGTTGCAGTTGTTGTAGAGTTTGGCCTTGTACCTAGATTTGTCACGCCTTTCACAGCATCAAGTTTCTCTACTTGTAAAATTATAATTGTAAGACATTATTTATTTTCTCTCTGGCTTGAGATTAAATAAATACCTAGTTGTTGGTTTTCCCTATTGGGGTATCTAGGGTAAATATTTATGTTTTGTGTGATTGGTTTCATGTTCCATTGCACATGTTAGACAAGTTAATGAGTTTATGTATCGTTGCTTATAAAATCACATCTAAAATTTATTTGTGTGTATGCATATAGGAATTTTATTGAAAGTAGTAATCATAATTAAGATCATGGAAATAAAAATTAACAAATGTGAGGAATCTAAAGAGAGAGGATCCTGACCGTGTGACACTTAGGGGTAGTGTCCTTAGGTTTTATTGGTTTAACAATTAGTCCCTGCAATACTAAGGCTATTAGGTTGTGCAAAAGCATGACCTTTACTTGTCTTTTTCCCCACATCTGCAATATTTTCAACATCTGAGAGAAATTGTGTCAACACGTACTGTCTACAACCCAGTTTGAGGTAGATGTTTTATTCCTTCTATGCTTAATGTGGAGCTGACATGTTGTATTTTAAAAAAAAATATTATTAACAAGGGAGATGTGTAATTCCTTATGTGCTTAATGTGGAGTTAACACATGACACTTTCAAGAATTAACAAGATATTGATAAAAAATGCATTTCAATGTTGGCGTTAAATAAATATTTCAATCTATGTATTAGGTAAAACATTTTAATATAACTCTATAAACAAAAATATTTGATAAAACTTAAAAAAAACTTCTTCACTTATTGAAAGTGCTTTGAGATTGAGAAACAAGGTTTCTTGTCAACTACCCTTTGGAATTTGTATGTGATCAAATTCTATATCATTCTCAAGTATGTTACTCTATTTGGGATTAACACAATTTCATGCTCACTTTAACTATCACCTAAAAAACCTATTCGAATCCCCCTCTTTCATGAAAAAAAACCATGCTAAATAATTGCAATAACTCTCAAATGATAGCCATACATGTCCTAGGTTAAAAGGGATGGACGAGATAGGTTATGTAATTTTTCTATAAATCTAGTTTTAATAGAAAGCGAGTTTTTGAGTGAGTACCAATGTAACTTGCTTGTTACAACCATGGAAAATTATATTCTAAGCATTTATACATCCAAGAAAATATTTACAACTCACAATAAGTATTAGAAATAAATACAAAATAATTACACAAAAAAGTATTAAAACTCAACACAAAAGAATCACACATGAACAACGAACTTGACCCTAGAAACCCAATTGGGAAAACCAACATTGAAAGGCTTCGACCAAGCTCTTCATTATTTGATAATGAGTAGCTAAAATCTATAGTCTCTTTGGTCCATCATCATTATTAACATGGAAATCTACGTAACATCTCCTTCATTCTTATCCAAAGAACCCCTTTTCTCATTACGGAGAATGGGTAAATAGGAAGATGCTCAACTAAGGTTAGGTGGAAGGTCAAGCATCCCCAACTATTCCACTTCCTTGGATTTGGTTAAGCTACTCTCTTGTATTTTCCTTCATTTATTACATTTTAAATTATATATCTTATACATAATATTACATGTGCATTCACATAACCTCCATTGAAGACTAACATAAATAAATATTTCATTCTTACATTATCATTAACTGATGGAGTGTTTTCTTAATGTAGGGGGTTCCTCTAGTAGTCACCATGGGGTACTTCACACCACCACTATGTCTTCCTCCCTATCCTTAACCATGAACATGACCCTTTTCCAATATTTATCCAATATATAGTATAAGCCATTTTTATTTGGATCCAAATTTGAATCACACTTCCCCATTGGGATGATTTTGGTCCCCAAAAGCTTCCAAGGAGATATTCGGGAACTTGATTTCAATATGGTTCCTCTCATATGATTTCTTCTTCCTTGGAGTTTGACCCTTGAGGCCAATTTTCCATAGTTATTTTTTTCCTCTTCGGGTTACCCGCTCCTTATGTTGTAGGATTGTTGTCATGTTCCCTCAAATTGACCATTAAAAGTGTTGAACATGCCAGGTTCATATGGGCTCAAGTTGTTATTAATTATTCCTCCTACAATAAATTTTTATTAATAATTGTTCTAAGGCATGTACTTAATTTTATTTCAGCAATTTAATTTATTATGCACAATAATGATGTGGAATTAAGGTTGCCATGTTAGGAGGGTGAATTGGGGAAAGCTAGTCAATTTTACTTCGTAAAAATAACAAAGTCCATGACAAAAGCAAGAAATATAATAAAGGGAAGTTTCCTAAAAGTAGAAAAAGCAGACAGAGGTAAAAACATGAAAGTTTTTTTAAGGAAAGAAAGGGTTTCCTTACGACCCAGGAAAAGAATAAAGTTGTCATAACTCAAAAGAGGTAGCTTTTGACTGAGGGATGGTGTAGTTTTTAATTGTGAAGGATGATTTGGAAATGGAAACAATTTCACATGGTCCTACTTGCCTAATTTCCCAAAGGGGGCGCTTTTGTGTCTAGGGCTAGGTCACCCATGGGGTTGACTTGCTCTCATAGGTCGCCATTGGCCTCAACTTACTAAGAAGGTTATCCATAATTCTATAAAATATAAATTCAAACCCATTTCTTCAGTTTGGTTGATTATTTGATTGCTGAATTCTTATGTGAGCATTACTTCTGAGTGTTGTGCCTCAGACTACTGGGAGATGAGCCCCAACCTTCCATTCCCCGCTCCTTCCATCTCCTTTTCTTCCATTATAGGTGTGGAGAACTAGATTGCAGGAATTGAAGGATTTATAGATTTATTTTCAGCCTCCATAAAGTTCAGGTCAATATCCAGTGAAGCCCTATCTTCACTTATGCTCACAGCCCTTGCTAATCATAATACGGGCCTCCTTCCCCTTGTTTTTGGAGCATCCTTGTAATGGTCAGTAAATTATGTAATTAATGTTCTGTACAGTCATTATATTATTCAAATTACATGTATCATGTCGAAACATCTCTTACCATAAATATTCTTGTCTCAGTTTTCCCTAAAAGGGCCTATTTTATCAATGCATGGGGGAAAATGAACAAATATGAGTGCTATAAGGAATATGTCATGTTGGAGAACTGATTTAAGTGATTTTAAATCTTCATAAAACTTATATTTACCTATTTTGTAATTCTCATGTTTTAAAGAAATCGATTTGACTTGATTTAACTGCTTTCTTTAGACCCTAGCTAGATTACTAGCTTTTAGTAACTAGTTTTACCAAAACTGATGTAAAACAAGTTTGGTAAACTCAAAATAATCTATGTCAGTTCCTGTGGGTCAGTAATAGGCATAAATTCCATTTCCATATCCATAACCATTTTTTTGGGTGGTTATACAACCTTTTGGGATGCTCCTCTGTGCAGGGTTTATCTTGACCAAAACCGCCAAAAATCCCCAAATTCACCCAAAACTTATTAGAAATTTCCAGAACATAAGTAAACTGTATAAATACCTTATTCATGTTATATTAATTCTGGAACAAACCTTTTCAAGTTTCCATAATCCCCTAGTTAAAATAGACTGAACTACTCTCCTTAGTTTCACGGTTTGGCTGCCCATAAGCGTGGTAGTAAGTTTCTGCAGTGTGGAATATGAACCCTAAATTGTACTAGATATAAATGTGTTAGGGGAGAGGAAATTAAATGTCTAACATATATTTGTTTTCTGTCCACTGTTCACTCCTTTTGCCTACAAATTTCCCAAAAGAAACCTCTTATTTGCCCAGTTTGAGAAGTCAGTGTGTAAATTAACTCAAGTTCATAGATTTTAATATAATTTACAGAATTGAATAGTGTTTAGGTATGTGCACAAATATTAGGACATTACAGTGGTATCATAGCACTTTCCTTGGTCTAGCCTGTGCAAAGTAACTCTCAGTGGAAAAGTAGCTTAGCAATATCTTCAAGTTGCAGTTGTGGAATTAGTTCCAGTCATGGAAGATTTATACTTTGAGTTGCAGGAGGAAGGAGAGAATTCAAAATTGGATGATAGAGAATATTTAATAATTTTGATGCAAATAACATTGAAAGGGATGAAATATGTATCTCAAATCATCATCCAGTCAGATCAAGAGACTAGAGAATTCCTTGCCAAGCAGTTGGAAAGCAAACATGGAGAAGGGAGTAGTAGTGTCTCTCAGCATGAAGGAAATAAAGTTGGAGAGTCTATGTTTTCAAAAAAATTAATAAATGTAGGTTCTATGAATACAAATAATCCATCAAGTAAGGAACTAAGTTGTTCCACTTCTCAAAGTAAAGGGGAAGAAAAGAGGACCAAAAGTGAAGATTCATTAGAGCCATCTGCACATGGTTTCTTTGAGAAATTATTTGGGTTTGCCTGAAAGAGAGATCAGCGTATTTGCAGCATCCATGAGGATGGTGAATCAAAAAATCCTCCATCAGAAGGAGATTAATAAGATCCATGCACAACTAAAGATCCAATAGTCCAACATCTAGTTGTTCGTAACGTGGAAGGTGAGATAAATCCAAATTTCTTTGTAGATGATTTCAAGATAAGTGCAAAAGAGATGGGGAAGATTGATGATGGTGAGACATATTTTGTATCTGATCCAAAAGATAAACAAGATTCATATTTAAAGTCACCCCTTGAGCCTCACAAGGAATCACAAATTGAGCACATCTCAATAGGGTGTTAAGCAGAGAAATGAGTGGGTGGACAAGCCATCATAATTCCACCACATAAGGAGGAGAACATCACACATGGCGATTTAGTAAATTCTGATTTTTATTGTCATTGTGTAAGTATGATATGGAAGCCACTTACAGTGAAGAGTTTATTATGGTTGACCCCCTAGTGACGAGGTTCGGAATTCTTGTGTAAAAAATGAATGCAGTATGAAGGATGGAACTTTGAGAGAATATCTTTTTGGTGCACCAAGGATGAATGAGCACTTACGTTGCAGCCAAAATTATGTTGTTGAGGACTTAAAATATGAATATATTGCAGAAACAACATATGGATCACATTTCAAAACCTCAAGTGCACTACATGAAATTGATTCGGTGATGGAAAATGAAGAGGAGGAACATCTACAAGAACCTCATCTTCTTGCAAGGTCATTGAAGATGGATGAACAGAAGATCCAAGAGGCCCTGAAAATTATCCATGATACTCATGCTTCAATATAAAAGATGTGTTGGGAAGCTACTTTAATGGAAGACCAGTCCTCCTTTGAAGCCATGGAGAATATCCAGAAAGAAATGTCCACAATTAGAGGTAATTTCTTACAATTGCTTTCCTATAAAAATGACATGTTTGAGCTTGTCGATTTAATGCGGGAAGCATCACTGCATGATGAAGAAAGTATTTTCATATATGAATAAGAGAACTGCAAGCTCAAAGGTGATTTTTTGGCCACCCAAGATTCTTTGAGATACACTCAAAGTGCCCTCTTAGAATCACAAATTAAGATATAATAATTCCAACAAGAGTGGAAAGAATTGACTGAATCCTCAATCTTTCCTGAGTGTCATCCCTTTTGGGTAAATGTCATGAAAAAATCCATGGAGGAACCTCATGATTGGATGGACCATGAGGAGCATTCTATTTGGTATGCACTTAAAGAGTGTGCAGAATAGTTTTATGAGAACCAAGCACTTGATTTCTTTCCAAGGAAACTTGAGTTGGTCCTTGAAGATAGACACTCTCCCATGGAAGAGGGGGATGAGAGCACCCAATTTGGGCCAACCAATAATGAAAAAGTTGTAGCCATAATTCTAATTATTGAAGGTTGAAAACATGCAAAGAAGGTTCACAGTTCTTTCCCACATGTCCTAGATTCAGAAACACCAATGGGGAATGAACAGTGGGTGAAGAAATTTTTCTGGTTTGTGTCACATGCACAACAAGGGGATCATGATTTGTCCCCATGGGATATAGATCCTATTGAAGAAGAGATAGATGATTATAGATCATATAAATCAGCAAGAAATATCTCTAATTCATCCACTGAATGGTTGGATAGAGGAATCATTGAAGAGGAAAATATGGAAGGTAAAAGTTTTATGTATTGTTGCAAGAAAATTGTTTTTAATATTGTTGTTTTTTCTATGATTTACAAGCAGTAGAAAAGGCATGTGTGTGTAGCCACTTTTGATAAGAAGGCATCAGATCTACACATACTTTCAATGTGTGGGTCATTTGATGGATTTTTTCACCCTTGGATCAATGGCAGAGAGTTGAGCCATTGGATGAAGAGGGGAGCACTTGTTGAGTTCCATAGAGACATATTTGGAATGAAGACCTTGGGAGGGAATTTTTTTTATTTCTACAATAATATTTTTGTTGTGACTAACATTGTCTTGACATGTGAACAGCAACAAAGATTCATTTTATAGCTATTATATACCTCCCATACACATGTGTGGAAATTGAACCCAGTGTTAGAACAATTACACTCACATCAATTGCCAATTACACATGCAAAATTACTCACAAAAGAGACTGAATATGGAGCTGAACACTAAACTATATTGAATAAGTGTACAATATCCAACCCTATGAAGTCATAGGCTGCCACAAGAAATAATTACATGAGGGATTTTAATGCATGAAGATGCCATTCGAATCTAGTCAAAAGCAGGCTTACTAAATCTAAGCAAATCCCCCATAGGTGCATAAAGCAATTGCCAAAACTGTCTAGGAGCTCACGAATTGGAAAAATCAATTAGGAAAGATAATAGTGGATGGAAGGACAACTCATACATGCTTTTCATAGGAGAAAAGAGTGGACGATGTAGAGGACAAAAAACAAGTTAACTTCACCTAGTCAAACTTTCCCAATTGCCTTAAAACACTGAAAAAGTAGGCAATAAAGCAGAAAAAGTAGACATGCGCTAGGGAGGCCAAGAATAAAGCAGATTTGATTCCAAGAGGT